>JAQPZY010001228.1:0-600000 GCA_029931535.1 Margaritifera margaritifera | reverse complement strand
AAGCATCTAACTTGTATTTAGCAAAACCTGATGGAGTAAAGTTAAATCTATAACTGTTTTAAATAATGTGCGGGGTGCAGTTTCAGACTTAAAACTGTCAAACAATCCTTTAATTCTTTGCTTATCTGTAGATAATTCATCTTTAACAGTTGAAATTGTATCTCTTATATAGACACCTAATTCGATTCCATCCAATTGGAGATAGTCCTGAGTTGGGACAATGCAAACACTTTTAAAGCAACATGCATCCCGTCATTAGTTTCTTTTTCTCCTCAAACTGTCTTTTTTATGATCAATTTCTTGTTTGAGTGCATCCATTCTAAAGCCTGGTGAAAGACTCTTTATGGCTATTTCCGTGCTTAATTCAGTTTTGAGTATCTGTATATTTTCCTTATTTTGGTTCTGCCTGCATCAGTTCTACCACTTAATGTAGAGTCTTTTCATCTATTTCATTTTGTAATATACATATACATATATATATATATATATATATATATATATATATATATATATATATATATATATATATACATATATATATATATATATATATATATATTTCCGCTGTAAATTTTTGTTCCAAATCAATTAAATCTTTTCTCAGTTGTTTCATCCTTTTGTATATTTCGTCAATACTACCGTGTACAACACCGATATTATTAACGACTTATCGATCAACATATTCGTATCCGCTTTTGAATGTTGAATCTTAATATTTAACTTGATGTAAAATTCAGAAAATGTAACATCTTTTATCGTTTTGATCTTATAACTCAAATCAGCCTGGGATAAATAACAAGCTGTCTTCATAGTACTCATCGTGATTTCATGCACATTTATTTTGTTTTGACTGTCATGTATCTGCTTTATTATTTCGGCGAAAACACTCTTCTTTTTTTATTTATTAGTATTAGTAGGTATCTTGTTGTTCAAGTCTGTAATTTTTGTGCTAAAATCATTAATTAATTTCTAATTTCTTAGTCATTTTGTTGGATCTCATTATTCAAATATCTTTAGAATTGTTTCGGTTGAGATTGTAAAGTATTATAGTCTTCCGGAGATATTTTTCATTTTCTCCATGTCAGTCTCCAACAAATATATCTAACTCTGTATCCTGTGTCAACTGGTTGTAAATATTGTTGAATATTAGCACTGCTCTTTCTCTTACAGTCTGCAATGTTTCTACGGCACTAGATATAGTTCTGAATCTGTGTGTATTCCTTTGGATCTAGAAACCAATTTTCCTTTTCTCGTCAATCTGTTTTGCGGCTCTGAGATTTTATTATCTCTTTCATTCCTACTCTGTTCAATAGTCACCATGGAAAACATATTTAACAGACAAAGACTCCCACAAATTTCAATACGTTGGCTCTTCTGAGGCCGTGCCGTTACCATTGAAAGTGTTTCTGTTTTATAGATTTAAACGATGAAAATGTATACATTTTTAGGTTACAAAAATCCACACACTTTATCACATTCAGTAGATGCCTGTATAATGCATAAATCCATGGCTATTTAATCCGAACACTTTAGCAGCGTAGATGGTGATTGACACTGTGTAATTGTTACTCGGACTGATTTTAATTTTGAGTTGCGTTTTAAACATTTATATAAATACTATCTTCGTTGTCATCATTTTGCAGTCATTTCCTCTTTGACTTTATTTGTGACCATTTCAAGGTTGCAAAAATTATCGTGACTTTTAACAGTCTTTATTTTATTCTTGTCGATGATGTAGTAAAATATATTTGTTTATTTCTTCGGAAATATTGTTGTAACCAATAGCAACATATTCTTTACAGTCAAATGGTTAGTTTACCATTTCTGTTTTCAGTTGCATTGTTCAGACAGACTTCTTTATCACCGCCTTCACCGTGGGCGATGTCTTTCTTTGAAACGTAGATTGTAATGTAACTCTCCATTTGTATCAGAGAAATGCAAATAGGAAAGAGTTGTGCTGAACGCACAGGCTGCTGCCCTTAAATTTTCTTTTGAATTTGTATCCTTTGCAGATAATTTTTAACAAACAGAACTTCTCTCCAACGCTTCCCGAATCTTTTTTGTTCACTTTCTTCACTCCTCTAACAATTTACATATTTTTTTATTTTAATTTATTTAGCGTTTGGGCTTTCTGTTGTGTTTATTTTCCTTCTGATTAAATTTTTTCCCCTTTGTATCTGTTATTATGTTGATGATTAAAACAAACATCTCAAAGTTAATTTCATTGTCATTGGTCGCCTTGCTTTTCATGGTATTGTTACTGGTCAATTTACCAAAGGCAAATGTTTCAAAAACTTTGCTGTATATCAATCTTACCCTTGAAAGCATTCCTGAAACACCTATCCTAGCTGCCGTTATATCCATACCACCTGAAACTGTTTCCAATCTAACTTCTAGAATGTTAAAACGTTGTGTGTGTGTGTGTGTGTGTGTATATATATATATATATATATATATATATATATATATATATATATATATATATATATATATATATATATATATATACACGCACACACACATGTACAGAAAAGATTGATTATTCCGTTAGAACGTTTGACTTTAATTTCCTCAGCCAAATCCCTATATAGTATGCATTCCCAAGGCTTTCTTATAATGTTCCTTTGCTACAAGGTTTTGTTGGTTATAGCGTTTGATTTGTTTCGTCCGCCTGTCAAAAAATGCTCAACTATAACGTTTTTATTACCTGACACGCCAAAGAAACATAAATAATGTCAGCCGTTTAAATAAGAACGGCGTAACAATAAAGGCACCGGGTAACAAAACCGTGGTAACAACGCGTCATTCATAATCAGTAAATAAATTTTAAAAAAGACCAAACAAAGGCGCCAGGTAACAAAGACATGTAGTTTTTTGTTTGTTTTTTTTTCTTTGGGGGGGGGGGGGGGCTAAAACTAATTTTAATTATGCAATACTTACCCATCACAATTGTATAGCTTATTACTTTTTCGTGTCGAAAAATCTCATCCGTTCGATGTGAAAACATCCTCCCACTTTGAGTGGAGATTTTGTCAACAAGACACGTCACACCCGTGCACCTCTCCGCGCCTGCGCGAACATTCATCTTTTTCATAGACGAAATTACGCCATGACATCAGAGCGGGGTGGGAGGAGGGCATTTGATAATAGTGATGGGTAAGTATTGCATAATTAAAATTAGTTTTACCCCCCCCCCCCCAAAAAAAAAAAAACTACATTTTAATAGCAGCAATACATTATCCCATCACTATTATATAGCTGAATTGGTCAGTTAGGCGGGTAGGCTGATGTTAAACTGATCAAAAACAGAGAAAAATGGAAAGCACTCACCGTTGAGGGAGAGATCCACTTTACAAATTGTTGGAGTCCCTCTGGGCCACATGTTGTGTTGCTACTATAGGTCCCAAGAGAGAATACCTGCGCAATCAGAGGAGGTAGAGAAGGTAGTATGGGATCACCAAAATGCTGCCTTCATGATGTCCTCTAAGGAAGAGTGATTAGATAGGCCCATGAGGCAGCGACGGCTTGAACCTCATGGGCTTTTAGTTTCGTAAAAGAGAGGTCTCTGTCAGTAAGGGACTGATAAGCTCTTTTAATTGTGGTGACAATCCACCGTGAAATAGTGGAGGCCGAAATATTAACGGAACCCTTAAGGGGAAGGAAAATACGTTTCTTGCCCTTTCTTTTCACTTTTGAAGCATTTAGATAGAACCGCAGTGCCCTAACTGGGCATAAAAACCTATCTTGATCATCTCCAGCACAGATTCGACTGAGACTGGGGATCTCTATAGGTGATGGAGCTACCGCAGGTAACTGAATTTTTTTTTTTTTTTTTTTTTTTTTTTTTAAAAAAAAAAAATCCTGGCTGACAATGGAGGGAAATGGATACGTAATTGCCATTAAACCGGAGACCGCCAGTGTCAACAGACAATGTATGAATCTCGCTACGTCTTCTCGCAGACGCCAAGCGAATAGTGCCCTAACTGGATATAAAAACCTATCTTGATCATCTCCAGCACAGATTCGACTGAGACTGGGGATCTCTATAGGTGATGGGGCCACCACAGGTAACTGATTTGGCTGACAAAGGAGGGAAACGGATTCGTTATTGCCATTAAACCGGAGGCAGCCAGTGTCAACAGACAATGCATGAATCTCGCTACGTCTTCACGCAGACGCCAAGCGAGTAAAAACAGTCTTGAGTGTGAGGTCCTGAAGGGAAGCCTCACTCAATGGTTCATAGGGGGTTTTGGTTAAGGACCATAAAACACATGATAGATTTCATCTGGGCGTAAGAGAGCGGGAGACAGGTCTCTGTAGCTCAAAATACTGAATGAGATCAGCAATGTGCGGATCTGAACCGATTGCGACCCCTGAGAAAATTTAAGTGTGTTAGAGATGGCGCTCTATAGCCCTTGATAGTTGATACTGAAACATCTTTTGTTCTCGAAAAGAACAAAAGGAAATCAGCAATGGCAGTTACAGAGGGACAGCTGGGATCAACACGTTTCCTACTGTACCAATCACAGAAGATTCTCCACCTGGCATCATAGACCTTGGATGTAGAAGCTCTCCTGGCCTGAATGATGCAACTGGCAACCCGGCCCGAAAACTTGTTCTGGCGGATAGATAGCTTGAGATAAGCCAAGCGTGAAGGTGGAGAATGTGTGGGCTGTTGCGTAGGAGGGAGCCCCTGTGTTGTGACAGAAGATCCCTCCTGTAAGAAAGAGACCTGGGTTGATCTATCAATAGGTCTAAAAGATCGTTGACCAAGATCGTTGGGGCCATAACGGAGCTATGAGAATGATCCGAGCAGTGGAAGTTCTTACTTTTGCAGAACTTGCGGTAGTAGTTGCAATGGTGGGAGGGCGTATGGGAACAGATGATCCCACTGGAAGCTGAATGCGTCCACTGCCCAAGCTCTCTGGTCCGGGATTGGAGAGACGTAAAAGGGAAGTCTTTTGTTGAGCCTGGTCGCAAACAAGTCCACGAGGGGCCTTCCCCATAGTGAGAATAAGGGGACTCTGTCACTTCGCGGTGAAGAGTCCATTCCATGAGAACTATTTGCCTGACCTGGACAGACTGTCCGCTAAAACGTTCTTCTTCCTTGGGATGTGGTGAACTCGGAGGGAAATGTTCTACGAGGTGGCCCAGCGGAGGAGGTTCCAGGCCTCCACAGAAGAGAAGGGGCATGTGCCTCCTTGATGTCTGAGATACGCTACGACGGGCGTGTTGTCGGAGGAGACCATGCCAGATCAACCCTTTCACTCTGTCGATGCACCCTGCAACGCTAGAAATACAGCTTTATTTCTAGGTTGTTCCTAGAGGAATCAGAGCTGATAGAAAATCCTTGTGTGGTTTCCACCCTGCGAGAAGGAGAAACTGTAGAGGGCGCATATGGAGCCATCTTAAGGGAACCAGATCTGCAGCGGCATTCAAGGTTACCAAAAGGGATAGTTAAAGGCAAGCAGACAACAATGTTCTTGCTCGTAGCGCCTCTAGCAGTGCCAGGATTCGATCTATGTGATCCGGTGGAACCCGGAATAAGTTCTGGTTCACGAAGAAGTTCATCCCTACGTAACTTAGATCGGACGAGTTCTGACTTCTCAAGGTTGGGTAAAACAAATCCAACCGAGTCACTGTGAACCAACAACAGAACAGGACATGATGGCGGGACTGAACCTGAACATTATTTATCAGCTATTCGTGAAAATACTGGAGAATCGGGGTTCCCAGTAATCAGAGATAGGGCACTACAACTCCCACAACACGAGTGGAGACTCGGGGTGCAGAAGCGATTCCGAATGACAGAACCCAGAATTGAAAGACTTCCTGGTCCAAGCAAACCTGGAGGTATACCCACCAGTTTAACAGGGGGAGATCGAAAATGATACACAATTTCCCACTTTTCTTGCTGACCAGGAAGAATTGGAAGTAGAATGCAGGAGACTGATCGTTCAGGAACCTCTTGACTGCCCCTTTCTGTAAAAAGGTGTGCACCTCTTCATTTAATGTTCCCCAAATTGGACTTGTGAAAAACATCGGGGTCCTTGATAGAGGAGGTTGTTCCCAGAAACTGAAGCAGGTAACCCTCACTTACATAGAAAGGACACACCCATCATCCAAGTTACTTGACCAAGCCTCTGAAAAGAGGCCTAGACAAGCACCTACAGGGACAATAGGAATGCACGGCAGGAGAGGATACGAGCCCCTAGGGCCATCCCCCCCCCACACACACACACAAACACACACTGCCTTCCTTGGGAAAGGAAGGTGGGTTGGGGAAGTTCCTCCTGAGGACTTTACTCAGGAGGAGGAGGAGGTCTCATTTGAACTTGTGCATTGGACTGGGGCTGCATCTGTTTTAAAAATTTAGTGGTTGGCCCCTGGGGGCAATTCACCTTAGTGTGCTTCCTGGCCGATTACGATTGGCCAGGTGCAGTTGTGAAGGATCTATGTTCATGATCCTTCAAATCTTGTAAAGCCACAGTGGGGATGAATCCTCCGAAGAGGCTCTTGGCTTCCAATGGAGCAGCCCTTAGAAGGTCTTTCCTATGGTTAAATAAGACCTTTGAGGAGTCCAGCACAATGAGATGGTGGATGTTATAAGTTCCATTGATAAAACCATTGCGACAGAGAGTGAATTCCGGGATGTCTTGATCACAGTTTCCAGCACGCATAGTAATGCGGCTGGGTTCAAAGCAGCCTCCTTCTGCATACTAAATGAAGTAGTTGAGAAGAGGTCTGCATGGGAAGCTATGGTGACCAGAAGCCGGCCTTTCTGCTCAAAGGCTTGATTATTTTAATCTGAAGGCATGCCCAGGCTTCAATTATAATACCCACTTGAGACATCTGCATCCAACTGAAGAGGTTCTTAATGGGTCTTCACTTCGGGAATGTACCCAGTAAATAGAGGCAGAGACCAAGGTCTCAAAGTAGAGGGAGGGACAGACCATCCTCTACGCCGTCTAACACAGGCTGGCCTGTGGAAGAACCTTTATAACATTCCCTCAATCGTTGAGGAATGTAGAAGGAGCAGGAGATCTGGTTGTGGCTGGGTCCCGGAGATCCTTTAAACTGGAAAGGATCTTCTTGGGCTGTGCGCAAGATGGCTTTGGGCACAAGTTACAGCGTTATCAAAAGACCAGATCCCTTCCAAATCATCTAAGTGAAAGGAACTGGTGGGACTGATAGGAGGCGACAAAAGAACTGTTTCTACCTCGATCTCACTGGAGTCAACGAGTATAGATAAACGCATCATCATCTAGAACACTCCGAGGAGGAGAGTGGCTGGACATCATTATGTCCTTCTGAGACAGTGACATAGGTGAACTCTGCGCCATTTCCCGTACTTGTTCGTCTATGTGTTCTAGATGTTCCAGGATAAAGACGAGACCGCTTGTCTTTCGTGGATGATGCTATGCTTCCGCCTTGTAGGAGAATGCCACCTGACGAGGAGGCGATGGCGGGACACGAGCCGCGGCATTCTCCTCTACTCTGGGCCCCACTTCTCGTACGAATTCATTGGGATAATAGGAAAGGGGGGATCCCGATCCGATCCCCTTCCCTAGTCTGAACCATGTGGGCAGACTCCCAATCCTGTACCGTTTGTTGTTTTTTTTTGGTGTCCGGTCATCATACATTGACCGGTCATCTCTACCGGTCAATACCCGGTGACCGGACCGGCCACCGGTCACCGGTCAATACCCGGTGACCGGACCGGTCACCGGTCAGTGGCCAGTTAGGCGACATAGATATGTCAGCCTAGTTCGTCTTCATCACTAAACAAGGTGCGGTGCACCTCTTCCCATTCGAGAGGGTGCGACACGCCACCCTGGGACGAGCGGTGCACCTCCTTCCTCGCGGAAGGCAGCTACACGCTACTCTGACATAAGCGGTGCACTTCCTTCCTGTTGGAAGGCAGCAACACGCTTTTCTGACATAAGCGGTGCACTTCCTTCCTGTTGGAAGGCAGCAACACGCTACTCTGATATAAGCGGTGCATTTCCTTCCTGGTGGAAGGCAGCAACACACTACTCTGATATAAGCGGTGCACTTCCCTCCTGGTGGAAGGCAGCAACACGCTACTGTTCCCAACTTGTCTCCGGACTCTTGAGATTGGTCCCATAGACTCCTGGGACCCCGCAGTGTTCTGAGCTTGTAGAACTAGTCTTCTCCCAGTGTGTTCCTGCCCTTCCTTCCTGGTTGAGACTCTATAAGAGAAAAAATTTGAAAATTCAGACGATGATGCGGGTTAATGTTTCTTCCGCCCTTATACATGCGTCTGGAATCAGCTAGATTGCAGATTCATTAGTCATTTGTGCGAGAGGTACAACGTTTTTCTTACGTGTACACTAGAACACGTGAGGCAATCTGGGTAAGTGTCCCAAGGACCCTTCTTGTGGCCACACTTCCTAAAGACTGACCCGACATTGTTCTCTGAAAAAAAGTTATCTGAAAGATAACAATAATAATAATAAAAATAATATTGTATTATTCTTCATACGAAAAACTCACCTGTCTGTATGTACTGGGTGTTGCATACCTCCAGTATATTTGCACAAGGTAAGCAATTGTTAATTGTTCCCTAAATTAAGTTCTTTAATTTATCTGAAGGAGAACAATATTAACAATAATAATAACAATATTATATTATTTCCACACGTGAAAACTCGCCTCGTTTGTATATACTGCGTACTATACACACACCAGTTCATCTGACCTCTTTGCATCCACTGCGTGCTAATTGCACCCCAGTGGATGTCCAAAGGTAAACAATTGTCTCAGCAATATAAAATAATACAATAATAAAATCGTGTAAAACTCACCTTTTATTTCCACACGTGGAAAACTCACCCTTTTTGTATATGTCGCGTGCTCAATGCACACCAGTTCACTTCGCTCTGTTTGCATATACTTTAGCGGTCTATATGCACCACAGTGGAATTCTTGTCTAAAGGTAAACAATATACATATACATGTTACAAGGATTAGAAGTCTAGTTTTCTTGACAAACTTTATTGTTCCCAAGAAAGTACAGCATAGCAATGCAACGCGTCACGTGTGGTAAATAAAGATACAATTGATGAATTAGCAAAAACAATAATATTTAAACAAATATTTAATTGGTAGGAATATGCGCCTGCTAATTGCGGCGCTATTTCGGTTGTCTATGTCACGTAGTAATGAACACACAAGACTTACCGTGAGCTAAATTGTATCTGAAAAGAAAAAACACATGGTGTACCCTCACCCCTAAGGACAGAATACACGTGGCAATTTAGAAAGACGTTTTCTAGAACAAATACTGACGTAGGGCAGCATAAAACACATAAGACGAGATGTACAAATGTAACCCAGATTGAATTTAGGTGAAAGAAGGATCCAAACGAGGTTGAAAACCGCAGCAGATATTTTTCTCAGGTTACGTTAGCACGACACAACCATTAGCCATGGCGTCCATGAAAAAGATGAATGTTCGCGCAGGCGCGGAGAGATGCACGGGTGTGACGTGTCTTGTTGACAAAATCTGCACTCAAAGTGGGAGGATGTTTTCACATCGAACGGACGAGATTTTTCGACACGAAAAAGTAATAAGCTATATAATAGTGATGGGATAATGTATTGCTGCTATTAAAGTGATAATCACACCTCATTTATAATCAGTACTTTAGAATCACAAGTTGCCGGTTCAGTGTAATTAAAGCATGAAAAGAAATGTTTTTGATTTATATTTTTTTACTAATAAATTTAGAAATATTCTTTAGCTATCGTTCTATACCTGTATGTTGACTAATTTTGTATAGCTTTGGAACTGGAACTTCGGTCAGAAACCTGTCCTTACTTTTCCACCAACTCAGAAGGTGATGAAACTTGGATCCTAAGAGGATCCGGGCGGATAGGGAGTTCTTGCGAGGTCTCCAGTTCGCCAGAAGCAGGAACCGGAAGGGGCCCATATGAAGCCTTCCTAGGGGAACTATGCCAACTATCGTGTTCAGAGTCTCGAGGAGAGAGAGGTAGAGCCGTGCCGACAACGATGTCTTCACGTCCAGTCTTGCTACGAGGGCAATAATATGTGAGCTTCTGTCGGAGGAACACGGATTGTTCCTTGACAGGTGAGAAAATGCGTCCACACGTAAACGAAATCTGAGAAGGAATAAGATCAGACTTCTCCTGATTGGGGATTAGACCTAGTCGATTCACTATCTACAAATAGAGATACACCCATCATTACGGCACAAATGAGGATGTTGTACATCAACCAGTCGTCGATGTACTGCAGGATGGGAACCCCCAAGGACCTTAAATAAGCCGCTATTATATCCATCACCTTGGTGAAGGATATAGGAGCAGAAGCTAGGTCAAAAGGAAGACCCCGAAATTGAAAATCTTCCTTCGTAGACAAAAACCCCAGAAATTTCATGTGGGCAGGGACGATGGGAATGTGTAGATAAGCATCATGGAAATCTATGCAGACGGCCCAGTCGTTCGGTCTGATGGAATTCCTGACAGGCGGTTGTCTCCATCTGGAACCACTCTTCCAGAAGTAATTTGTTAAACGTGGATAGATCGAAGAGTCGAAACTTTCCCCCACTCTGCGAAAATAAGAAAATCCGGGAAGAAAATCTAGGATTTATTATATTCTTCACCCTCTTGACTGCCTCCTTTCTTAGAATGGAGTAAGCCTCCCCCCCCCCCGCAGAGATACCAGTTGAAACTGGTGGAGCAGAATGGGGGTCATTCAAAGTGGCGGAGGATCCCAGACAAAGCCGATCACACTACTTTATTGTATAAAGGACCCACACAATGTCCTAGAAGTTCAACCAAGTCTATGAAAATAGGCTTAATCTGGCACCTACGGGGATACTGGGAACAGAAGACTTTGCATGAGAGGGTGTGACTTCCTAGGGGCAAGTGCCTCCCTCCTTAGGGAAGAGGGAGGGGTCCGTAGACTTCTTCAGCTGGTCCCTCCTACCACTTCTACTTGAGAATGACGAGCAGAAGGTTTTATATATATATATATATTTTTTTTTTCTTTTACCTACTTAAGCCGTTTAGGAGGAGAAACCAAAACCTTAAAGAATGGGCGCGTTTCACCGGTTTAACTGGGTCCGCTACCGCGGCTAGGGACCTGTGTTGCGAATCAATTAAATCCTGAAAAGCCACTGTAGGGATTAGAATACCACGTCTGCATCCACAGGGTCAGCAGTAAAGGCTTTTACCTCCAATGCTGCATTCCTCCTGAGGCGAAGTAGTTCTGCAGAGAGCACCATAGACATCGAGAGTGCATGTTCCGATGTCTTGGCCACAGCCTCTAGCAGTCTCTGCAAGGATGCTGGTGACAAAGATTCCCCTTTCATCAGATTGAAAGAGGCTGCAGAATAAAGGTCGGCATGCATGACTATGGCAACTAGTGTCCGCACCTTCCGTTCTAATACCTCAAGAGCCTTGATGGGAGGGGGGACGGGCCATGGAGCCTATAGCTATTGGCTGAGACCAAGGGCTGAAGCATAGAAGATAGACAGACCACCCCATTTGCTGTTTGGCCCTTTCTTGGCCTTTGGACAATTTGAGTCAGCTCCCTCACCATTTCTGATTGAACTAACGTTATTGTGTGGAAACCAATTATCTTTGAGTCATTCTTGACCCTGACTTTCGAATTCTTTACAACAAAATTGATACGTTTCTTTCTTATCCCCAGCACAAGCCATCCACAAAATTATATGGTAAAAAAAGAAAATGCATTAGCAATGAGCTAAACACACACACACACACACAAACATAACACAAAGTGGATTTATGTCATTCCAAAGTGAACTGTCTTGTCTGCTCATAAGGAGCTAGATCCCATGAAATCTCCAGCAATTTAGTTTACCTTAAAAAGAATGAATAGTTATAGAGTCAGTAAGATTGTACTCATATAGATATGTCTACGTCGGTCGATACAGATGTCAATACTAATGCATGAATAGTATAATAGCTTTCCTCTAACTTGTATATGCATGTTAAAACTAACTAATGATGCCGCGTGCTACCTGCACGACCTGTCGTACTCGCGCAGCAACGACCGGCACAAGGCCGACGTTAACCTGATCCACGACCACGACTTGGCTACATGCTCGTTACGGGCGAGATAAAGGCCAAGCTCGCGGTTGGCGGGTGCGCAGCCATCTGAAGGCGAGCCCAATAGGCTGGAGCGATGGAGGCCCGTCTTGCATCTTTCTAATACAGCCCTAGGGGACACTGGAATGGGGAAGCGACCGCTAGTAAGCTAGCAGCGGCCGCCAGGGCCCTAATAGATAATGCCAGGGAGTGGCTGAGAAAACAGGTAATGTCGCATATCTACCTGCAGGCACCGTGCCAAGTTGTCCGCCCGAGTTTAAGCGTCTCAACCCCCAATGAGGTACACCAGGCCAACGTCCTGTTCCTGCCACATGACAAGGTTCAACGCTATGTGTATAAGTATGCGCTGACCGTGGTGGACGTCTCCAGCGGATACAGGGCAGCCCTTGACCAGCAAGGAGGCTACCAAGGTGGCCGCCGCGCTGGAACAGATGTACAAGTTGAGTCCGCTCAAATGGCCCAAGCTGCTGCAGGTCGACCCCGGGCGGGAGTTTATAGGAGCTCCTGGCCAGGTGTGGCGTCAGCGTGCGACACGACGGGGCCGGGGTCCACCAGGTCCAGGGCATCGTAGAGCGGTTTAACCGAACCCTGACCGAGCGGCTGTTTGGGCACCAGTATGCCCAGGAGCTGTTGCTTTCTAAGAAAGAGGTAACGGAGCACACCTTAGAGTGGGTTCGGCGACTGCAGGCTGTGGAATCTGCCGTGAATGGACAGGTGACCCGGCTTACTGGCGCAAAATTGGTCGACGCCATCTGCGCCCCGCCTGCGACAAGTTCGGCGCGCCAGGGAAAACCGCACGGGCAACAACCTCAATGCGATGGCCCTGGTGCGGTACTTGTACGCGCCTGGTGAGCTGGAGTGTGGGACCCGTCGTGCCACTGACTCGGTATGGTCACTGGATACGCACGTTATCATCGACTGATTGAAAATTCTTGGCCAGCCCATCATATAGCACCTCGATAAGTCCCCCGATGGGATGGGTGATCAGCCGCCTCGCCGTGGGTTCGTGCGAGAAGAGTTGCAGGTCGTACCTGAAGATACGCAACTACCTCCCAAGGGTCTTCTCGCCAGCATAAAAAGGCAGGTGAGTCAGTTGGAGGCCTCAAGCTATACGCCATGTCTTCCAAGTACCTGTCGAAGGATCAGAGAACACCCAGCGGAGTATGTGGCTTGGACGTATAGAACGACCCTGCCCTGCATACTGCAGATATGGCGCACCCCCCCCCCCCCACAGGAGGAGCAAGGAGAAGAGCATTCCAACAACGATGGTGCAGCGTTTGTGAGCTGGCTTTGTCACTGCTCGTTGTTTTGGTACTTCATCCGCAAATGCTTAGGTCTTGAGTTCGTTGGCTGGTTGTTCTGGTACCCCATAAATGCTTAGGTCTTGAGAACGGAGTTCATACACTCTTCAAAACCTTTGTTGGCCTCAACCTGTGTTTGGACGTTGCCATAGGCTCGGGTCGTGATCCCGTTGGGTCCGATCCATTTTCTAGCAAAAAGAGGTTCGACTTTGCCAGGCTACACCCCTATCTGGTGTTTTTTGCTACGTAAGGCTGTGTTGGTGCGGCAAAATTCCCTTCTCTGCGTGAGGCTCTCGATGTATCGCTTTTGTCGCAGGTCAGTCTTGACCGTCGATCTCGCTACACCATTTGCCCTTTGGTACTCTACACTGTCTGATTGCAGGATAGAGTACATCTTGGGGCATATGCCCACAAACTCAGCGACAGGGATTCCGTTATATTTGTATTTAAACTTTCCTACCACCTTCTTGTTAGCGTCACTATGTAGGGGGTGACCTTCCGGGAAGTCAAACGTATCGTAGAGGTCGGCGTCCTCCGACATGTCCCTAGAGATGTCTTCTGTCTCTGTCTCTAGCAGAAGGTTGTCGTAATCAGTATAGAGCAGCTGGGATTTAGGACTGTAACGCGTCTTTATATGGTTATAGTAAAAGTCATAATCAAATATTTCGATAGAGAGAACAGAATGGCCTGTGTAGACAAAGCCGTTAAAATTGAATCTGCCTTTGCTGGAATGTACCCCCACAATGTTATCATCAAAGATCTTACAGGTCCGAAAGGCCGGATCGTCAATCAGGCGTTGCAACTAGTCCTTTTGGCCTTCTGGCCAGACAAGATTGACGCGTATGCGGGTCCCTCTTTCGACAAAGAGATGCATATCAATGTCTGTCAGTAGCTCAAGCTCTGCGCATGTGGCTTTGAGAAGGGTGTCCCAGCTCATACCGAGGTTGCTAAAGTAATGTGGAGGGTCTATGGCATATGTCTTTAAGGAGGTGACCTGAAAGAACTCAAAGACATCGACCAGAAGGAGCACATCTGTCTTGAGGTAAAGGTCGTGATAGTCTCCCATCATCTTACAGCCGAAGGTATCCCATACTTTCTGGGTGTGCTGATAGTCCCCAGAAGATATCCTCATACTGCTGATGGTGCTGTAGAAGGTCTCAATGGGGGGGGGGGGTAGCTTAGATTCCTCAAACCAGTCCCACCCATCCATATGTTCATACAGATAGACACCTTTAACGTTCAGAAGGGGGACATCATGTGCAGTATATCAACAGGTGATGTGGAAGTCTTTCTGAGGACGACTGGTAGCCTGTTTGGTCAGACTGCAGGGTAGAAACTGGAACTAGCCTAGGTAAAAGATCATATATGTTTTCATGTTAGTGGATATGGCACTGATGTCCGTCATTGAGACCATTCCCAGCACTGCCATCAGCTTAGTAATAGCTGTGGTTACAGCTGATACGAGGGGCTCCCAAGTATAGACCAGTAAAGTGGCAGTGATCTCTCACCCAGGTGCCTTTGGCAGATGTGACAGACATTAGTTGCTTCAAACACTGTAGTGTTGGCAGGCATCATCACCAGGTGTCGAGGTTCTTTTAATTCCTCTTGGAGGCTTACCATTTCTTTCTCCAGGCTTTTAACCAGTTGGACTATGGCATTTTTATCCTCTGTATACCACGGGGAGTTTAGTTTTGCCATCACATTGCTTGATGATGTAGCAGAAGCTGCAGTGAAGCTGACTTGAGGTCATATAGGTATCACTGTACATGGGGTCAATCTCTTCCTTTTTCTCAGGCATGTTAAGAACCTCGAGATCAGCATAGATAACGTAGGGTACTGCCATTTGATAAAAGAGGTGCTTAATGTAAAGCTTATTCTTTCCAGATTCTGGTAGAAAGGTCCTCTGCTGCTTTGAGCCTATACCCTGACAGTCTTTGATGTGGCTCTCAAGAAGGTCACGTCAAGAGATGGAAAGGAGGGATCGGCAGCAGATGTGCTTTCTATCTTTATGCTTGTTACTGCTATACACCATCCGGGAAAGGTCTTTGATCCATATGTAGTGTTGATTGTCATCGTCCAACAGCAGCAGCAGGTTAATGCTTTTATCTTGAGCTTTATCGGAGATGTGTATTAGGTAAAGAGCATGGTCCCAGCCAAAGACGTTGACAGTGATTGCAGGGTTGAGGTTCTCAAACTTGGTAATGTCAGAGACCTTCATCAGAAACTTAAACTTGTCGAACCATATTGTCCCCAGATACTTACTATAATTGCTAGCAGGACTGGTATGGTCACTGACAGGTTAATGGGCGGAAAGAATGGCCCATTCAAAATATCGGTATCGTGGTTTTCTATGTTAATGATGGCTCTCTTGGACATCCACTTGGGGTGGGTATATGTCCCTTGCCTCGAAACGGTCAGTACTGCAAAAGGTAGAGATTTACCTCCTCACATCTGATGAGCTGCCAGCCTGAGCCTTTGTTGGTAAACTTTTCCAATCACTCCTCAATCTTAGATATGGCCTTTAGGATCAGCTTATCAAGGTCATCAGCCAACAGTGCCATTTCTACACGGCTGGCCGATAAGTAGGCCGGCATGGAGATAGCTTCCCCTTACGCTGCAAACTTTTCTATCTGTGCCTTAACACTATGGTTAAACTTAATCCATTTCTTTGCGATCTCCCATGTAAGAATGTTGATCAGTTTGGGGGTCATGACCCTGAGTAACTTACAGAAGTCCACTTCTAGGGGGTGACCTCTTGGTATCATGGTTTGATATAGCTCAAAACAAAGAAGAAAATAAACAGAAAGTTCTTTCTTTAAAAAAGTCTTTATTCAGGCACTAGCTCTGCAGTCGCATGGTCAGCCAACACATTCATATATATTCTGTGGCACGAATTGTACAAATTGAAATTAACAAATAATTTATACTTAGGGATCACCCATAAAGGACGTCCGCAAAACATACTGGAATACATTCAGTAGCCCTAAAGCAGCTGTTCAACACAGAATATCATAACAAAAAATACTAGCTTGCGGACATCTGCAAGGTCCTTTACACCCCCTCCCCCCCCCTTGTCCGCAGTTGAACAAACCCCCCCTCCCCCCATCTTTGCGGACATCCTTTATGGATGATCCCTTAGCAAATTGTCATGTATGGTGGTCTCAATTCCCCACTTTACTACTACTCGGCCATTTTAAAATTTAAGGGGCCCACCAAGAAAATTTGATGAGCTGAGTATCACTTAATATTGCTCATGAAGCAAAACAAATGCTATATATCAATTGGTTATATCTCGGGCACATTCAAGAATGAGCTCAGTTTAACTGTATCTGTTATACTTTCATTGCAAACTAATGTTGGCCCATCCCAGCAAGGTCCCTGTGAGTCTAATATTCTTTTCCTTCTCAGAGAATGCAAATATGTTAAGCAATCAGCATGTCTTTTCCAATGGTATTTTTAAAAATTGTTTACATATTTCTTTCTCCTTTTTTCTGATTCTGCTAGTCTAAAGCTTCAATTCTACAGCTTATATCATTAATAGGGGAGAGAGTGTGTATGTATGTATAGGGTTTAACAGTATGCCAGCACAATACAGGCAATATGGGGTTGATTAAATTGTAGGTTTTATACAGAACTGCTAAATACAAAAACTTTGGGAAAACCCTTTCAAATAAATGAAACATGTAGTACAAAAAGATAAAAGGTAAAGATGTTAAAACTTGTAAAATGTATATGAAGCAAAAAATATAGGTAAAAGCATAATATTCCTAATTTGTTATATAAACTGCATTCCCTAAAAAAGTCCAAGAATTTCTCAGGTGTTACATCATAATAAAGTGTTTTCATTGAATTCACATGAAAAGAGAGAGAGATAGGGCATTTTGAATCCTGTAATGAGACAAAGCTATGTTATGGAATGAAATCCAATTTGTCATATTTGAGTTCAAAAAGACAATCAACCTGCTTTATGTGCAGTTCATGAAGCACTTCTTACAATGATCAATTGCTTTTCTTAGAATAACAGTGTGAATACTTGGTGCTGAAATTAAAACAACTGTCTGTATTTCAAGGGAAATATCTTGTGGTATTGAAAGTTCAAATAAAAAGTTTACCGCAAATTACTTTTTTGGGGGAGCACAAATATGGATGAAGATTGGATTAAAAAATGTATACAAAGGATGAAATTATTCCCTACGTAAAAACGTGTGCATTTGCCAAATTCCAAGCCCATATTCATTAAATTTAGTCATAGCTGCTGTGATTGGTGGAAAAAAATCAATCAGGAGTAATGGTTATATCATGTAAATGAACACATTTGTCCAATAATATCTTGAAAAACTTAGTGTCACTTTCCTGCCTGATGTCCATCCTCACAAAATATTAGTCAGCGAACGTTTTTTCAAACATATGCTTTGTTGGTTTTGGGCAAATTTGGACTCTCTTGTCTTCTCGATTTATCTATGGAGTACAACTCCTCTTGGTGCATTTGACAGCCTGCTCCCTTCTTCACCAGCTTTATTGTAAGTAAATACAAATAAATAACATTAGGCTTTGTTCTGACTGCTTGTGCAAACATGCATCACCAGGTTTTGTGGTTGCACAGAAAGTAAGAGAAGGTCACAGAGTACAAAATGAAAACAACAGCTGGTAACTCAGCAGTCCCTGCCTCAATTATAAATATGTAGTTTGTTGGAGTGGGGGTGGGGTAAAACTAATTTTAATATCAGTAATACTCACCTGTTGCTATATCATAGCTTATTCTTTTCTGGACGGAAAATACCCTACAACATATGATGAGAATTCATCATCCCATGGGAATTCATCATCCCATAGGGTGACTCCATAAAGTTTTCAAGTCCAACCCGTAGTTTCTGGCCCATGTGCACTCGTCCTCATTCTTTTCAGGATGTAGTCTTTAACTAGTGGGTCATCAGTGTGGGGTGCGAGAAGGGAATCTGGCAATACCAACAGGTAGGTATTACATCATTAAAATTAGTTTTACCCCTCCCCACAAAATAAATTTTAATATCAGTAATACATAACCTATTACTATTACATAGCTGAATAGAGGAACAGCTAACATTAATGTGTTTCCTACTGCACCAATCACAAAAGATTCTCCACTTGGCATCATAGACCTTAGATGCAGATCGTCTCCTGGACTGAACGATGTACTTGGTGACTTTGTTCAAAAACTTGTCCTGGCAGAGAAATCATTTGAAATGAGCCAAGAATGAAGGTGGAGAATCTGTGGGTTGTTGTGTAGGAGAGACTCCCTGTGCTCTTTGTATTTTCTTACCACATGTTTTAAAAGGAGTCAATTACTTTAGCTGTGAAAGTGAATATTCAACTAACTTTTGTTAATGTAAATTCAATCGCAAAGTACAGTGAAACCCCTGAATTTTGGTTTTGAGATGTTTTTTGTAGATATGAAAAAAATGTGTTTTTATAAGAGCTTATGTGAAGAGAGAGAGTGAGAGAGAGATTATATATTATAGGGCCTTCAATTGGATTGTTTTTCATCCTAGCTTGGATGAACCGTTGCCACACACGATCATTCAGTTTGTCAAATTTGCAAGCATTGTTGAAACAACACTTGTTTGCATCACTGTTGTTTTCAAATTCATTCTTGTAGAATTCCATTTTCTTTAGAATATCTGAAACAGCAGACGTTCCTATGCCAAATTGTTCTCCTAGTTTCTTCAATGTAGGTTTTGGCACAGATTCATACTCATTGATCAGACTAATTTTATCCTGTAAGGATAGTTCAATCCTACAACGCTTAGATGGTCATTCTGACATCTTGATATGTGAGTGAAGACTAATTAAATACATGTAGGTAATGATTTTTCTCCATTGAAAATCAATTGAGTGAATCAGCTTTTAGAATACTGTTTTGTTGGTCTCTGTCTGTAAAGCATCAAAAGCGAGGCCACATACCTGGTTAATAAAGCCCTAATATTTAATGAAGAAAAAAAACAACAAAAATGTTCTGCTGATCACATATAAAAATGAATAGCATCAATCATAATTAGATAATAAGCAGATAAACATAATCTTTCTGAAATGGCTTACCAAAATGAATGGAGTTATTACAAATTTGCCTTAAAAGCTGGCTCATTTTTTATGGTGCAAAGACTTCAGATTAGTCTGTCAGCACTAATCTGTGTCGGCACACATGTCAAGTATTGTTTTAACCTCGTGCACCCTTGGGACATTTTCTGGGTCTATGTCTCACTGATAAGCTTACAACAGTACTTGCTAACCGTAATTATTCTGTTCCAGTGTGTGTCAGGAATTTTGCAGCTGAAATACCATTTCCATGTTTGAAGTGAGTTTCAGTTTTATAGGCGTTTTTTTTTTTGTGTAAAATGGAAATTTGGGATAAATTTGTTTTGGTATGTTGAGCTGATGCATTTTGGTAAAAAAGGAAAAAAATGATGATATTAAAGAAGGAAAAATTTGGGACTCCCCAAAAATATTGCTGCTATAAATTTTCAAACAAGGACAAATATTCTACATATATTATATTTTAATTACAATAAATACATACTGATAAGTAATGTATACTTAACTAACTACACTATAATTGATTTGTAAACACAGGATTAAAATGTAAAAAAATTAGTGGACAACATCAGATACAGAAGAAAAGATAGAAACATTCCCAATTAATTCCAAACAAGGATATCACAGGAAAGAAAACAATCATCATTTAAACTTGATGTTATGTTAGTCTGTGCTGTAAAATTTCAAATATGACATCATTATAAACTTAGTGGTATTTAATATCTTCATAATATTTCTTACAGACACATGGAACAGTAGAATTTAAATTGTTGTGAGGAAAGAATCTTTCACTGGAACATAATTCCCTGAGAGGATTCTGACTTTTCATGTGGAAAGAATCTTTTACTGGAACATGTCTCAGGTAAGGAACTGACATCAGTGCCAATTTGGAAGCATGGTGCAGCAACAAAAATTAATCTGGTAGGAAAATTGTTGACATCCACAAAAAGCTGATTCTACATCTGCAAATAAAAACAACACTAAATTTTAATGTTTGCAATACAATATTTTTTGGGTGCTAGATTGTTGTTCCCATAATGAGTATGGTGTGATTGTTGTTCCCATAATGAGTATGATGTTAAATATGAACAATTGATTCTGTCTGCTTACAAACCTGAGGACTACATATACTGTACCTACTTTAATTCATACTGGCAGGTCATACAAATGTTTCTGCTCAATGTTTTGGATTCCAACTGAAGATAATGTTTTAGTAACAAATCATTTTTAAAAATCTCCAATTTGAAATATGTATATACATGTATTTCATCAGAGTGTTTCAAACCTGCTCCTTATCTTTAGGTGTAGCTGGCTGATAATTTAGCTAACTGCTACCTAAAAATAAAGAGGTTGTTTCATTTAAAATATTTCGTTGGTCAGCTTGTTTCATAAACATATTTATTTTTCATTGACCATCCATGTAACCAGTCTCATATGGAGCTGTATATGAGAAAATCTAAAATATTTCAGTGAAACACTTTGTCCAGATACATGTACTATATATTGCAGACATGTCAAGCGATTACAATTATAGCCATTAGGCAAATTCTACACCCATTAGCCTGTCATGTTGCCTTTGAAGTAATCTTTAGAGCTACATTTTCATTTTTATAGTGTTAGTGAGAGATCATCTCCCTGGAAATGTAAATTGTCATTTGAGTTCCATCCACATCAACCCCTTTGTTCATACAATGAAAATGTTATCCTGGGACTTGGCAAATTTGAGAAGAGAAAATTTCAGTTAGTAAAGCCAGTTGTACAATCTGTTTTCTTCAAATTTCTAAATTCTGACATCTCTGTCTACTTTCCCTTATTTTCCCACTACTTTGCCCAATTTTCCCACCACTTTGCCCTATTTTCCCACCACTCAGCCCAATTATGACACATGAAAGAAGTCACTTCAACCTAAAATGAACCTGGAATATGACTCATAAGCAATGCCATGGACATTCACCTGAAGAGAGAGAGAGATAGTACCCTTTTAAGTCCCCAACAAACTCTCTCTGGCAATTAATATACTGGTACATAAATCAAACTAGATCTGATAAAGTACAAGCACACATCATTGCAATTGACTAGCTAAAAATGATTCAATTCATTCAAAGTGTAAAAATTGCCAACCTTTTTTTCTGTATTAGTGGAAATACTTCATCTTGGGGCCACATGAGGGAAGAGGCATGTACCCCCAAACAATCACTTTCTCTGGGAAGTCAAAATAATCTTTTTATGTAGGAATGAGCACCAAATAGTGGTTATTGTACCTCATCTATTGATACCAAACAAAATGGAAGTTCTGTCAGTCTGTACACCAATCCCTCTGAGCGGCTTCAGAAGAATATGATGTTGTTGATGCCATGAAAAATGGTTTTGCATTTGTACATTTTGGATAAATTTAATCATTTTTGCCAATTTTTAGAAATATTTGGTAGTACTTACTAAGAGCCAGCACTAAGTATTAAAAATCAAAAAGTTCAGTGCTGGAAGTCCAAATCTGGCTGATAACCGTATTACTCGTGTATAATCCGAGTCCAAATGCAAACAACATAGACCCTGATCTGCCATTGCATAATGCACCAGCAGATCAGAGTCTATGTTGTTTTTTCTACTGATTAGTCCTTAAAAACTGCATAGACCCAGATGGCAGAATAAAATTTCAAATATGACATCATTATAAACTTAGTGGTATTTAATATCTTCATAATATTTCTTACAGACACATGGAACAGAAGAATTTAAATTCTTATGAGGAAAGAATCTTTCACTGGAACATAATTCCCTGAGAGGATTCTGACTTTTCATGTGGAAAGAGTCTTTTACTGGAACATGTCTCAGGTAAGGAACTAGCGTGAAGATTCTCCACCTTCACGCTAGGCTCATCTCAATTGATCAATTCAAACAGGCTAGGAGGCAATCTACTTCCAAAGTTTATGATGCATAGTGGAAAATCTTATGTAATTGGTGCAGTAGGAAATGCATTGATCCTAGCTGTCCCCTGTTAGATGCAGTTGCAGACTTTCTTCTTTTCCTTTTTGAGGAAAGAGAATGTTCTGCTCCTACTATTAAGATCAATAGGGCATCCCTTTCTAACACTCTCAAGTTCTCTAGGAGTCCTGCCTTTGGGTTGGACCCTCATCTTTCTGATCTCATGAGGTATTTTGAGCTTCAGAGACTGGTATTTTGCTCATTAATGACTAGATGGAACCTTTTATGTGTTCTTTGGGCGTTATCCAAACTCCCTCATGAACCTTTGAGTGAAGCTTCCTTCGAGAACCATACCCTTAAGATGGTCTTCTTCTCCTTCGCGTCAGCAAGGTGCAGGAGTGAGTGTCATGGCTTGATTCAGTTTCTCTTTGCAGACCTGGGTTTCTGGCTATGAAGCAGTAGCTCCAGTTACTACTAAAATTCCTAGTCTCAGTCCTATCTGTGGTAGGAATGATCAAGATATGCTTCATTGTCCAGTTAGGGCCTTAAGGTTTTATTTGGCTTCCTCAAAAGGGAGATTGAAGGGTCAGGATTGTCTCTTTCTACCTCTCAAGGGTTCCTCCAATATTTCAGCGGCAACTATTTCTAGGTGGATTGTTCTCACTTACAAGAGAACTTGTCAGTATCTCACAGAGAGTGACCTTTCTTTCATGAGAATTAAAGCCCATGAGGTTGAGGCTATTGCTGCATCTTTAGTCTACTTGTATCTCTCCTGTTTGGATGCCGTTATGACAGCAGCCTTCTGGTGGTCTCACACTACCTTATCATCCTTTTACCATCAATCTTTGGCACACCAGAGCAAAAACATTTACTCATTGGGTCCTATTGTGACAGCACAACTAGTGGCCAAGTCATCTACTAGCTTACAGTAGTAAACACTGCTACCATAAGGTTAAGAGCATTTATTTTTCTTATACCAGTTTTTGTTTGGGGCCATCAGCCTCCCTCGTAACCGGTAAATTTAGCAATCCAGTAGTAGGAAATAATGCATTACTGCTGGGGTTTTTTTGTGTTTTTTATTTTTTTTTTTTTTTTGGGGGGGGGGGGGGGTAAACTAATTTTAATTAAGTAATACTTAACCTGCTAATATTGCAAAGATTACCTCCTCCCAACCAGCTCTGATGTTCTGTAGTCTTGGTCCAAGTCAACAGAGGAAGATATTCCATATGTTGGCTATGACTAAGGAATCAGACTGGGATCATGTTCTCTTCAATTCTGGGCCTCCAGTTACTAATTGGAGGAGTGAATATTTAGCTTGGACTGGGGACTCAATATCCCCGAAAAGGTAAGCAATTCAATCATAGCAGGTAAATGTATTACTGCTATTAAAATATATTATGAATATTATACTAACATAGAGAATGAATACAACTTTGTATTTGCTTGTCCTTTATATGTCAATTTATTAAGTTAAATATCAAGCAGATAATGGAAAAGGCCTAGTATGTTTTCATTTACTGAACTTCTGACTCCTACACAAATATGTAATTTATTGTCTTGCATGTGACAATGTTGCTGCAGCCCTAATTAAACACTTGAATGAACAACTTCTATGACCTTGACCTCTGACCTTTTGACCACTCCATTCCTTTGCTAATGTGACAAACCCAAAAACAATACATGTATACACAGAAATAGAAGATACAGCCCCTTCATACAGCTCTTAACAGTTTACGCTGAAAAACTAATTCACCCTGTGACCTTGACCTTTGATGTCTGGTTCCTTCATCCCCAAGGATGTACAATGCTGAATGAGGTTAAAAGTCTAACACCTATATATTGACAAATGATTTAAGTTCCCGCCACCCCACCTGCCCCCCCCCCCCCAAACAAAATGTAAGAAACATTCCTAGGGATATTCCCTCCTGAGGTTGCATTTGTGAAAAAAGTCTGATGATGATCCTTTATTAAAAGCGAAATAGTGCCCTTTTAAAAAAACTTTAACCAACAGTTGATGCCAGACAGATGGATGGACAAACACTGTGACTGATATGTCTCACCTTGTGCGGCATTCATCACAGGTGAGACAAAAATGGACATTATTAGGAAATTAGGCATCTTTCTTTCATACAAAGGAATACTATCATATTTAATCAAAACTAAATATTTTATGTAATTTTCTCCTCAAGGTAACAAGTTCATGCATCATCTCCCTGCTATTTCACATTTCTGTCAAATATGAGCTAGTGTTGATCTGATTTAGTTTTCCAATTCTATCAATATTTTATGTCAAAATGTGCACTTTCATACTGTTTATAAACATGAAATTATTTGTCTTGATATTTAGTTGATTTCTGCTCATGAACATGTAATGAACACTTAAACATAATACTGCCAACCCAAAATTGAATAAGCTCTCCTAGTGTATACACAATCACAGCTAGGCCTACTGACAAAAAAAGTTCTTCTTTTTACCAACAAGCTATAGACATAATAAATGATTCAATCATTACTCAAAGAATTGTGGTTCTAAACTTCCAAATGTGACATAAAGTGTAGACTGAACAGGTGAGTAAGATATAAGACAGGATGAGACACCATATACACAACTGCTTTGGATATCCAAATAGGACAATGTAGACTGAACAGCTGAGTAGATACATATATTAAAGACAGAATGAGACACCATGTACACAGCTGCTTTGGATATCCAAATGTGACAATGTAGGTGTACAGCTGAGCAGATATATGTATTAAAGACAGAATGAAACACCATGTACACAGCTGCTCTGGACATCATATGTGATATACAGTGACTGTGTAGACTGAACAATTGAGTCGATACAGTACAGCTCACATGATTTTTCATTTCTCCATGTATCACAGTGTGACCGTTAATCCTCTCCACACTTGCCTTGCGCTGGAGGGGTAAATACCTACACATCATCGCGACTCAGCAGGCACATCTTGTGCAACTCGACTGCAAAGAGCGCTAGTCGACACTACTGATTGACATTGGAATAGCCAATGAATGAAGACCTCCCATGGAAAGAATGAGACACCAGAGTGATTTACAGTCAGATACCATTTGAAGAATCAATCATCTTTATGTCGATTATTTATTTGGACAATTAAAAAAAATTTTTTAAAAGAGTCTTGTGTATTCAATACATGTGTGTTTCTAAAAGTTTGATTGGCTTGTATGGAATAGTTCTCTTTGCAGTTATTGCCAATGTCAAAAATTCATGTGCATTCCCAATTCAGTTTAAACAATGTTGCCCAAGAATTTTACATCTTGATCAGTGAAAAGCAGATCAATGACATTTCTAGACATTTTAAGTTTGTACTTTATTCAAAGATATCTAAACAAACTTATGCACTGACTTGATGTGAGGCACACCTTTTGGACATGTCAGCTTCTCTTGAACAGCATAAATTTATCCTATTGTTACAAAGGAAAAGTAATCCTCTGAGATATGGACAGTTAAATTTCAACTGACAACCAATGCTTTTTAAAATAAAGAAAAGAACAAAAAACAATGAATTCACACTGAAAAGTGAACTCTGTGCTTAATCCTTAAGCAGTAGTAGCGGTACACATTGTCAACAACAAAAAGTGTTAATTAAGTTAAATAATACACAACTTTGAGCCAGCTAGGTTTGGTTTAACACCATTTTTCAGCACATGATAGGCTATACATGATAGCCAGTATATTTGATGAAGGAAGAACACAGGAAGAACCACCAACCCACGGAAAGCTACTTAAAAGTTTTCTCACATACCCATGTTGGCAGAGCCAAGATTCGAACCCAAGCGGACTGAGGTGAGATGTGAGTGATCTCTAAAGGCGAGTGCCTTAGACCACTTGGCCACCCAAGGCTCCTATACAATAGGGCCTACTGTATGTGTACTGTAAGAGACCGACCATTTAATTTTAGGGGAGGGGTGCAGGGCTAGGATTTCTTTTTGATTGGAATATTTTATTTTTTTTCATTACAAGATAAAAACAAATTTCAAGTGATATGAGGTATTGAGAGAGGTCTTTCCCCCCCCCCCCAAAAAAAAAAAAAATCAGAGCTAGACAGTTGTTTTCAAGCTTTAAAAAAAATCCCAATTCCATCCCTCCCCCCCCCTTAGAAAATTAAATGGTCTGTTCCCCAAAGACCCAAAGAGAGACTTGATTTCAGCAGATGTCCTATAGAAATCAAAGCAGTAGCCATTGTCAATACTGTTATAAAATACTGACAAGAATTAGTATCAAATGATGTTAATTTAACCTTGCGTAAAGTGTCATTTATATTACACAAAGTCATCTGACTTGAAGCATTGTATTTAACAGTTCCAATTATAACCTAGCCATTAACAGCGGACGTTTTTTAATTGTTTGCAATTAAACTATTAAATGTATTAATGAAATGAATACTGAAGTGGGAAAATAGTCATGATTCCAAGACTAATCCCTCTCTCTCTCTCTGGTATTTATGTTGCAATCAAAGAATTTCAGATTAAATTTTCCAACAAAAGAGTAACACACCTCTCATCATCAATTATAGTTTGCTCTCTTTCATTTTATTGTTTTGGCATAAATTATACGATGTTCAAGACTACCAAATCACAGAATCCAAAATCAAAATCTCTCTCTTTAGTGTCAAGCCATTATCTGCTTTATTTAGTTTACTTATTTATAGGAATGTTGTGTAGCTATATCAGCTACTGTACTGTGTGTCACTGTCAGTATTAACATTTGAATTTGTTCATGTTTCTTATGAAAAGAAATATGTAAAGTGCCTTGTGCAGGACACACCATAGTAGGCGAATCTGCCAACTATCCGCAATTGCCTTGGCACAAAATTGTCATTGATTTCAGGGTAGGGGGCAGGAGGGGGCTACACTGTCAGTCTGACACTGCCTTCATTCATGTGTTGCTGTACAACCCCAAGCCAAACCAAACATGTCAAATCATGTATACTTTTTGATTCTGCAAACAAACAAAATAATATTCTAGCCTGACATCCTGGATTGTTTTATGTACCTTTTATCCAGTTTTAGTGAAAACAAGGACAGTCATGTAGTCATCTGTCTTTGGCAATTCTGCATACAGGTCTCTCTCTATGTCTCACTCAAAGAAATTTGAGGATTAGGTAAATGGTATTTTCAGACAATGCGCACCCAATCTTTTAGTCCCCAACTTTGATCCTTTCATTTGCCATTTGTTCTCTCCTTCTCTCGGTTATTCCTGCGGTTTAATTTTACATCTTTTCTGAATAATGGTTAATTAAAAATAATGACATTCTCTTTTTGAGGTAAATGAGTGTCCTGTAGTGCATTTTTTACAACATACTCTCTTTCTCTCTCTCTCCCTCCCCATGTAGTGAATTGAGATTACAGTTTATGTTTCTTTTATATAGAAAAGATATGTGTAAATATATTAATCTACATGTAGCTAAGAACATCTTCAACAACAATGGAATTTCAATGTCGATGTTTCTGCTTCAGACAGATATGCTTGTTAAGTTAATCATTCTTTACCAGTTTGATCACGCATTTTTTAAGAAAATAGCAGCTGCATATGAAACTTCCTCATCAAATATATGGTATTATTTATAAAGTTATTTTTTTTTTGGGGGGGGGGAATGCATATATTGTGCATCTCTCTCACATTTACATGTAGCTGATAATGAAATTGCTAATTCATGATATTCCATTTTTTGTGTGATGTTGAGACAGCGTGAAAATAGTCATTTAGCTCCTGATCTTTACTCCTTTTAATCAGTTTTTGGTGACCTCTCACAATCCACCTTCATCCTCTCCTTTCTCTTGCACTCAGTTAATACATTCATTACCAAGATACTTAATATAAAATTAACTATATTTTAACCAAGTTTTTCCTATGACTAGCAAGCTTGGGTTTAGTCAGCTTTTGCATGTAAAGACTGTAGTGACTTTTATTCTAAATGTATCAAATTTTAACAATCAAAAAATTTTATTTATTATTCTTAAATATTTGATGATAAAGAAATTGTCAATGGTTCAGATAAAGTACACAAAAAACCATGAAAATGAGATGCTTTGTTCAATATAGTGTTAATAAAGTATGCACATCATTGCATTATGTTGATGTTATCTATAATTTGATTTGGAAGAAAAAAAACAAAAAAATAAAACCATCCATTATTTGATAAGGGCAACAATGTAGATAACTCAGTGCCTCACCATGCGCTCTCTCTCTCTTTCTCAGTTAAACTCTTTAGTACATGCTTGCTGGGGTCATAAATGGTAAATCAAGCCCACTTTATCTATACCACATCCACTCCATGGTGATCGCTGGATGCAACTTCGCAAGAAAGCATGGTGTGCAGCTCTATTCTTTGCGAGAGACATAATGGGAGATGGTGGAGGGTCTTTTTCTTAATCCTACTCACGCTCTCTTTACCCCCACTTTATTGTGTGGAGAAACAAAAAATCGTATGAGCTGTACTGTATAAGACAGGATGAGACACCATGTACACATGTGCTCTGGACATCTAAATGTGACATACAGTGTAGGCTGAACAGCTCAGTAAACATAAGACTGAGTGAGACACTATGTACACAACTGCTCTAATCATCCAAATGTCACATACAGTGTAGACTGAACAGCTCAATAGACATAAGACTGGATGAGAACTATGTGCACAACTGCTCTGAATATAGTTTCGAATACGAAGTATTTGCTGAGCAGTTGCTGCTCGGTATAGAGACCCCCACATTTGGAGTTATGTCCAGTGCAGCCTTGTAAATAGTGTCTCATCCTGTCTATGCCCAGAACTACTCAGACAAGAACTTTGCATTTGAGCCCGGTATATAATCTCATCATACCAGAGCTGCTCAGCTATATATAATGTCACATTTGGAATTATATCCAGAGCACCAAGGTAAATAAATTTTCATTCCATTCTTAGGTTTACAAAACCTAGGGTCTTTTTGGTGGAGGGTAAAATGTAGTTTTTTGGGGGGTACAACTAATTTTAATTATGTAATACTTACCTGTTGCTATTGCATAGCTAATCTATTTCCGTGACGGGAAATACCCGACCGTATGATGAGAATTCATCCTCCCATAGGATTGACTAGAAAGTTCTAGTAAATAGGATGCTAAAGAGAGCAAAAAAACAGTCTTCAGGGTAAGGTTCTCGAAAGAAGCCTCACTTAAAGGTTCATAGGGGGATTTATTAAGGGACCACAAGACACAGTGAGTGAGACACTGGTATTTGCAGTTCGAAATACCTGATCAGATCTGCTAAATGAGAGTCCGCACCAATAGCTGGACCCTTCGAAAATTTGAGTGTTAGAAAGGGCTGCCCTATAGCCCTTGATAGCAGAAACTGAGCATTGCCTCACTTCAAACAGGAAGAGAAGAAAATCAGCCACTGCACTCAAAGAGGGACAGCTAGAAATTTTTACTATTCCTACTGCACCAATCGCAAAAGATTCTACACTTGGCATTGTAGACCTTTGATGTAGATCACCTCTTGGATTGAACGATGCACTTGGCAACTTTGCTTGAAAACTTCTCCTGGCGGACAGATTGTTTGAGATGAGCCAAGCGTGAAGGTTGTTGTGCAGAAGAGAACCCCTGTGCTGCGACAGAAGGTCCCTTCACTGGGGTAACATCCTGGGCTGGTCAACCAGCAGGTCGAGAAGATTGTTGAACCATGATCATTGAGGCCACAGAGGGGCTATCAACACGAGCTGAGCAGTGGAGTTTCTTACTTTGTGAAGCACTTGTGAAATCATCTTGAGGGGGGTGGGAGGCGTAGGCAAACAGATGATCCCAATTCAGGCTGAAAGCATCCACTACTCAGGCTTTCTGATCGGGAACTGGGGAGACATAAAAGGGGAGCTTCTTGTTTAGCCTTGTGGCGAATAAGTCCATCAAGGGTGTCCCCCAAAGTCTGAACAGGGAATCTGCTATGTATTGGTGCAGAGACCATTCAGTGTTGACTATCCGTCCTTTCCTGGACAGACTGACCACCAAAATATTCTTTTTGCCAGGAATGTGGCAAACTTTAAGGGTAATCCCTTCACAGGTTGCCCAGCGAAGGAGGTTCCAAACCTCCATGCAGAGAGAAGGGGCATGTGTGTCTCCTTGTCTTCTGAGGTAAGCCACCACCGATGTGTTGTCGGAGGAGACCATCATGCAGCGACCCTTTTGTTGTTGATGCACCCCTAAAGGGCTAAGAACACGGTCCTCACTTCCAAATTGTTTATGTGGAGGGTAGATTCTTCCTGGAACCATGAACCCTGAAGAATCAGACCCTCCGGCTTCAGATGAGCATCCCACCTTGAATCTGAGGCATCTGCGAACAGATAGAAGTGGGGATTGGGGGTGTGTATAGGGACTATAAGGAAGGCAAGGAACCAGTCCTGATTGATCCGTCAAGACAGATGACAGAGAGAAATCTGAATATTCAGAGGTCCCTGTGTAGTTTCCAGGTTGCCAGAAGGAGAAACTGGAGAGGATGCAAGTGTAGTCTGCCTAGGGTGTCCAGGTCCACTGCGGAGTTCAAGGTCCCCAGCAGAGAAAGAAAAAGACAAGCTGACAACATGGTCTTGGCTCTCAGCATCTCCAACAGGGACAGGATCTTGTCTACTCTGTCCAGAGGGACACAGACCAATCCCCTGCTCGTAACGAAATTCATCCTCACATAGACGAAATCCTGAATCGCAGAAAACTCAGACTTCTCTAGGTTGGGTAAGAGACCCAGTCTGATCACTATAGACCAACAATGAGACATGTCGATTCTGAGGCACTCGAGCATGTCATTGTGGATTAACCAATCGTTGAAATATTGAAGGATTGGGATACCCTGTGACCTTAAGTGGGCTGCAACTACATGTACTCCCATGACCTTGGTAAATGCTCTGGGTGTGGAGGCCAGACCAAATGGCAGAGCGCGAAATTAGAAGACCTCTCTGTCCAAGCAAAACCAGAGGTATTTCCTGTGAGAAGGAAAGATAGGGATGTGAAGATACACATCCTGAAGATTGATGGAAACCGCCCAGTGGCCGGACCTTATGGCCTTCCTGACTGAAGCTGCTGTTTCCATCTTGAAGGATTCCTCCTGCAGAAATTTGTTTAGGGAGGAAAGATAGATAATTAGACGAAACTTTTCCCCTTTCTTGAGTACCACGAAAATGCGGGAGTAGAAAGCCGGAGAATGCAAGCCTGAGGGCTTGGGGCACAAATCATTGGGAAAACCTCATTAACCACTATTTTCAAATGACCAGACCTCTTCTTCCTCTGCCGCCTTAACCGATGGTTCAGGAGAGCCGAAGGAAGGGGGTGCCACCTATGTAGTTCCGTATCAAACTAGTGAGAATCCACGAAGATGGAAAGGACATCCTCATCCTGCACTCGAACCTGGGAAGCAGGACTATGTGACCCAGTGAATTTGTTTTTTAGGCTGGAAAGACTTGGGAATAAGAGGGACCTCAACCCATGATTCCTCACATGGAACCAGTTGACTGTCCTTAGTGGCAGGCATGGCAGAAGTGTGAGAGTGACTCTCAACCCTCCTGGTGCAGGTGGGGGAGAGTCTGCCCCCTTCCCTCCTTCTACGGACTGTGGCATTGATCTCACTGCCATGGGGCCAAGACCCTGAAGGCCATGGCTGTATGCAGGGGACTGTCCAATCACTGCTGTGCAGTGGAAGGCACCACATCCCGAAGGGTTTAAAGGAATCTTAGGGAAGGGGGGGGGACGCCGATCCAATCCCCTTCCCTAGTCCCAGTCTGTACGACGAATCCAAATCTCAAGTGGGATTGAACGGTTGTCTGGAGGGAGAAGGAGTCTCGACCCAGACCCTCTCCCCATACCGATGGGCCTCGAATGACCGGTAGTGACAGGTATTCATACCCCTATGACCTGTGACTCTTGCCCGGTGACCGGTCACTGGTCAATGACCGGTCAGGTGACTCTGATCTGTACGAAGATCCTCTCCCAGATCTGACTGACTTAGATTGATGCTCAACCCTTTCAGGGTGGCATGAACCTGTCACCAAAAACAGGCCACAAGGGCTTAAAGGGTGCTACTCTCCCCTCATGGTGGTGGTGGGGGGAGGGTCGCGACTCGCTCTCTGTCCCAGTAGAATGGAGAGGGTGCTGCTCCTCACTTCTGGGATGGGCATGACTCGTTCTCTGCCTTACAGGACCAGGGAAGGTGCTGCCCTTCCTCACGGGTGTGTGCAACTCACTCCCCACTCACCTACTAATCCCTCTCTGAGACCCGAGGGACTCTGAGATGGAAAAACCAGAAAATTCAGATGAAGAAGAAGAGACTTTCTTACGTCCCTTATACTGTAGGTTCTTCTGGATTCGGCGAGGTCCCAAACCTCATCAGACCATAGACAGCAAACAGGACAGCCGTCTGTCCTCGTGCAGTATGTGCAAGATAGGCAGGTGGAGTGGGCGTCCCAGAGGGCTATCCTGTGACCACACCTCCCAACCTCCTGCTTTGACATAGCTGTAAAAAAGAGACACTGAAAACAAGATAATGGTTATATATATTTATGTATGTATAACTGCTTTGGAAACGAACCTTAGCAGGAACTCACCTGTAGGTGGCTAAACCACTCTAGTTTTATTTATTTTTTATATGAAAAGACAGAAATACTACTGAGGTTTTGTTTTTGTTTTATATATATATATATATATATATATATATATATATATATATATATATATATATATATATATATAGGTAGTAAGATAAAACAAGGTGATGTAAACCAGATTTATTGAGTACTGGATATGAATAATAAGCCAAAAAAATCAGCTTGGTAAAATGCTTGAATTAATATTATAGCAAAAGGAATAAATTCCTATACTAATGAAATTAAAATTGAATCGGAGTTCAATATAAAATACACATAAGAAGAAAAGACTGGTGTGCAACCTGCTTTCATGAGCTTTAAAAATAGCCAACCAATCAGATTAATGGAAATTAATTTTCGATGTTTTTGTGAGTTTAAAAAAAAAAATCAACTGGCCGGCAACAGGAATAGGGAAAAAGGATAATTTACCTACCCTAGCTTAAGAAAACAATACGGAATTCTCAAAAGGCAATAATTAATCCCCCACAAACAATACGTGAAGGGGAAATAACTGGCTAACCGAGATTAAGAACGGGACATTTCTTGGTATCAAACTGCCAAAACTCACAAGAGAGCTGAATATTTCCAGACAAGGAAAATACTGGTCAAGGGTAAATACCACCTGTAGTTTACAAAAAACGTAATGAAAGAGCGTAATTCACTATGTGGACTCATCTAGTGAAGGCAATTTCTCAAGTGATAATTTCACAGTCTTCATCCAGATGACGACCAGAAAAAAAGAATGATGAATTGTGGGAAACGAGCAAAAGACTATGGGGTTTACACAGAGAGTCTTATTCACTAGAACTTTCTAGTCAACCCTATGGGAGGATGAATTCTCATCATACGGGCGGGTATTTCCCATCACGGAAATAGATTAGCTACACAATAGAAACAGATTAAGCTATTACTGATATTAAAACTAATTTTAATGTTGCAATACTTACTTGTTGCTATTGCATACCTTACCTTATCTGGGACAGAATTACCCTTGTCTGTATAATAAAACTTCATCCACCATGATGAGCCCTTTCAGAGAGAGTTCTGGAAGGTTTCAGACATTAGAACACAGACCCAGTCTGTTCCCCTATCATCACTTGCCCATGAGCATTAGGATAAGACTACCCATGGGACATGATTGTGGGGTGGAAGGAGTGAATCTGGCAATAAGGACAGGTAAGTATTACATCATTAAAATTAGTTGTATCCCCCCACCAACCTACATTTTAATATCAGTAGTACATTACCAGTCACTATTGTATAGCCAAATTTGCCAGTTTGCAGGGAGGCTGATGGCCTCCAATAATTGGAATAAACAAGATAAACAAGGAAATACTCACCCTCACTGTAGAAATGTCCATTACTGTAAGCTGGTATCTGCTTGGATTACTTTTGTGCTGCAACTATGGTAGAAGGAGAAAAAGGTCGTGTGTGCACATCAAAATGCGACCTTTATAACATCTTCCAATGATGAATGAGTTAGAAAGACCTATGAGTTAGTAACAGCTCAAACCTCATATGCTTTAATCTTCATGAACGAAAGGTTCCTCTTGGTAATAAGCTCTCTTAATTGCTAGTATGATCCACCTAGAAATATTGGATGCTGAAATATCAGCAGAGCCCTTTAAGGGAAGGAAAAGATGCTTTCTACCCTTTCTTCTCCCTTTAGAAGTGGCCAAATAGTCACAAAGCCCTAATTGGGCAGAGGAGTTGATTTTGATCATCCCAAGCACAGATACGACTGACACTGGGGATCTCCATAGGGAGTGGAGTTACTGACAAAAGCTGGTTGCTTGCTAACAAATCAGGTTAGCAAAGTAAAGACACCGACTCATAATGGTCATTGAACCATAGCTCAAAGTGCCATAGACATGGACAACACATGCCACGATGTTCTGGCAACAGCCTCCAGCATGCGCTTTAATGCAGCTGGAGATTCCTCTTTCAGCAGACTGAAGAAAGTTCCTCATAAAAGATTGGCATGCGAAGCTATGGTGACCAGTTACCTAGCCTTAAGTTCTAAGGCCTCCAGTGTCTCAACTGGAAGCGGGCCCAGGTCCACATAGAAATGCTCACCTGTGATGCCCCAGTGTCCAAGATGGGAGGCTTAAGGGGCCAGACAGGGGTGTGTGCCCCGTAGCTGGCTGCTGAGACTAGAGGTTCAAACATAGAGGGGGGTACTGACCACCCCTTACACTGCCTACAAAAACTCCTGGCCCTTACTAAACCATTGACCATGGCCAAGTGGGGGAGCAACAAGAGATCTGGGTGAGAGGTAGCCCTAGAGAGTCTCTCCAAACTGGAGAATTTTCATGTCTTCCAAGCCCAAGCACCTCTTCTTTGTCAAACTCCTGAGAGTCCAGGAAGCCTGACAGAATATCTTCATCCTGCTCTCACTCCTGTGAGGCAGGACTTTGCAGCCCCAAGCCTGTCTGATGTGGGGTAGTCCTGGGGGTAAGGGGATCCTTAACCTGTAACTCCTCATGTGGAGTGAGGGCACTGTCCCTAGTGGTAGTGATAGGATGAATGTCAGACCACAGCCTGCAACATCAACCCTGCTATAAGGTCAAGGCCCTTATGTCCATCATGGCATAAATGAGAATGATATGTCACTTCCTTGAAGTGGATGTCCCCACATCCCACATGGATTAAGCAGGATAAAAGGGAAGGTGGGGGGTTTACTGATCCAATCCCCTTCCCTCATATGGCACATGTAGACGGACTCCCAGACCCTGATGGGGTTAAATGGTTGCCTGGCGAGAGGGGGGTGTCAACTCGATCCTTGTCCCCATACTGAAAATGTCCCAATAACTGGTACTTGTAGACCGGTGACTGATGCCAGGTGAAGTTGACCGGTGACAGGTGCCTGGTGGATACTGACCAGTCACTGGTCGCCAGTCAATGACCAGTCAGGTGATTCTGATCTGTAGGACACCTCCTCATAATTATATGGCTAGATCTTAGCTCTCACATCCAGGGTGGTTCGATCTGCCTGTTGCCACAGGGATACAGGTACTGAGAGCGTGCTGCTCCTCCCTCATGGGGGGGTGCAACTCACTCTCCACCTTGCTATATCCTCCCTTGGGATGGGCCCTGGATCTGACCCTAACTGACTCTACCTGGTTTGGATCAACCATCAGGGGTCCATGGGCCTTAAGTGTCTCCATAGAGACTGATCCCATATGCTCCTAGGATTGAGGAGTGCCGAAGAGCTACTCTTTTCTCTCTGAGACCCAAGGGACTCAGAAAAGTAACCAGAGAGTTGAGAAAATCAAAGGTAGCAGAGTGGACACACATCTGTCTGTCTGCAATTTGTACAAGAAAGGCAGGTGGAGTGGGTGTCCCAAGGGGCATTCCAATGTCCACATTTTCCCCCACACTGTTTAGACATATGTTCTGCAAAGAAAATGACTGAAACCAAGAACAACAATAAAATTCTGATGATTATAATGATTATGTATTAATAGCAATACCTCACATGTCTGCAGAGTATTATGATGATGATTGAGTGATGTGAGACCTGTAATCAAACACTATCTAAAATTCTAATACTGTACCTGAGTATTGAAGACAAACCATAATTATATACAAAAAGTAGGGAGTGCATAGTCTGACTCACTCTTGTTATGATAATGAATGTGTGTGCTATCTGTGGTCAAGCACGATTTGCTAACACAGCAATACTTATACCCAAGTATTGGCAGCAAAATATAATATAAAATAATAAGGAATAAAATGAGTGGAATGCTATCCCAATTCACTATAAGTAAAGGAATGGTGTACAACCATCTGAACACACAAAGAGAAACAATTAGTGTGATGCGAGTCATGCCTATAATCTCTCAAGAGAGCTAAATTTACAAAAAAAATGCAATAAATCAAGGGTATAACACTCTAGAATACTGAAAAACTGTAGTTAGATGCCTAATGCATGTTTTTGACATGAGGTGAAGGCAAAATATTCCACACAGCATTTGAACAGAACCAATACAAATGGCATCATCCAAAAAAAGATGATGGCTACTGCGCATGAGCCGGTGACATGGGGGAACTGACTGGTTCTGTGTTCTACAGTCTGAAACCTTCCAGAACTCTCTCTGGAAGGGTTCATCTATGGGAGGATGAATTTTTACTATATGGACAATGGTAATTAGATCCTGAAAAAAGGTAAGACATGCAACAGCGACAGAAAACATATTACTAATATTAAAATAATACGTGTTTCTGGTTTCATGTTAAAAAACGAATTGGTTTGGTCAGTCAAAAAAAGATTTTGTTTTACTCATGTTCCCCCCTGCATTTGCAGAATGTGAACCACAGTTGGTTACCTAATTTTATTCCTTTGAAAAAAGACCATGTCAGCAGGGGTCATGCTACCAGGTAAAGAGGGCGACTAAGTCGCCCAAAAAATGTAAACGTCACTTTTTTCTATTAGGAATGCAAAAACGACTTTGCCCTGTCATTTTGTTTACATCCACACCAAGTGACAGTAGTTTATAGCTTTTGAGATGCTCCCTCAACCCAGCCAAGTAGCTAGCGTTAAGCCCCAGGTGAAAAGGATTGCATGTTGCCTTAGCAGGTGTTCATATCAATTACGCAGACAAAACAAACTCTTGCACATTCACAGGCATGTGTTTTAATAGTGTATTGACCATTAACCCTTTTTCCCCAGCAAGATATCATTGCCCAATTTAGACAAGTTATCATGATGATGAAAACTTGTGTTTTAAAACTTAATCATCTATATGTAAATAACAATTTGTTTTAATAATAGAATTAGTGACAAGACTTTCCAAATGTATATTCTGAAGATTTTATCTGCTGTGCTTGCATTATTTTCTTCATAAAATCAGTATAAAACCATAAGTACCAAAAGGTAATAATGGCAGACATCGCTGTGTCTTGGAAGTATGTCTTCATTAGACTGTCTGTTTTCGAAATTCACTGGGCACATAAATTAAGGAAATTATACAATTTGTAGAAAGCAAAGTGTAACTATTATGTGATAAAAGATTTAGCCGAACAAATAAAAACGTGTTGGTCAGAAACGTATGGGACAATGCTATATTGTGGAATCGGTAGGCGCTTGAACTTAAGATCAATGTTGTTTTCTCACATCACTCATTTTGTGAAAATACAAGAAAAAGTAGCAAATAAAACAATATCCAACCAATACATGACATTATTATGAATACATAGACAAATATTAAAACCATACATTTTCAATCCTATCTTGGGATTGTTGTAATGAAGCTAGAAGTGAGTGGTCTTATGAAGAAAATGCGCCATATTTTCATATTTGTACCTGGCTGTGTGCCACGATTCAGTTACTTCAATGCTTCAGTTCATCGTCGATGAAAAGCTAAAGTAGTATTTCAACTAGATTACATCATTGTAATTATAAATAGATATAAATAGTTAATCAACTGTCACTAGAACAAACAATTTAATTTTTATACTTTTAAAAACTTAACCAAAAAAATGAGTCAAAAGATTCACATTTAATTTAGAATCAACTCCCTCAACATGCAGTTGTAAAGCTGAGATTACTCATTAGTGACCACTGTGGTTTGAATGGACGAAGACTATAATGTTGAAGAAACCTGTGCATCTGCTCTCATGTAAAAAATTAAATTTGTTGCTCAAGTATTTTTTACCTATTTGTAATTACAACACTGTAATCTAGGTACTCCTGTCATTTAAAATTAATTACAATGTACAGTTTCTGCTATGCCTATTTGAAGTTATAAGGCCAAAATACATTGCATATTTCTCTCCATCTAAACATACACACTTTCAAGTATGAATACACTGCATGAGTATGATACATTCATACACTTACAAAATGTGTTCATAATATACACACAACATAGAGAATTTTCTACTTGAAGATAAGGTATTGCTTAAAACCAGTGTTAAATCCAAATATGCAAAATAAGATATATAGGACATGGTTCATATAAGAGAACTAGACCATGCACACACACACAGATATATATATATATATATATATATATATATATATATATATATATATATATATATATATATATCATCTGTCCAAAAGGAGAAGTGACTTCTCCCTATGATTCAAGTCTAGCTTGACCCCTGTGTTAGTATTACTCAACAACACAATGTTATATGATAGTATATCAGAGTAAGTATAGTACAACTAAAGCAATTAAAGTCTAAGCTGTGCAAGAGTGTCAATATGGGCTACTAACTATACAAGATAATGTTCAAAATACATGTATGTACCTCCAGTTCCCCTGGTGATGAGAATGGAAATGAGCTGCATGGCTTTGAGTATTAAGGCAGTAAAACATGCCCCCCCCCCCTCCAAATCATACATATCAGGGTCAACATTTTACACTGTAGGACTAACAGTACTGGCCAGGACCAGTTCTCGCTACATACCAAACATCTCCTTGGAACTAATCTCTTGCAAATGGATATGAATTTTTACTTATTATCCATTGGTGGATTGAATCACTGGAATGGACCAGAGGTAATCACCGGAACGGACTTGGAATTCTGCATATGTGGATTTATCATATCATGAAATAATAGTGATAAAGATGGGACACATCAAATTCATTTGTCTCTTTTGTCTTTTTGATCATAAGTGTAAATGTCTTTTTCTTTGTTAACGTTCATGTCCATTAATATATTTTACATTTGCATTGTCCAGGCTTTTATCCTAAAGCCCTTGGCACTACTACATTTGATGCAAAATGGTGCTGTTTCTTTAATGTGCACAACATTGTTTTTTTCAGACTCAACAAGAAACAGGATCAAATGGAGGACAATAAAAGGTGTGCAGTCAATTAAAAATTGAATTAAACAACTTAAAAGATAAATGAAACCAACTTGTACTATTGATTCTGGTGATTACCTCCATTCTGGAACAATGAATACAGGGTGTATGGTCAATTACAAAATTAATGAAGTGACTTAAAAAGATAAATTAAACCGACTTATACCGTGCATTCCAGTGAGTCAGTCGACCGGGAAAACACTACACAACAACGTTTGTGCTGAAAGTAAGACGTCTCACCCAAACAATATAATTATCAGGGTGGACGTCTTACATTAGGACTATAGGCAAAGCATTCTCCTAAAATACGAGGTAAATTGATGGGTGTGTGTTTAGTGAGTATGTAAATATATACATGTTTTTTCTTTCTTCTTTCTTCCTTTGATATTAATCGTCATCATCATCTGGAACGAATAGTTCTGTTTCCTCCAACCAAGCAGCAACTGTCTTTCCTATCCACTGGCCCAGGTACAGAAATGGAAACACGGTCAGAAAAACTTTGACTACACCAAATCGGGTACCCACAGGTTCGGGCATAACCGCACCTGACTTTTCGAATGCTGAATTTCTACTTATCGTCAAATCTGATCTTCGGTTCCTCCAGGCATTTAACAAAACATTATTTTTAAGTCTTTTCCCAGCAGGAATAAGTACTTGCGTAAATTTCGTTGCCATCTTGGAACGCCAATCGTGCTGTTGGATGCCTTCACTTTTTGCTGTTATTAGTTTGCGAATAGTTTAGAGAAGCATCAAATATTAAATAGTAAAGTCGCAACCAACCTGAAATATCAAAGTAGGCCACCTGCTTATATTTCATGTTTAACATGAAAATTGTTCATATCTTAAATCTTTATTAATGAACTTAAAATTAATTTATAACTGGATATACCTATAAATATAATGTGCATTGTTTAAGTTCAATCAGTGGGAATTAAGTTTCTTCCAATATACTTTAAGTTGGTTTTCTTTTTAAAATTTAAAGCAGAAGAAATGGCTGCTTGTAGCATATTCGAGGAGGATGAAGTTTGTATTCAGACATCCTCCGGCAGCTATAAGTATGGATTGGTTCTTATGAGCTCAGAATATGTAAGCAGTGATGAGGACGAGGACGACGATTTGCCAGGTTCCATTAGCAAAGGAATGGTCAAGGTGGCTTGGCACCCAGATGGAGAGGAGACGGTGATAGAGGAGAGTAAGGTGTGGACGAATAGCAGGGAACGGGGTTGTTTTGGGCTTTGCCATCCTTCCCATAGTTTGGGGAGAGATATCGCATGATTTCATTATTGATTATACTATTTCTGTTTTGCTATAGGTATCAGCTACACTTATTCACATAAGAAAACCATTCCCATATTTCTGAAATTAAAACAATGATAACAAAATTAATAAAACCCATGCTTTATTGCTTTATATATTGGAGCAGATTACGGGGACTTGAAATTCTGGGTCACTTACTAAGGCTGGTTGCAAATCTCACAGATGGTGAAATGCAGGGAGATGGAAGAATTTGACAAAGTTACCCATTTTCAAGTTTGAGTTGAAGAATTACCTGGCAGACATTTCCATCATGAAGTGATGACAAGTGACTTGAAATATACATTTGGAGGTTATGATCTTGTAAAAGATTTGTATTTGAGTACATCTGAAGTTTTATTACATGTGTTCATCAAGTATTATAATGAGAATTCATACATGTAATAGAACCAGGATATCAAACCAGTAGATTTACAAATGTTGATCAGTAGATTGGCTTCTAAACCAGTAGATTTTTTATCAACATAAATTGTACATGTTTTAAGGGGATTGAAAAGAAAAAAGTGCATTTTTTGCTGTAATATGAATTTTCTTCATATTATAATAAAACTGCAATTTTTCAACATGAATCAGAGTCCAATAAAAATGTTACAGTAATAATTAATGCGAGTGAGTGTATTGTCAAATTAAATGAAAAAGGAGTTGTCTATCTCAATTGACTGCAAAAAAAATTTTAATATAAAAGCCACAAGCATTTTTAAGTTTCCTTCACAAGATCACTGTGACTGACTGGTGACCACAGATAACATTCATTGTGCTTATTCAGTTTACAGTACACACATCATGTTTTTATGATTCACCACGCAATTCAGTGGGCATGGAGAAATGGGCAGGGGATTAAGTGCCCACTATGAGAAGTTTAAGTCCACTCAGTCTGTTGGATTTTCACACTAATTTAGTGAAAATCCACTCAGTTTAGTGGAAGTGCATGACGGATTTTATTGCAGTCATTGTGAGTCATAGTGGGTTTTATGGCACCCATCGCTGATTCTATTGTATTCGCTCCACGAGTCGACACACTAAACAAACAGATGGGAGAAACTCTGACACCGTAATAGAACATGGCAGGTATCAGTTTCATACCTTTACCTGTACTGTGGTAACATTTCCTGTGTATTTATCAGTAGTCTGGCTGAGGATACATACAGACGAACGCGCATAATGTCGAAAAAATATGAGGTTTTATATTTCTTGGATATCTTTCCACCCCTGTCCATGACAAAGCATACATCACAAAAAATTGCTTAGCTACAAAGTAGATCCCTGCTGATTTAATACATGTATATGTACCTGTTAGCATATACAGATGCGGAAATTGACATTGTTCTGCATCAAGTGGCAGCTTCAAGGTTCTTTCTCAATAAATGATATTTCATAAAAGTGTGTTGTGTACTGGTTATTAATTTGTTAATTTCCCTTTACTTTCCATACCATTTCCAAGACCCACCTTGAAGAAATCATTGAAAGCAGTAATACATATAGAATTCGAAAAGAGATTACAAATGAACGCCGTAATATTTATATCGAACATGTACGATCATGAACACTGGCACATTATGACATGTATGTCATAATTCTTGCCAAAGTATTTTAAAATAAAAAAGATACACGAGCTATACTGCAGAAAGGTTCTTTTGTACTGTTACCCTTAAACTTTGAAAATAACATTGTTTATGAGACAGTACAGAATTGTGTACACTGTATTGACAGTTGCGCTCTATCAGTGGCCATTCATGTCATAAACAATTGAGTTAAATGAGAAAAAAAGTTATTTCCTGTCCACACTTTTTTCACGAATCTACATTGCATCACCAGGAACTGGCTGAGGAGTATCATTCTTACATTGAAGCCAGCCGCTATGCCTGTTGCTGTAGCTTCCTGCCTCGAGTCAACAACAGTCCATCATGACAGTTTCTTCATGTCATCAGCTAATGTTCAATGTCGCGCTTTGATGTTTCAAAATGTACAGTACAATAACTGTTGAATGAAAATATCACAAAACCACACACCTTAAAACTTAAAAGATGTTAGTTTGTGAAAAACAAATTTGGACTGAGAAATGCATTTGATGTTATATTATCGCGTAAAACTGGTCTCTAGCATTATATGAAAAACTAAATATAATTATTTTTATATTCCCATTTAGAGACCTACCATTTTTAACTTAAATTTGGGGGGGGGGGGGGGAGTGTACTGGTCTTGATGCACGTCTAAACTATCTAAAAATCAGAAGTGTAGTTGTTTCAAGTTATATCCCATCCCCTCCATCTCTCTTTCTCTCCTAGCCTACAATTCCCCTCCCCACTCTGTTGCATAATAAGCAAATAGAGTAGAAGTCTTAAATGACTTAAATTAGGACAATTCCTAGCAGCTACTGGTCAGCGTTGCACTTCAATGTTTCAAAATAAACACTGCTTAATAAAAATGTTTCTTGTTATCGCAAAATCAAATGCTTTAAAACTAAGAAGATGTTAGTTTGTGAAGAGTGAATTTAGACAGAGAAAGTCTCAGAAACACATAGCCGTTAAGTGTTGATATTATTGCGTAAAACTGGTTTCTAGCGGTATATAAAGCAAACTATATATAGTATTGTTATTTTCCCGATAAGGGAACAAGCATTTAAATGTAACAAGCTGCAATGGTCCTGAGTCACATAAAATTATTAATATTTTATTTTCTAAAAATCACAATAAGTGTTATTTTGTAAAAGCTAAATCCTATCACACCCGCACCCCCAGTAGCACATAGAGTAGAAGTTAAATTACTTAAATCAGAATACAAGTATGTCATGGGAATATTGTTATGAAAACACCAACGGTTTCTGTTTAATGAAACCGCTTCAGCTGGTATAACATCCTGTAATGCAAGTGCTTGAAAGACATGAATGAAACGGCGTTAGATAAACAAGTAGCGCGTCAACCCTGCCACTGGGCATAAGCGGCAACTTCAGTGTGTTTTCTCAATAAATGATATTTCATAACAGAACTTCTTGTACTAGTTATTAATTTGTCATAGTTTCCCTTTAATGTCTACACAGTTTACAACACATTCTTTAAAGAAATTATTGAAAGCAGAATACAAATACCTTTATCTGTAGACTTAGAAAAATGACTGATTATTTCAGAGTATGATAATTTTTAAATGAGCCGAATTCGTCTACACGGTATTGAAGTTTGCTCTCTTTCATTGGCTGTTCATGCCATAAAAGAAGTGATTTTTATGAAAAAGGTTACTTTCTTCATCACTTTCTTCGTGAATCTATCATCAAGCACCAGCCGAGGAGTGTCATTTTTACTTTGACGTTAGCCACTATGCTTGTTAACCATGGCCGTTCATGAAGGTGTTGAGCTTCTATCTTATTTTTTTTTTTTAGCCCCGATGTTTCAAAAGAAGCATTAACTTCTGAATGAAAATATTTTTGTTGCATGTGGAACAACAAATTTTGGACTTGTAATATGGAGTGAGAAACACAATGTGGTCAAGTTGTGATATTTTTGCGTAAAACTGGTTTCTAGCAGTATATAAAATAAACCATATAAAATTTGTATTCTCCCAATTAATCTTGCAATGCAGTGCATATAATACAAGTCTATGGCAGCAACACAAAACCATTACATGTTTAAGAAAGCTGTATTACACTAAAAGCTTTCTGTTATTTTTTTTTTAAATGCATCTTTTTTGTAATGTGTTTATTACATGCAAACATGAGAGAGAGAGATTATGCACCATAACTTTCGATCGATGTTAGCCGTAGCTTTTATCGGAAACTTGGAAACAGGCATTGATAATTAGAGAGTATGCATTTTTGAAATGTGCCTCGTTCATCTTCATTTTGGAATTTGTCTACTGACAAAATTTAGAAATACAGTTTTGATTCCACTCTTTATTTAAATAAGTTAAGATGTAAATCGCTGCTTGGCAATTCATTTTGTATTTAACAAGAATTTATATAATTCATTGTGCTATTCACCTGCTATTAGTATCCTTTGTCTTTTTTTCTTATTATCTATTGTCGAATCTGGTCATAATTAATCATGTACGAACTTAATGCTTCAGAAATTTAATAGACTGAAAGTCCAATGAGAGAGCATTACTGCAATAATCAAGGTGAACCTGACAATATTCGCGACTACCTTGGAATTAATATGAACGGTTCAAAATGAACAGGAAATAATTGGGATTTACAACCTCTGAAGCCAAAACTTTTCCACCTCCATGTCGGAGTAGTTAACGAAAAATAAGAAGCCATGTGTTTACAGCAATCAGTGCAATAATAGAGATAGATTTTATAGTCTTGGCAAACACGTGGCGTAGCAATTTCAGGTGATGTACAAGGCATTATTGATAGATATGATGTGTTCAGCTTGCGTGTAATACAGTACAAGTTAAACAAGGGGAGAAAGAAGTAATTCCAAAGCACAAAATTAATCTTACTGAATGATACATAATTAAAAAACCAGCAATTTTAAAATTTTTGCCAATTGAAGCAAATTAAATGTGATTACACACTTTTTATCGCTTTCACCCATCCATTTGGTAATATTAAACTCGTCAGATGACCACAACAGCAATCCTAAGTATATTTTTCAAAGCTGTTGGTCATAGAATGCAGCATCACGTGCTTCGTAGAGTCGGAGTAAAAACAGTAAATTTATGGTAACAGTAAACACGTGTCTTGTTCCTGAGAAAATGTGTCGCATGGACATGTATATTTGAGTCACAAGTACTAAACAGGCTGGAATAGTAGAGGTTGTATATTGGATAGTGCCGTGTATATTTCATTGTGTTGGAACATTTTAAGTAGACCATTTTTAAGTGACTGGGGTAATTAAAAACAAAATCACAACATTTCTCGCATTCTTTTATTTTAATAACGGAATGAAACCCGCTAATACATGTATTTACATGTGATTTCTTTTACCTTTTGTTTGTTTAAAACAGAATCTCTCCCCCCATCATTAAAATTAAGATAATTAAACTTTGTATAATTTGTGAAGCATCATTCGTGACTCTTTTCTCGGCAATTTATCTTTCATCTCTTTCAATACACGTATGTGAATGCGTTTTAGTGAGCGAGTCTTTGAATGTTAAACGGCATTGCATACAAATTAAAAAGAGCATTCTGCACTGTGTGCTGTAGTTGAGCCGATAGGTAAGTTCCACGTGTGGTAGTGGGCATCCACTATTACATAATTATATTGCTGCGACTTTCAAATGGGCAATAAAACTTAATCCGTCCACTATGAGCCACGACGTGGACAATCCATGACGACCACTATATTCTGTCCACGACGGACACAGCGTGAAAAGGATTAATCTCCACGGTCATGACATGTTTTTTCATAAAAGCACGATGCGTGTACTGTAACACTTAACAGGCTCTCAATAGTTTCTGGTACAGATTTTCCCTTGAATCACTCTGTATTTTGCAACGAATGAAGAATGTTATCTCTGTATCTGCATTAGAAAGTGAGAATGACAAAACAACCATGCTCAGCCTGCAAAGAAGTTCAAACTTCAGTTTTCCTGTGGCTGGGTTTTTAAAGCTGCTAACTGCTCTCCAATACTCATCCAAGCTAAGTTCACCCCGAGGAGTAAGTTCCTGAGTTGGACTGAAGACGTATTCCTGAGCCTCATATTTCTTAGCGTGTGGTTTGTTAGCATTGGAAGAAAGTGCATGTTTCAGTATTTTGACATGAATTGAAGTAAAAATATGAGCTGCCCTTAAATATTCCTCTAAAAACAGCTTGAGCAATGCAATAACAAACAAACAATACAAAAAACCCCATCAAAATACTTACTCAAGTGTTTCTGCCAAAATAATTTTTTGGTTGGTCTCTTCTTTTTATCTCACCCCCACCAAAGATTTTATTCAAAGATTCCAAAGCCATTATGGACCACCTTTGATCCCTTTATTACTTATAACACCTCATACAAAATCCTGCATTTGGCCTTAAACTCTCCAGACTACAACAATAAGGTAATCAATTTACAGTTTGTTTTGAACACATGTTAGCCTTGTTAATAGGATTACTCAGCCACACATCATAGCACCGGTCATTGTGCTATAACATTTATGGTCCCAAGTTGACTGATTTCTGCTAGTTTCTGTAATGTGGGGATAGAACGCATACAAATACGGGGGGGTGGTGGTGGTGGCATTTTTTAAAAATAAAACTTCATCTTTTATTTTTTAAAAGCGGTAGATTTCAACTATAAAATGGTATGTGCAGTAGACAGCCTTTAAAACTGTATTTTTGTCCTATTGCCAGTAGGATCACATGTATGAGAATTTAAAATGAATCTGCACCATCTCAGTCTTACATAAAATGGTGCCATTTGCAACTGTCTTCAAGTGAGCATTCATTTTTTAGATCATTTCCATGGACAGATTTGTTGCAGATTTATATAAAACATGTCAGAAGTAAGAGAATAGGATCATTTCCATGGACAGATTTGTTGCAGATTTATATAAAACATGTCAGAAGTAAGAGAATGGGATGAAGAATACCTTTAGGCTTCTTTTATTGCATCCCAACTCCTTTATGATGAAGTAAAGGTCAGTGCAAGTATCACTTATCTTTATTTTCTGTAAGCTTGTACTACAATTAAAGGCATACCCCACTTGTTTTGTAAACCACTATCTGAAAATACAATTTGATAGAAGATAATTTTCAGTTATCATTGAATTTCAGTATGGTTATTGCATTAGAGATATTCATTTGACAGAATTCTTTTGATTTTACCAAGTTTTAATGTGAAGAAATTGCTCAAATTACAGAGCTGTCTTCTTTATCTCAATACTATGATACATAGATAGACTGGTTTCAGCATAATTAACAAACACCAATCTGCACCTAGGTAAACTCGAGTCACGTGGCTTGTCTCAATCGATCCTGGTAGGTTCATTTGCATAACAAAAGGGAACAGGTAATACCTGACAGTCATATGCAGTTTCCAATGTCCATAATCTACGTTTACGTTTGGAGTCTGCTTCTTGTTTTTGTTTCTTGTTTGTCTTTTAGCATTGGTGTATTGGAAGAGAGAGTTATTCAGTTGAGAGGAGAGAGGAGTTTTTTTAAGTCTTCCACTGTTTACACATGCATAGTTTTTTGTCAGGGTTGTTCCAATCTATATATTGTTCTCACAAAGATAAGAGTTCTGAAAGTGATCAGTATTGCATTGCTCTATATATAAAAAAATAGCTGCTATTGCAAACTGCTGATTTTTCTACCTTAAGTTTAGAAAACCAATGTATTTATAGCTAGTACCAAGTTCCAACCACATTGTTGTGGAATACAAGTCTATTTACAAGGCTTGTGCTATGTAAGGAGGCAGTTCTAGGTTTTTTAACATCCCAGCCCACATCTCTGTATTTATAATCACTACTGATGAACCTAGCTGCTTGACACTGCATATTTTCTAGATGGTCTGTATCATAGGCATAGCACAGGTGTTCTTCTTTAGGAATAAAGTAAGATTTCATTAAATGGAATTGTATATGCATGTATTCATGCATTCATTCACTTTTGTTTATAACTACGACTTTGTTTCACTGCAGAGCAAATGTGGGGAGTAGAATGTTTGATTATATTAGCCAATCGCTCCACCCCTACAACTTAAATGGTTCTGTTCCAAACAGTGCTAACACTGGAAGGACAGTTTCCTGTGTATATGTGAATGATCTGAAGCTAGAAAATAAAAAGGGTTAAGATAAAAGAGGGGGGGGTACGTTTGCTTGGCAATGACCAAAACTGCTCCTGACAATTTTGGCAATAAACTTGTTTCAGTGGGTGTGTATGACTGTTTATTGAGCAGGCATTGATAATCAATTGTTTTCCCTTAAAAAGGTAGGTAAATTAATTGATTTATAAATTCAGGTAAGAAACTCTTTCAGTCCACCACAATGTTTACTTGACTTGTGAACACCCTAAATCTCGAAGCTAATTGCATTTGTTTAACTCTGGACTTAATCCTGCCCAGGGCTTCAGGCTTCTCTTTAACAGTAAAAGCTTTACGTTTCTGTATCCTGTTGTCCGTTGTAAATACCCACTAATTAACACTCTGACACCTATTTGTTTGAACAACTACAGCAAGAATAATTGTTAAGGAACAACGGGGTCATTTGTGTAGGGAATGCGTGATAATATTATTCACTGGTCAGTTGATTGCATGACGATTGTCTGATAACACCACAAAACCACATGCAGATGTTGGCAGCTTTCGTTTTTTTTTTCCTTTTTTAATGTTTTTATAAATCATTGCCCCATATTTTGAACAACCTTTAGTAGTGAGATTGAATTTGATGATTAGCAATTACTTAACTTAATTGATTTGTAAATTCAGATGAGAATCTTCTTTCTTTTGAGCAACAATTGTACACAGAATGCATTGAAGAAAAACACAAGGAAGACTTATTGGCTGTATTGTTCATGATTCAGTAATAATAAGATTAACACTTATGAACTTTTTAATAAGCTGACATCTTTCAAAAATAAGCTAAGATCATAATGCAATGTTGACTACTGACACATCTGAAATGAATATTCACAAATAGAAATGTTTAACATCTATATTCATATAAAGAAAGATGCAATCATAAGATACTTTCTTCTTTAAGAATACAATACATCTTGCCAGATTATTAAACCAAACTCTTGTTTATTTTGGCACAAAACTTTTCAGTACATGTACTTAAAGAATTTGTAAAATTTTGGGAGCCACGCCACGATCGTGTTATATCTGAATTCATTCACGATATCTACCCCAAAATGATAACTAATTTTGTACACATTATTTTCTGTATTTTGAAGAAATTTGTTTTTTCATGTATGAAAAAATATATGAAATTTCAGGAGCCATGCCACGATCATGTTATATCTGAATTCATGCTATAACGAAGCATGCTATAGCAGGATTTCACTGCATTTAGGGCCACCTGAGGTTATTTCACCCATTTTTTTTCACACCCACCCACCCTCCGACTGAGTGAAAATCAGTCACGGAAGTGACAGTAGTAAAAGCTTATCACGCGAGACCCAAATATCTAAAAATAAAGTAAATAGAAAAGTTAACCATGAATAATTACTTACTTTGAAAATTACAATCAGATGCCTTCACAGAGTTAGTTCTTGCAGGACAACTGCCCATAACAACTGAAACCTTGTACTTACTCTCAAACCCAACTGTCACAAAGTTTTTCTGCACAAAACTGATGTTCCACAAGCTACCATAGGCAGACATACAGTACATTGATGACACCTTTTCTGATAGTGATGCAGATACTCCGAGATAACTTATCTATAACTCTCATATTAAAAATGTACATCAAGGCCAGTTATACAAAACTGTTTAGTGCTACCCAAAGAGCTGAAAAGTGAACAGGTCACTTCTCCATTTTCATAATGATGGATATATTATGTACTGGCAGCCAAAATTTCAACTTAGAAATTCAGTGTGGATTTTATAACCAATAGATAATCTTTAAAAACCTAAGAGAACAAAAAAAAGATGATAATTATGTCTACCCCTTCTGTTTCCAAAGTTATGGGTAAAAATGTTCTTCATAAAATGATGCTATTTTCCACAAATTTGTCAAAATTGCATAAATGGCCAACTTTAGTAGTTGATATTATTGAAACTAATTGCAGTTGAAGTCTGGAACTTTCCAGATCTCTTTTTTTGTATACAGAGACTTTGCTCAATTTTTGGGGGAACTGAATTCTGTGAAATAACAACCAGACCCCCAAAATTAAAGTCTAATAGTAATACATCACCCTATCACTATTATATAGCTATTTTTCGTGTCAAAAATCTCGTCCGTTCGATGTGAATACATCCTCCCACAAAGTGGAAAATTTTGTCAACAAGACACGTCACACCCATGCACCTCTCTGCGCCTGCGCGAACATTCATCTTTTTCAGGGATGCCATGGCTAATGGTTGTGTCGTGGTAACGTGAAAAATTGTCTGTTGTGGGTTTCAACCACGTTTGGTTCTCCTTTCAGCTTTAATTCATCTGGTGTTACATTTGTCCATCTCGTCTTCTGTTTCTTATGCTGCCCTACGTTAGTATTTGTTCTAGAAAGAAGTCTTTCTAGATTACCACGTGTATTCCGCCCTTAGGGGTTAGGGTACACCATATCTTATTTTTCAAATACAATTTAGCTCACGGGTAAGTCTCATGTATTAGTTACAACGTAACATAGACAACCAGGGTAGCGCCGCAATTAGCAGGTACATAATTGTCCTAATTAAATATTTGATTAAATATTCTTTCTGCTAATTCATCATTGTATTTTTAATAACCACGCGTGAAGCGTCACATTGTTATTGTGTAATTTTGAAAATTGCTCCTAGAGAACAGTTTTTCAACAAAAAAAACTAGACTTCTAATCCTTTTTAATGTATATTTATATTGTTTACCTTTAGACAAAATCCACTGTGGTGCATATAGACCACTGTGTATGCAAAGACAGTAAGGTGAACTGGTGTGCATATAGCACGTGATATATACAAAAAGGGTGAGTTTTTCACGTGTGGAAATAAATATAGTATTAGGTGAGTTTTACATGTATTATTATTGTATTATATTTCAAGTAACATTTATCGACAGAGAACAATGTCGGCACAGTCTGTAGGAAAGTGTGGCCACAAGAAGGCCCCTTGGGATACCCACCCGGACTGCCTCACATGTTCTAAGTGTACATGAAAGAGTCGCTGTACCTTCTGCACTAAATGGACGAATGAAACCTGGAATCTTGCCGATTCCAGATGTACATATAGAGGGCGGAAGAAAATACTTAAATCCCCCTCATCGTCTGAATTTTCATGATTTTCTATTACAGGTACTCAGGGCATGAAACCAACCTCTCCGGAGATAGGTAAGGTCCCTCCTGTAGGAGGGAGTGAACGTTTGAGGAGTAGATCGCCTCCCCCGGGAAGGGAGAAGATGAATACCCCTCACATTCACAGTAGCATGATGCTGCCTTCCACCAGGAAGGAAGTTTACCGCTTATCTCAGAGTAGCGTGTTGCTGCCTTCCGCGAGGAAGGAAGTGCACCGCTTGTCTCAGGGTAGCGTGTCGCACCCTCCCGAGAGGGAGGAGCTGCACCGCACCCAACACTTCCGGGGTAGCGTGTCGCACCCTATCGAAAGGGAGGAGCTGCACTGCACCTTGTTTAGTGATGAAGACAAACTGGGCTCTGACATGTCTATGTCTCCTGACCTGTCCGGTCACCGGTCGAATCAAGTGACCGGTTAATGTTTGATTAAATGTCACCGGTCACATCATCCCGGTGACCGGTCGCTTTTTACCAGTCATCTCGTACCAGTCACCGACCTTACACCGGTCATCACTCAGAGGCCTCATGGTACGGAAGGGATTGGGAGTCTACCCAGAGGGCCCAGACCACGGAAGGGGATCAGATCGGTATCCCCCCTTTTCCTGTTATCCCAATGAATCCGTACGAGATGTGGGGACCTCCATCTCAGGGTAATTGGTCCCTTATGCCCCCTTGGGCTACTGGACCCTGGATTCGGAGTAGAGACGATGCCACGGCTCGTCTCCCACCATTGCCTCATCACCAGGTGGCATCCACCAGGAAGGCTCGATGCATAACATCATCCACGAAAGACAAGTGGTCTCGTCTTTATCCTGGAACGTCTAGAACACATAGAGCCCCTACTCACCATGACAAACAAGTACGGGAAATGGCACATAGTGCACCTGTGTTACTTCCTCCAAAGGACATAGTGATGCCCAGCCACTCTCCTGCTCGGAGTGTTCTAGATGATGATGCGTTATCTATCCTGCTCGACTCCAACGAGTTCGAAGTAGAAACAGCTCATTTGATGCCTCCTATTAGGCCCACCAGGTCCTCTCAGCTAGATGAAGTGGAAGAGATCTGGTCTTTTGACAAGGCCTGCTACCCGCAGACTTGTGCCCGAAGACATCTGGAGCACAGCCCAAGAAGATCCTCTCCATTTTGGAAAAGATCTCCGGGACTCAACCACAATCAGATCTCCTGCTCCTTCCACATTCATCAATGATCGAGGAAATATCACAGAGGCTCTCCACAGGCCAAGACGTTGCTAGACGGCATTGAGGGTGGGCTGTCCCTGCCTCTACTTTGAGACCTATGGTCTCTGCCTCTAGTTACCGGGTACATTCCCCGAAGTGGCCCATTAAGCCTCCCCAATTGGATGCAGATGCATCTCAAGTGGGTTTGACAACTGGAGCCTGGGCACGCCTTCCTATTAAAACAATCGAGGCCATTAAGCAGAAAGTCTGCCTCCTGGTCACCATAGCTTCCCATGCGGACCTCTTCTCAGCTACTTCATTTAGTATGCTGAGGGAGGCCGCTCTGAACCCAGCCGCATTTCAGCGTGTGCTGGAAGCTGTGGCCAAGACATCTCGGCATTCACTTTCTATTGCAATGGCCCTATCAGCGGAACTCCTACACATCCGCTGTGATGTTGCGCTGGACTCTTAGAGGGTCTTACTTAACCATAGTAAGGACCTTTTAAGGGCTGTTCCGTTGGACGCCGAGAGCCTCTTCGGAGGACTCATCCCCACTGTGGCTTCACAAGATTTGAAGGATCATCAACATAGGTCCTTCACAACTGCACCTGGCCCATTGCAATCGGCCAGGAAGAGTATTAATGTGCATCACCCCCAAGGGCCACCTGCTAAATTCAGATACTGCCCCAGTCCAGTGTGCAACCTCAAATGAGACCTCCTCGTTCTCCAATGGGTTTCGCCGACGAGCCTCTAGGAGGAAGTTCTCCAACCCACCTTCCTTTCCCAAGGGACTCTCACCATCTCCTGCCATGCATTCCTCTCCCAAATATCCCCGTAGGTGCTCGCCTAGGCCTCTTTTCAGAGGCCTGGTCAAGTATCACGGACGATGGGTGGGTCATTTCTATTGTAAGCGAGGGTTACAGACTTCAGTTTCGGAAACGACCTCCTCTATCAAGGACCCCCCTGTTCTTTCATCAGACCAATCTGGTGAAATTAAGGGAAGAGGTAAATACTCTTTTACAGAAAGGGGCAGTCGAGAGGGTCCTGAATGATCAGTCTCTCGCATTCTACTCCCGAATCTTCCTGGTCACCAAGAAAAGTGGCAAATTTCGTCTCATTATCGATCTCTCCACCTTAAACCGGTTTCTTTTGGAGGAACATTTCAAGATGGAGACCACCTCTTCAATCTGGAATGCGATGCGTCAATCAGATTGGGTGGTCTCCATCAACCTTCAGTGTGCCTATTTACACATCCTGATTTTTCCACCACATTGGAAATATCTCCAGTTTTGCTTGGACCAGGAAGTCCGGGTTCCGCTGTTCGGAATTGCTTCTGCACCCAGAGTTTTCACCCGAGTTATGGGAGTAGTATCGTCTTATCTACGAGTACTGGGAACCCCGATTCTTCAGTACTTCGATGACTGGCTGATCCACAACGTTCAGGTTCAGTCCCTCCATCAGGATCTGTTCCGTTGTTGGTCCACAGTAACTCGGTTGGGTCTTTTACCCAACCTCGAGAAGTCAGAACTTATTCCATCCCAGAACTTCGTTTATGTAGGGATGAACTTCCTCACAAACCAGAACTTAGTCCGGGTTCCCCGGGAGTGTATAGATCGAATCCTGACACTTCTAGAGGCGCTACAAGTAAAAACCTTGTTGTCTGCTCGCTTTTACCTATCCCTACTGGGAACCTTGAACGCCGCTGTAGATCTGGTTCCCATAGGATGGCTCCATATGCGCCTTCTACAGTTTCTCCTTCTCGCTAGGTGGAAACCACACAGAGATTCTCTATCAGCTCTGATTCCTCAAGGACCAGACTTTCATCACCATTTGCGCAGGTGACAGATTCCTGATTGGGGTCCCCATGCATGCACCCGATCCCCACTCCTACCTGTTCGCCGACACATCAGATTCCGGTTGGGGTGCTCACCTAGGGCCGGAGGGCATAATTCTTCAGGGTCATTGGACCCAGGACGAGTCTTCCCTTCACATAAACAACCTAGAAATGAAAGCTGTGTTTCTAGCGTTGCAAGGGTGTATCGACAGAGTAAGGGGTTGATGTGTCATGGTCTCCTCCGACAACACGTCCGTCGTAGCATATCTCCGACGTCAAGGAGGCACACATGGGACTTCTCTTTGCATGGAGGTCTGGAACCTCCTCCGCTGGGCCACTTCGGAGAACATTACCCTCCGAGTTCACCACATCCCAGGGAAGAAGAACGTTTTAGCGGACAGTCTGTCCAGGTCAGGCAAATCAGTTCTCACGGAATGGACTCTTCACTGCGCCGTGACCGAGTCACTTTTCTCACTATGGGGAAGGCCCCTCGTGGACTTGTTTGTGACCAGGCTCAACAACAGACTTCCCTTTTACGTCTCTCCAGTCCCGGACCAGAGAGCTTGGGCAGTGGACGCATTCAGCTTCCAGCGGGATCGTCTTCGCATACGCCTTCCCACCGTTCCAACTGCTACCCCAAGTTCTGCAAAAAGTAAGAACTTCCACTGCTCGGATCATTCTCATAGCTCCATTATGGCCCCAACGATCATGGTTCAGCGATCTTCTAGACCTATTGATAGATCAACCCAGGTCTCTATCTCACAGGAGGGATCTTCTGTCACAACACAGGGGCTCCCTCCTACACAACAGCCCACACAATCTCCACCTTCACGCTTGGCTCATCTCAAGCGATCTATCCGCCAGAACAAGTTTTCGGGCCGGGTTGCCAGTTGCATCATTCAGGCCAGGAGAGCTTCAACATCCAAGGTCTATGATGCCAGGTGGAGAATCTTCTGTGATTGGTGCAGTAGGAAAAGTGTTGATCCCAGCTGTTCCTCTGTAACTTCCATTGCTGATTTCCTTTTGTTCGTTTTCGAGAACAAAAAATGTTCAGTATCAACTATCAAGAGCTATAGAGCTGCCATCTCTAACACACTTAAATTTTCTCAGGACTCAGAAATCAGTTCAGATTCGCACCTTGCTGATCTCATTAAGTATTTTGAGCTACAGAGATCTGTCTCCTGCTCTCTTACGCCCAGATAGAATCTATCTTGTGTTTTATGGTTCTTAACCAAAACCCCCTATGAACCATTGAGTGAGGCTTCCTTTCAGGACCTCACACTCAAGACTGTGTTTTTACTCGCTTTGGCGTCTGCGAGAAGACGTAGCGAGATTCATGCATTGTCTGTTGACACTGGCTGTCTCTGGTTTAATGGCAATTACGAATCCGTTTCCCTCGGCCAGGATTTTTAGCCAAAAATCAGTTACCTGCAGTAGCTCCATCACCTATAGAGATCCCCAGTCTCAGTCGAATCTGTGCTGGAGATGATCAAGATAGGCTTTTATGCCCTGTTAGGGCACTGCGTTTCTATCTAAATGCTTCAAAAGGGAAAAGAAAGGGCAGGAAACGTCTTTTCCTTCCTCTTAAGGGCTCCATTGATATTTCGGCCTCCACTATTTCACGGTGGATTGTCACCACAATTAAAAGAGCTTATCAGTCCCTTACTGATAGAGACCTCTCTTTTATGAAACTAAAAGCCCATGAGGTCCGAGCCGTCACTGCCTCATGGGCCTATCTAAATCACTCTTCCTTGGAGGACGTCATGAAGGCAGCTTTTTGGCGATCCCATACTACCTTTTCGTCCTTCTACCTCCGCTCATTAGCACATCAAAGCGCAGGCATTTTTTCTCTGGGACCCATAGTTGCGGCACAAATTATTATCACTATTATCAAATGCCCTCCTCCCACCCCGCTCTGATGTCCTGGCATAATTTCGTCTATGAAAAAGATGAATGTTAACGCAGGCGCAGAGAGGTGCACAGGTGTGATGTGTCTTGTTGACAAAATTTTCCTTTTTTTGGGAGGATGTATTCACAATGAACGGACGAGATTTGCGACACGAAACAGAAATAGCTATATAATAGTGATGGGTAAGTATTGCATAATTAAAATTTGTTTACCCCCCACCCCCCCAAAAAAACTACATATCTTCACTGAACTGGTCAACGGCAAATTCAGCCGCAAATACAACAAAATATTTAAATAAATCTGTATCTCTGCCATTTATATATCAATTTTTAAAATTTAAAGTGTGTTTTGTTCAGATTGCTGTAATCTATCTAATCATTGTATATTCTGAGGATTTAAAACAACTTTTTTTTTAAACATCACCCTTCCCCCTGGCCAGTACTCACATGACATCAACATGCAACCACACAACAAAGAAAAATCTGTACTGTGCAGAAGAGCACAACCAATAACAATATTTTATTGAAATGTAAAAAGCATTTATAGCAAATTCAATACCAAAATTATCATGTCTGTTTGGAACATCACCAGTCAGCATTGCTTAATATCAAAACTTCAGTTCTAACATCATAAAACAAACACAGCAGTTGTAACACAGGAAAACTTTATTGAAGAATGTTAGCTAATTTCTAGATTACAATTTACACCATATCAGAATAACAAATCTTATGACATAAGTTATGTGAATGTTATAAGTTATTCAGGTTTTGTTGAAATGCCAATAGTCTGTCTTTCAAAATATTTGGATGTTTTACCATCCAAACGCGACCATTTGCTGAGCCAAGCTCAAAATCAGAAATAAAAACATACTTTGCATTCACATCTGCCTCATCAGGTACATCAGGCCAATGATAAGCATCATCTCTGATAATGCAGCGCTCTAAGAAATTTACAGTCCCTACAGTTTCTGCTTTGACAGCAGTCACCTCCGATGTAATAATCTCTGTCATACAGCACACCTACTGTGATACCTGTTCAAGCAAACTTAAAACGGTCACATTCCCTCAAAACAGGCATATCAGGAGCATCTTGACATTCTTCCTCTGGCTGCTCTGCAATCTGTTCATCTGCTTCTTCATTTGTTGCAGTCTTTAGGAACTCCTTCAAGTTCTTCACTATTTGGTTGAAGGGCAAACTAGTTTTAAGAAGTGGCAACTTCAGTTGTAGAATGACCCTGTGGTACTGCAGTTCAGCCTTGACTGCACCCAGTCTTCCAGTTCTATGCTTCTTGAAATACTGCAATATCCTGCCCACATCTGCAGCAGTCCTGCATGGGCCATCATGGTTTTTCAGAGCTGCAAGAATTGTTGTCACCTGAGCTCGCTTTTTCTCAAGTGCTGCCTCTTTTTTGGCCTTCTTTTGCTTCAGCTGATGCCTCTTTCTTTCAGCTGCATCATTTTCTTATCATATATATTCCTTCCATAATTAGAACAATTTTTTGACTAGCTGTTTGGATAATTTTGTGTGTTGAATTGCTTAAATTCAACACAAGGCCTGAGATTCATCTACCCTGGTATGCTTGGAGTCACATGGTCTAGCTTGAAATACTAAATGACTTTTACAGTGACTTCTAATGAACTGAATAATGTTTTTATTATGGCATTCCTTTTAAAATTTTTTTAACTGAAAAGGGAATATAGTTTTTAAAAGTGATCAGTGTTGTAGTTTGTTGACATGTGTCTGCTTGGTAAATATATGCAAAAGATTCTTATATCTAGAAAAGAACAGAACTTAAATTTTATATGAAATTAACTAAAAGTGCCCTCTGATCACAGGGAATTTTTATTCCAATGACACCTGTATGTAACATAATTATTATAAATAATGCAGCTTATATATATATATATATATATATATATATATATATATATATATATATATATATATATATATATATATATATATATATATGTATATATATAGATAGAATATGTTTAAATGAATAAACAGATCCATCTGTCTGTTTTCTGCAGATACACAGTCTCATAGTAAGGACTTGTTCAACAAAAACTGTTTTTTTAATACCAAACAAAATAACAACTACTACTATTACTGCAAGAAAGGCAACTCTACATAACAAAAACAAAATTATGCTACTAATTTTGGTTTGCACTATATACAAACCATTATAATATTATTATTTTAATCTGCTATAGAGTAAACTGATTGTGAGTTGGACAGTTCATAACTCTTCAGTAGCACAAATGACAGCCTCACCTTTTATCTAGGGAATGATTAAGATACAAGTTGGGGTAAAAATTCTCACATTTAGCTATGTGTTAGTTGCCACCATTCATACCATACTCAAGATATAGATTGAAATAGAGTCAGGGTCCCAAATCATGTACTACAGTAATTTTTAATTCATATACTTAGCTGACAGTTATGAATTGATTCATAATGTAAACAAATTCATGTCAAGGCAGATGTGCAATCCTGGAGATTAAATCTGAGGAAATCAAACTGTTCATCTTAGATAATGACCCAATCAGGTACACTGAATTGAACCTAATGGGCAGCACATCTCCACATACCATCATGTATGAAATTACCATCCAGGCCCATCCTGGGCTGGGTAAACCAGAGCTTACAGTTTCCACTGTTAGAGTAGTTTTATTTTACAATCAGGTTTCTCCCTAGTGAGAGTAAAGTGTGCTGGTGCTTTGTCAAAAAAACTCCACACCATACCTTTTACAAGGTTCATTTTTGCTTTATTTCAATAAAGGTAAGTAAAAATAGTTTACTTAAGGTACAAAAAGTCATAGCAGCTCAGTTGGTAGAGCATCGTACTCTTAATCCAGTAGTCGCGGGTTTGATTTCCACCCAGGCCAACCCAGGTCGGCTGTGTCTATGTGTCCTTAAGAAAGGCACTTGGCTCCCATTTCCTTGGCATGATATAGTCAATAATGTGTTACAAGTGCTGTTGAAACAAACAAAAACAAACAAATTACTGAAGTACAGAGAAACCTGTCGTAGACACCAAATTAGGAGGATATCTGCCCACAAAGGACACATAATGGACCCCTTTTCTTAAGTTTACTTACATGTATTTCACCTGTTTATAAAATACATCTGTCCATAAAATGACAAAATTGTGTGGTCCCTTGAGTACACTGGTTTCACTGTATGATAGATCATTTTGCAACCAATCAGTAACATAGTGAATCTCATGCTCTGCATGTGGTGGTTCATTTCCCTCCAGTTGCCACCACATTTCCTGTAATAAAATTGATAACTGGTTCTTAGTATCCATTAGTCATATGATTGTAAATATCAGAAAGCTATAATGATGACAGTAGGTTTGGTCTTCAAGTAAAGGATATAAAGTCAATTGTATCTTGTTTTCTGACTATTAGAGTTAGAGATTTAGTTAAATCTGTTTTACCACAAGCACTGGCACACCCATTCAAAAGTAATGCTAACTTTAAAATTTAGTCAAAATTTGACTTTAACTTGTAATTTTTTGTGCATTGGTTAAGGCATTCTTGAAGATGTTAACACCATCTACATTCTGCATTAATTGTCTCTTCTCGTAGGATACAAACACTTGTGTCGGACAACATCTGATGGCCTATTGGTGATAGCTTATGAGATTTTACTATATGACTTGGTGGAACTATTACTTCCAATACATAATTCTAATATCCCATCGATATATCATTCATAAAGCAACCAGTCCTTTTCCAATGGATGTATAAATATAGCATACTTTACAGTTTGCCAACATTTTTCAAAAACAGATCCATGGTTGTGAGTGTCAAAAAAAACATAGAAACAGAAAATGGGGGTGGGTATTTCAATTGAAGATATTTCGGACGTTGAAACATACTAAAAGCTTTGGTTTTTATCAAGTCCATCTTGGTAGAAACACGACATAGCGATCACTTTGGCATCCAATTACATGTACATATTTGTCTGTCTATATGTGTCCATCGACACCCTAGATTAATCTCAGTGGTAAAGTTATTAACCTAGCTAAATAAAAGGTTTGCTCGACAAAAAGGGGGTTTCTTGTTAGTAACAGGGGGTGGTTTTTGCTCAGAAGTGTTACTATTTATATCCTGCCTGTTTCATGGGACGGAACTGTCCATTTGTGTCTGTCCCTCCATCCCACTGTCCAACTGTCTGATGCATGATAACTTTATTCAAGACCATGCACCATCACCAATCTTTGTGGATAACTTGCATTTTGAGAAAGGTAGAAGCCTATTGATTTTAAATGGAAAAGGTTGAAGGTCAAGATCACAGTGGTTCAGTGAAGAAAAAATGGTTAATCTCGAAAGTTAAGAATAAAAATATGTTTCTGCAAGATAAGTTGAGATTTGACCTTTAAATTACTTCAGCAAACTTTTTTAATGGCTGGCACTTGGAGGAATTGATATTCTGTTGGTGTAGGGGTTAGAAAGTCAAAGGTCAAGGTCACTTACAACTACAAGAAGGACAAAAGGTGCCTGCATAGAGTACTATTAAACACAGAAGGCATATAATGTGCTATTCACTTTACTCTTGTTTAAATGTGAAAAACTGGTATGCTTGCCCTAAGATTTCAGTGCAACTCAGCTGTCTGAAGTCGAGCGCTAAAATCGAGAGGTTCCTATCTAAATTTGCAAAATTACCAAATATTTATCTATATTATACATCCCAAATCCATTTTTTGTGTTGCTACTCTGTCTTACACAAACTGACCATGTCAATTGCTTCTTCATTAAATGTTAGTGCACATTACAAAGTTTAGCAAACCTCATTCCCTTAAATGTTTCTGTTTAAACCTGGTAAAAATGTTGGCTTCCTTTGGTTAGAGATTACTGACATTGTCCGATTTAGTTTGTTCCTCTATAGTAATCGGAGCATTGCTCTCCTTGCCCCCACTTGAATCAGGGATCTGTGCCTAGCGTACCTGATAGGGAAAAACATGTCTTGCAAAATTTTCAAAAGTTTCCAGTGTAGAATTTTTGCGTGGTTAATATACATGTATGCAATTTTGCAGTTTTCTAATTATTAATTTAACTCCATTACATCTGGTAACAACAATGACTAAAATTAATCTATACAGCAGGCAAATACAGTCAAACCTTTGTATGGTGATTACTTTTGAAACCATCTAGTAGTGGTCTTTATGAGAAGGTGGTCTTATACACATGTAAATATATATTTATTTAAAAATGGGACAAATGGAAACTGGTGTTATACACAATGGACCTTATAGGTGATCATTGAAGCAGGTTTGAGTGTACATGTATGTCCTTTATAGTCAGGATTATTGTATATACAAAACATTCTGCTCTGTACATTTACCTTCCAATAGGTTTCCTTTAACCTCTTGTATTTTACAACAACATTTCTGTACCTTTTTTCCCTGAGAAAATAATTGACTAGATCTACCAGTTTAGATGTATTGTTAAAAAGAAAATGTGTTCTTCCATTTAGCACTTGTATGAAGGCAAAAAATTACCCTTTTAATTGTTTCAATCAGATAATTGAATGGAGATAAACTTAATGTCCTTTGGATAGTTTATATTTATAACAATTTTAGAATTTATATAGCTTTTAATTTGCAAATACATCACTCCCTCGCCCATTATTATAACATGGTTCCGGTTATAAGGCAGGAGTGGTCATGGATTCCATTTCATTATGTAGTAATGAAATTATACATACAATATACTTCATTATATGGTGGTATTTCTATAAGGTGGTATACTCTGTAGCTCCCATGGACAGCATTATAATGAGGGAGTACTGTATTAGACTTCTGTATCAATAATGGGTTGGTTTACTTTATATATTAGGGGATTTTCATTGCAGAAAGCAAATGTTGGCCTTGATATTTGGGCTTGGGTTATTACTGGATTTATAATGTAGATTTAGTCTTTGATCATGAAATGTGAAACACAGTCATACCCCCAATTAATGCCTTCAGCTATCTTGAAATTTATTCAGATAGTTTCCATAATAGTACAAGGACTTCTTCCTGTCCATAGAGGCATTTCAACCAGCTGAAGCAAGGATATGAATTTGATAGTTTCAGGATCTCCAGTTCTACAGTAAGAAAGATTAAATCAAGTCTAAAATTTTTATGTTCCATGTCTTTTGATGACTTTCCAACAATGCATGCAGTAAAACTTACAAAAAACATTTCATTTTTATGACCTTCATGTATTAGTTCCTAAAGTTTTTGTTTCTTCTGTAGGTAATATTAGCAGACAGGTCACTGATGCCAGGGGATGTAGTTCGTCATCTTGTGGAAGGTCAAGACAGCCAGCGTGGCTTTGTCAAGGATATGCAGGTCAAATGTCACCTCAAGGTATTGGAGACAGACAGGTGGCTGTACAACATAAACAGCAAGGATCTCAAGGCACTCGGGGTAGGTAACGAAGATAGTTTTATTGCCTTGTACGCATTAGCAGTTAGTGTGCCATATGAAAGTATTGCCTGACATTGGCATCTATGTCGTTAAGAATGGTAAGATTTTATGTTACAGTTTTTATTAAAAACTAATATTCCCACACTTTTTGGAGAAAAGGCAGGGATTATTTGAATCTACCTGTGCATGTGTTTCTTTGTAATGTTGTTCAACTTAAGTGCTCAAAGAAATTTTTTTTCAGACCCAGGCCTAGGGATGGTGACGTTAAAAAAATCACAAGTCCTGACTCAAAATTGACAAACCCTGACTCCAATTCCATGTGCACAAAAGGGCCCTATTTTTTACTGTTATTTCTCACACAGCGTTGCAAATGCTGTACTTTAAATATGAAAAGAAATTAACAAACTCCTATTAAATTTACTTGTGTATATTCAGATCTCAAAATATTTCACATAAAGCAATGTTTTCCTCCAGGTCCTGATGTCAATCATTGTCCAATTGCTCTATCAATGTCCACCTTACTCATTGGATCAGCAGAGTTGTTGTTCATTAGCATCTGAAGCATGTCTTGTTTTAACAGTTTCTGTGTACACTTTTGATTTTTGATGTTGTTAATAGGTGCCACTTAATATGTTGAACGAGTGTTGCATTACTCTAGTTTAAGCATGAGCAAGGGACAGCTCAAGACAAAAAAATCAAAATACTCACTCAAGTCTTTCTGCTGAAATAATTTTTGGGTTGGCCTTTCCTTTTTATCTCACATCTGCCAAAGGATGGCCGATTTTTAATCAAAGACTCAAAAACCATCATGGACCACATTTGATCCCTTTATTATTTATAACACCTCAGAAATATCCTGCATTTGGCCTAAACTCACCAGAGTACAAAAATAAGGTAATCAAGTAACAGCTGATCCCCAGTAGACTGGTTCTGGCTAATTTATGGACAGAATGTGTAAAAATGCTTTTTCTTCTTCAATTTAAAAAAAAAATCTGTTAATTTTCAAGAGCGGTAGATTTTAAACTATAAACCAGTATATGCGATAGATGGCCTTAAAAATGGTAGTTTTGTCCTGCCGCCAGTAGAATCAAATGTATGTTAAAGCCAAGTGAGCACTAATTATAGGTAACCCAGGCAATCTGTTTCCCATTCATAGGTTACATGCTTAGCTTTGTACACACAGTTTACAGCTTTTGATCGAAGTATGGTAAGTAGACAATCTTCATAATGGTAATGTGCAAACATAGGGATAAATATGAATAGTTTACTAATCTTTTCAACAACTTGAAAATAAAATTTCACATTTCATCAGTGTGATTGAAGTTTTCTCAGGCAAATTAGATTTTGTTTTTACAAGTCCAATGGGTGCTTCACTTAGAATACAGGAGTGGCCCAATCTGAAATTAGAAGGGCCCTGGGTGTTGGGCTATCGGATTTTGTGAGCACTGAATTCATCATGCATGGTTCAAGATAGAGACTTTAAGTATTGGGATATGGTTGGGGGTGTTTTATAGAATGTGAACAACTTTTTTAGAATTTTGATGCAATCCCAGGAGGCCGAGTTGGAGGGAGTGTGGTGGTTTTGCATAAATTTAAAATAATTTCGTAAATATGAGACCAACATGTTTGAGAATGTGTGTGTGCATGCATATCAACAAATGTCAGATGGTAGGTTCAAATGGGACCCATAGGTCATATCTTGGAGGCTTGAAGTTGTGGCCCCTGGGTCATAACTTCGGAACTGTTGATATCGAGACCCTTTAATAATATACACTTACTGGCATGAACAAAATGTGTACATGCAACTGACATTGCTCCTGGGGTTCATTCCTACCTCTTTGGGCTTAGCTCCTGGGTCATATTTTGGAAACTATTGAGATTCCCACCCTAAATGATATATACACTTAACCAAGCATGAAAAGACAAATTCAGATTTGCAAGTAAAATTAGCCCCTGGGTCTGTTCTTACTCCTGGGCACATTCTGATAATATTCCAGAGAATCATGAGTTTCTGGGATAACATTTTTATTTGGGCACAGGTAGGGAGACAAGTACTTCTGCACCAATATGATTGACTGTGACATACAGGGATGATTCCAACAAGAAAATTTTGGGGCCCCCATCCCTAGAATTGGGAATTGTTGTCACAAAACAAGTATTTTAGTGAATTTTTAACACATAGGCATCTGGTTTTTAACCTCATATTCATCACTCATGTAATTTTGGTTGCAGTTTTTTCAGATGTCGCTTTATGTATGTAGAAGATTTGAGTATTAATATTATAAGGGTTTGTGCTTGGGGTAAACCAAAATTAGATAATTGTGTTCATGTTTTGTAGAGAAGTTGCCTTTTTTGTTGTAGTAGTAGTACTAGTAGTAATAGTAGTAGTTGTGTTGTTTGGCAAAAAAAATAAATCTTTCTTAGAACAAATTGTTATAATGAAACTTGGTATCTGCAGCCAATAGATGTATCTGTTTATTCATCTAACATAATGATACACATACTTTGAAGAATCTAAATACTTATTATAGCTAAATGCTCTTAAAGCAACACAAAAGCTTTTTCTTGATCAAGATGATTTACGGTAAGGAAAAAGGTAACATTGTGGTAAAATTATGGTTCCAATCCAGTAACATAATTATGTTACAGATATTAATGGAATTCTTGCAAGTAAGACTTACTAACTTTAAATTTGGATAATTCACAATAAAACTTCTGGGGCCATCAAAGACAATTGGGGCCAGCAGATGGCCCTAATTAATATGGCAGAATCATCCCTGTACATAGAATATAGTTTCTCAGTGTAAAAGTCCTTAGCCAGAAACCAGTAAATGACACTGTCAATAGGTGATATTATGGCAACAGAAATGAGGAGGACAGAAAGATGCAGATAATTTATGAGGAAAACTAATGCTTTTTGTTATTGTTTTATCCAACAATGTGGTACTTATTCAAGCTTCTGGAATTTGAGCAATGGATACACCTGTCTATTTACTCTAATTGGTTTAATTATTGCTGACTTTGCACAGGTATGTATTGGCTGTTTAAGTACTCTGGAGATTAGCCCATAACAACATTATATTGTTGACATACATTAAGTACATAAGTTTTCCATTTCTAAATTAATAACTTCTAGGTACTTGATTTTGTAGGGTTAAACAGCATTTGACAGTCTCTGCAAAGTTTACCTTGGCAATCAGCCACCATTTTTGCTGTTTCCATCCCAGACTGATTTTTAATTCTCATTCACTTTATTGTAAAATGTAAAACTTGGCTCCAGTGAAACAGTATGTGTGGAACCAGTCTACAAAGAATGACTGTGCAAAAAAATGGTGACCCATTGATATTGTAGAACCTTGTAGAGCCTGTTGAACAGTGTTTTGGTAATACTAAACGTAGCATCTACAAGATTTTACTTCATGGATAGAAAATGGTAACCTATTTGATATATGGCTTATTTATTACTGAAACAATGTCATATTAATGGTAGGTTGGTTGGTTTTTAACAGCACTTTAAACACAGCATTGGCTATATAGTGTTGAGAAAATGGGAGGGAAGTGCCTGTCCTAAGGACACAGGCAGCTATTGAATCTGTGATCCTTGAAATGAGTCTGATTCTTTACTAACTGAGCCACCATGGCTCCCAGCCATATGACATCTGAGTAATGTGGTGCAACTTTTCCTACACCATTTGATATAGATACTTCAAACATTTGGACATGTTTGGTGGTGTTGTTGGCTGATGTGCATGACTGTTTTGGGGGATTTGGATCCGTTTCTTAGTTGCAGAGGTGAGGACAATGATGCATTATATGTGTGGAAGGGGGGGAGGTAGTGATAACTGAGAAGTGTGGGGATAATGCTGCTTTGCTGCAGGCTTCTGTATATACCGTATATACTCATGTATAATCCGGGTCCAAATGCAAACAACATAGACCCTGATCTGCCATCGCATAATGCGATGGTAGATCAGGGTCTACATGTATATTGTTTGTTCTATGGCAGATCTGGGTCTATGCAGTTTGCAGTTGGTATCAGCTTATACGCAAGTATATACAGTAACATTTTTCTGTTTTATGAGATGAAATGTCACAGAATAAAATATGTTCTTACTGCAAAAGGTGCTGTCTTATCCACACATGTGTAAAAATATTTTTCTGGAGCATTCATTAAATTATACACTTGTAGTATAGGGGGTAGCAATCTTCTACACAAGATCTCATCTGCTAAGTATATTCATGTATGTCCAAATAAGCTTGCTCATACCTGTATTTAAGCAATTGTATTTTAAACTGAGAGTATAAGTGGGATGATCAATGGAAGGTCCTGGTAATGGGTATCAGTACCTCTGTAAGTTAGGCCAGTCTAATAACTGTATGTGAATAATGTTGATTTTCAACATCGAGACTAAGGCCCATATTGTAAAAACTTTTTGAGTACAAAACTAGGGCCCATCAGAAAACTGGCACCTCATAAATTGTTGATTTTCATGGTCATCTTAACTTTACTTCCTCTGCTAGCATTTCTGTGGAATTTCAAGTATCATTTCAAAATATTTTTTTCTTGAGTTTGACCTTGAGTCGTTTGCTCAAAAAGTTTTGAGAATACATAGCCAGGTTGTGTAGCGTATTCATCAGAATATCTAACATTGCAGGATTGGGATCCTGACAGAGAGGTCACTCTTGATTCCTGGGTAGGCAGAATAATGGAGATTAATGACAGCATTACCCTGAGATTTGTGGATGGAGCAAGGTAAATTAAACAAAAGGGATAATATCAAATTAACTTTCAGAGTCATCAATCGATATGAAAAGGTTCATTTTTAAAGCTGTTGTCAGTACACAGGACTACTTGGTCCTCATTGTAAATTGTTTGTCAACAGACAATACTTTTATTTTCAGTACACAGAACTACTTGGTCCTCATTGTAAATTGTCTGTCAACAGACAATACTTTTATTGTCAGTATACCGGACTACTTGGGCCTCTTTGTAAATTTTCTGTCAACAGACAATGCCTTTAACTATCTAGAGGATTTGATTTTTTTTTTGCAGTGTGACAAATGAGTTTCTTTCAGATCTAAGATGGCAAGCAGAGAATTAATAAACCTGTGACACCTGTTGGAGATTTTTAAGTATATGCAAACTCACATAACCCTTTTCGAAGAATTAACATGTCTTTGTGGCAGAAACATTTCCATCTTCTAGAGCTCACAGAAGTGCAAAGAAAGTGGGGTAATCCACTTTTTGCAGGCATACTAAACAGAATACATGAAGGCAAGCACACCAAAGAGGATGTGGACACACTTTCGACAAAAGTTGACACCAATGGATTCTTTACATATCTATTCAACAAATTTGCAAATCAGTCAATACAATCACCAATGCATGGAAAATCTGAAAGCAAACATAATTAAAATAAAAGCATATGATGAGATACCAAAAATTAAAAGGGTAAAACTAACTTTGTCCACAGACTGACACAATGCAGGTGGTCTTGTTGAAAAGTATTAACCATTAACCATTGCTGTTGGTGCCAGAGTAGTCCTGATCTAAAATATTGATGTTGCAGATAGATTGGTCTGTGGTGCTGATGGTACAATACTACACACAGGAATGAATTCCCAGGCACCATTGAAAACAGAGAGAATTTGGAAAAAAGCCAAAGCAACTTTACATCCAAACTGTAAACACCTCAATGCTGTCCCAGTCACAGCAGTAATTGCAAGATTTCCTGTGGGAAGTTTAAATACATTGTTTGACACCAGGACCCAGTATCCACTAATACTGGATGAGAGTGCTACAGAACACATTGTCTAGAGCCAAACTCTTGAAAATGTTCTGGTATCTTTTAATGGTCCAAGATTCACAACAGGATAAACCTATCTAGCCATCAGCTGAGTAAAATATATGTCTGGCCTTCATCTTCAAACTTTTCACCCAGATAAAATTAAAGTAAAAAGAAACAGCTCTTGTCAAGATGGATAGATAACAATAGAATCACCCCTTCATGTGGAAACCTAACATTTATAGATACCATACTTCTTCACCTACACATAAGATCTTTTCCAGCTTATCAAAGTGACTTTGTTGCTGACAGATGTTTTCAATGTGCAGACCTAATTCCCTAACATATGTTTCAAGGATCAGTATGTTATTACTTGACTACGCTGTGTACACAAGAAGATTATAACATTTAGAAATTACATCATTGGAAATGCTGATTCTACATGTTGATATGTCTAATTAAAAAGCCACTGTTTTGGTATGTTACAGTTCACCATAATTGCCAACAAAGACATTTCTTGATGCACTGCAAATACAAGTTCAGTTGCTACCCACAGGTCCTGTAGTTCTCCTGGGAGATTCAGTTGTGACCTCTTTCCACAACTCTTCCACTGTGGATTTTTTTCAGCACCATGGACCAGTGCCTGAAAATAGTGGTGGTCTGAGGTCCAGGATCTGCATTTTCTCCATCGGAACCAAGAGATCAACTTGTCAGAAGTCTGTCGGACCTCCTACTTTTCCAAAAAATGGAAATTAAAAGTATTCCTCAGAACTCTCAAAGTTGTTTCTTAAAAAATGGTGTAAATTGTCAAGAAATACATATGCAAAATTACATACAATCAATGTTACTCAAAGCCTACTTACATTAGACTAGAACATCGTGTATAGAATCGTGTAAGAGCCAGTGCTATTTTTACCTCTGAATTCGAGTACCCTTTTACTTCAGTATCAAAGTTGCAAGACCTAAAGTCTAATCTTGTTCAAAAAGACTTCACCATATTATTTGGAAACAGAAAATTCCAAAGTCATCCACCTGAAGCCTTGTTCAACAAGACTTGAGATGTCTGATGCAATGACTACTACTTTATTCATTTATTAAAACTCATACATGTAACTATGCTTTTGTATTAAATTTGATGTTTCCCACAACAGCTCAGCCAACTAGGACCTGTTTATATGTATGTCGGACCTGGCTCGCTCAGAGGGTGACAGGTCCTGAACCTGCCACTTATCAACACTATTTTCAGGCCCTGCCATGGACTTCAGCAACATGTCACAAAACCTATGCATAGACTTAGTGGTTTTTTGGACCATATCTAAACCAGGGATATTCAATCTAGTGTAGCAAAGCACTCTGACCACACTCATGAACTCCACTGAGTCTTAACCAATAGACACCACCAGGAATATAGCCATGTTCAGAACATCCATATGTCATCCAGACTTTAGCAAGAGTATAGGGATAATTATGATGTGCACAGTTAAATCTCTCTCTCTCTCTCTCTCTCTCTCTCTCTCTCTCTCTCTCTCTCTATACCATATTTGCCAGCCTATAAGTAGATGCGGAGTATAAGTCGAATTCACTAATTTCGTCAATTTTCAATCCTTCATCCATGTACAAGTCGATGCGGAGTATAAGACGAAGCCAGATCAACACCTTGGCTTTGTCACTTTTGCTAGTAACTTCCGGTTTCATGAATATTAATGGTATCACTATGCTATTCCTGATTAATTGGGAAAATGATTAAGATGGTCTGTACACGTATTATTTATAGGTATTATTTATTGGTACATTGTACGCAATGATATGAACCCCTGTTGTCAAAAAATAATTGCAACTTGTATTCTTACAGCAACAGTAACCTCATTATCAAATTATATGTAAAACAAAAAATAAAAGAACTCGATTAAGACTTGTTGTTTTTAGTGAATGCGTGTATGTATGTGTGTCTGTGTGTGTGAAAGAGAGAGAGAAAGATGAAACAATGCTATGTCAGAACATATGCATTCAGAGTAGATTTTACTTAGCTTTTGGAGAGAGAGAGCGAGATTATAGGACAATTGTAATATGTATTGTTGAGTTACCTAATGATTGTGATTTTACTCATGTACAGGAGCATTACTGTATTCCATTATCAATTAATACCTCTGAATAAACAGTTCATTCTTGTTTTTGTATCCATTATCAGAAAGAACCAAATGGCTTTGCAGTGTTATTTACATTCTAATTAAATATGCCTACAGCTTTGGCCAGGTCATTCCAGTTGACACCTGCAATTAGTTATGCTACCAATAGGGAAATGAGGCTACCCATAGGGTATTGTAATCGATCCTGTAAAGCATGTTTTTGTATGCAGTACTGTGTAATGACCTGTAATGCCAGGTGCTTGCTCATGTAAGTTTCTCAACCAGTGACATCTTTTGATCTCGCCGACAGAAGCGTCAGAGCTTTGAATTCATCAGCAAAGAGCAAACCAAAATGCCGCCTAACTACAGGAAGTGTACATGCACTTACTGATTAAGGTTAATTTTATTTCGTGGGAATCTAGAGTTCATTGTATATGCAAAGAAAACAACACAGCATGCTAAATGGTCATCTTGGGATTTAAACTAAATGCAGTCTATATGGATATAAATATTGTGAATATTTAAATATAAATTATATATCTTTGAAACTGAAGGAGTATGGTATTTATTGTTTTAATTTCCATTGACTATTTTATTACTGTTTTCTCTCTTTGTCAGAAGCTTCAGCTAAAAGGGGTCAGTAAGGTACATTAAGCAAAAGAGCATGAAGAAGGGCTGAAATCTCTCTCTCTCTCTCTCTCTCTCTCTCTCTCTCTCTCTCTCTCTCTCTCTCTCTCTCTCTCTCGTAACAGGGCATATTTTATTTTGATCACAAGATGCAATAAGAAAAATGTGCAATGGAATACCTATGTCCATGTCATGGTTATCCGTTTTCTAATTTGTCTATTCTAATACATATGTAAGCAAATTTAAACAACATATATTACTAGTGCATGCTGCTTTAGCGCAATTACGTCTGATGCACATGAATTTAATACTGACAATCACATAAATACTTCAGAATCCTTCTCAATGTCGGGTCCAATATTTGTTCACACATGATCTCTTCCCCAAAATGATAATTATTTTTGTACACTATACTTTTCGTACTTTGAAATTTTTTATTTTTTTCCACGTACGAAAAATTTCATTAACATACGGTAAAGCAATTTCAATTACATAATCCATATATAAGTCTATTCGGAGTATAAGACGAAGCCAAGACTTCCAGGTCAAAAAGTATCAACTTATAGGCCAGCAAATACGGTATATATATATATATATATATATATATATATATATATATATATATATATATATATTTGAGCTGAAACAAATTCAAATGTTCCTATTAGAATATTCGCAAAATGTATTTGAATAGGATTCAAATATTTGTCGATTATAATATAGGCATAAAATCCATCCTCGTTTCTTTGTCTGCATTGGTATTTATTGACACTCATGCCCCCTCCCAATTCCCCATCAAGCCACATTGAAAACACTGTGAATTAAATCCTCTAAATGTAATTAAATGCTGAGTACATTTTTGAGGATTCAAACTTAAATTCAAATGAGTGTAGGTGTTATTTTCCCTTTTTATATTCAAACTATGTACAACCATAAACCTTCCTTTTGTGCTGAAGACTGTCTGCAAAGAAGGGCAGAAACTCAATTACCTGTTCAATTAAATGTGAGGACTATCTGAAAAATTTCTCAGGAAGTGATTTGTTCAAAAAATTTCACATGTACATGTGGCCGATTTAATTTAATGTAATCTGGATATGTTGATTGCAGGTCTTCAGAATTTGTCACTCTTGTATATGCTGGACAAGTCTGACAGGACTTACTTTTTGGCTGACTATAAAATGCCCAAATTGGTCATTGGGAGTTTCTGACAAGACATAAGTAACTCATATTCAGTCTTGATAAATAATAGTTGTACTGAAACCCATACACAGATATTCACCTCAGCTAAAAATTGCAATAGGTGTGAAATGGCTTTGTGACTTTTGTAAATAGAATAAACAAGGCCAGGTACCTGGGAACTAGTTTTCTGCCTCAACCAATTTTATGAATAGACCATTTGGTTTCATTGGTGGGATTCCCAACAAACAGTGAAGTCATTTTCAAAAAGGCATAGGAAAGAAAAAGTTGAATAATCCCTGTACAAATTAAAATATATGCTGATAACTATGGCTTTGTACTAATGCACAGCAAAAACAGAGTATCAAACTTTATTGTAACAGCAGACACTCGACCCAACAACTTAAATTGCTCTATTCCAAAGTCATCTCTACTGGGCCATATAAATGTTGGTGACATAAAGCTGATGTCTGCATTAATAACTTTTAAGACAATAAAGAAAAGGATAATGTCAGATTTTAAGCATATTGGTAATTCCATAGCTGTGTAATGACTTCACAAATTGAATACAAGACCAAATGCGGAACTATATTGGAGTTAACTTACTGAAGTAAGATGATGTGGGGGTGGTATTGATTTGTTGGATTGACTAGAATTACTTCTGAAAGAATGAATGTCTGACAACAGTTCACACATTTTTGGAGCTCTGGTTGATTGATAAGTAAAGGCTTTGTTGATTTTGATATGACCCCTATAATGTGCCATTTTCTTCGTCTACTTGTCATATTACACATTATCTTTTCAGGAGTATAATGAATAGAAATGGTGATGTTTTGACCAATCTAACTATTCAGAATTTTGATATTATGATTACCATTTGAGCTGGAGTTTGAATTTCAGATGATTGAGCAGGTTTGAAGTTCTTCTCTTGTAAACTAATTCAACATTGCATAGTTTACCAGGGCTCATGAAAACCATGTGCTCACATCCTGACTGGGTAAAAATTGGCTGTGCAGAGGAAAACTTTACCACTTACTCATCCCTGTGCATAGCACGTGCATATTCACACCTTGAGAATAAATCTGTGTGCATTTTCTACCCTTAACAAGTCCCAAAGTTCAACATAACAGCTACATGTAGCATGAGTCAGTTATATTGACTACTTGTTGTCAGTCCAGAACATGTCATAAAACAAGCCAGCTTTGTTTTTAATACAGGTATCCGATGCAAACTTGATGTTAAAATGGGTCCAGATCTTGAAAATATTATGTTCAGAGTGAAGAGAGTTCGTTTAAAACCCTTCTAATACATTGTCCCTTTTATAAACATATAATAAGAGACATGGTCTGTATCCTAAATCCAGAAATTGCAGTTTCACACCTAGCCCATGAGTTCTTAATGGTATTCATGTTTTCAGTGACACTTTTCATTTTAATGTGGAGAACTTTTGCTTTTCAATGAGCTATCACACATCTTTATGAGTTAGACATGTGATAAGTTAAGAGCTGGAGAATGTGAAAAGTTTGCAAGTTTTTGTCTAGCCAGACAGTTTCAAGTTCGCCCCAGGTCACCAGTATTTTCAAAACTGTGCAGCATTATTGAAACATTGTTGTGCCAAAACAAAGACACCAGCAGATATTTCTGTAAGTATGTAATTACTTATCACAAGAAAAATGTTGCTAATTTATTTTCAAAAGAAGTATTTTAATTGTCTGCCAATTCCCACCAACTTTACACAATTCATGCCATTGTAATCTATTTATAAAGAACATAATGTCACGACAACAGCTGATTGGTTGTAATTTAATTTGGGTCATGATGCAATAACCTTCCAAATCTTTTGGCCAATCATGAATCTTCCTTTTGATAGGCCCCTTGAGTAGTTCTGTAGAAATGGAGGTTTGACTGAAGTGGATTACTTAGTACGAAAGTTGGTGAAAATTACTGAGAATTCTGCCAACCTCTCCAGGTAAACAAACAAATAGATTACCAATTTTCTACTCGAATATTTGCAGATATGTATTCTGAATCAAATGTTTGGATATTCATTTTAGCTCTCTATCTCTTTCATATATATATATATATATATATATATATATATATATATATATATATATATAATGGATCCCAAAATTCTAATGGCTCTTAATGAACATTTTATCCTGAAAATTAACATGGCAGTCAGATATTTGTGAAATATAATGTAAAAGTATGCAAAGGAGGTATAACAAGTTGAAACAAAAAAGAAAACATTGATATATTTAATTATTAAATGGGGGGAAAAATGTTTCATTTTTGGTTTGGATTTGTTGCTGCATCAGTTTTAGTGTTATCCTTCCATGCTTCACTCGTTATTTATAAAAATGATTTTTTCTTTCAGAAAACTCTACTTTTGAATTTCACCCAATAGTTTTTTATGGCACACAACTGTTTTTAAAAAATTTAAACAAGCAGATTTGCTACCTTGAAAATACATAACACTTAATTATTGGGCATTTCTGGTCAAGTCTCATGGTAAATGTTTATGTGATCAGGTCTTTAAATGAGTGTTGCAGGTTGATAATAAAAGCTAGTTGTTATTGCTAGGTTACATTTATTTTGTTCTAAAGGTCTGATATGTGCTGACATGATGCCCCATAATATAGTTAAAAAGTACATGGTGTTATGGACTGATGTAATGTAAGTACAGACCCCTGGGGCAATGATTCAATTATAAGGTTTTGATATGTCCAGAAGATAAGCTTTCACACTAAAAGACTGCTTATGAAAATGGTGCCAATCTGATATCCAATGTGGCCACCAATGGTAGCCATTTTGAAAATCTTGTTATCACTACTCCTCCCTGAATGGATTAATGGGCTTTTTTTCTTAAAGTATAGATGATTTTCACATTGAATGTGTTATCGCTAGGAAAAGCCTAAGTTGACAAGAATTGGTTGTATTGCACATTACACAACATTACACTGCAGGTAGATTTACTGATAATGCTGACAAATATTTCTTTAAACAACATTATTTACATGTACCTTTGAAAGGCTACATTATTTACCTTTGAAAGGCTACATTATTTACCTTTGAAAGGCTACATTATTTACCTTTGAAAGGCTACATTATTTACCTTTGAAAGGCTACATTATTTACCTTTGAAAGGCTACATTATTTACCTTTGAAAGGCTACATTATTTACCTTTGAAAGGCAGATCTGTTAACAGAACCTCTGATGACTAACACTTTATTTTAAAGAAACGCTTTTTTAATTTTGTTAGCTACTGCAGAGTTTTTTAGTCATTGTAAATCCTGCAAAAGCATCCAATGTGCATGTCCAGACAGTACATCCGGTTACATTATCAATTTTTTCATCAAGTACATATATGTAGCATTACAAACCAATATCATGATGATCCTAAGGAGGTTTCACCTAAATTGTCAGGTATATTCACCAAAGATGTGTTTTATAAACTGAATCCTGTAATAATAAGAGGTAAAAAAACATACAGCAAATGAAACAATCACAAGATGAGTGAGTTATGGCTTGCACATTGCCAAATGCCTTGCATATAAATAGCTCTCATCTGTAAGCCTAATGTGCAGATTGGGGGAAAGGTTTAAACTGCATTGTTTTAGTTATTGTATCCTGTGTACATGTTTATAAATTTTGGTAAGTATTGCAGTCTTTACACTATATCTTCATTTCTTGAATAGCCGTTTGAAATGGGCTGTTGATATATTAATGTTGCCAAACTTCAACTTTTCTATTGAACCTTAATTTTTACAATACTATTGTGTGTGTGTATGTATGTGTGTGTATATATATATATATATATATATATATATATATATATATATATATATATATATATATATATATATATATATATATATATATATATATATATGTATGTATAATGTGTATATATATATAGACACACATCTTTATTGATTCCAGGTGTGTTATTCAAGACAGTGATATTGTTTCCCTGGATGATGCAAATGATAAAAGATATCAGGTAAAATATTTTGTGTAGCCAAAATTATGCATACATATTCTTGTGGTCCAGTTTGTGACTAACAGGTGACGAGACATAGGTGTAAATTTTTGGGTGGTAGCAGTAACAACAATGACAATGTTGTTATCATTGTTATTATTTCATGCTGAAGTTTTTGAAAGCCATGCACAGTTGGAGAATGTCATAGAAGACAAGATGTAGCAAGCCATGGAAATTTTGTTTGATAACTTGTTTCATCTCATTATATCTCAGATTTACCAAGGCAGACCCTCCACATAATTTGGTATTAACAAACCACACTGAATGTGAAAAGAATATAGAACAATTATCCATATAGTTATGAATTAGGCTTGAAATCTATACATATAATGTTGTAAGGTATCAACAGAATTCTACAAACAGATGGGGATTCAGAAGTTCATAATATGACAATAAAACCAATGAAGATTCAATAGCAAAAGAAAGGTTGTATTTTTTTATTTAAGACTTCTAGATACTGTTATAGTCAGGATCTGATGCAATCTGAATTGTACTCCATCTTTAATCTTGTAAAGTAATTCCCTGGCATATTATCGTCTAGCTAAGAATTAATTAATCCTTTTATACCTTGCAAATTTCAAACCATACCTTTCTCTGTCCACACAAGCCTTTGCAGTTGGGAAAAAATGTCATCAGCAGTGAATGCAATGTTAAATTCATGCTAATTTTGGGATATGGAGCAGCCTAATTTACAAAATGAGGAGTAGTGGCACGATGTGGACTCTCACTAAGGTAAAAGAAGTCATTACATATACACTTTATACAAGATACCCACGACTACAATGGCGACAGTTCAAATAAAATGGATGCAAAACCATGGTGCCAGAATTCTCTAAGTCATAAATGTGTTCTGTATGTAGAGTCTAGATTTTATATCCATTTTTTTTTTTTTTTTTTTTGACATGCCAAACATTATACAGTAATTACACTCTAAATAACATACTCCTTGCAGTGGGTTACCTCCCTTTGGAAGGATGACGCTACTTCCACAACAATTTAAATTTGGTGCTAAAATGCCACCTGGAGATAACAGTACACTTTGATAACTGTATCACACTCAATTCATATTGCATTTTCTGCAATCTTTTTTCTACAATGGCTTTAGTGCAGAATGTGAAGATCATATGTAATATGTAGAAGGAAAATGTCAGGAATTCTTTACTGGCCGAGATGGAGTACAGGCTAATGACATTACAATGGCAGAGATGGAGTACAGGCTAATGACATTACAATGGCAGAGATGGAGTACATGCTGATGACATTACAATGGCAGAGATGGAGTACAGGCTAATGACATTACAATGGCAGAGATGGAGTACATGCTGATGACATTACAATGTAGCACATGGCAGATGTCACAATATACCAATAACACCACAGTGAAGTTCCTCTGAAATGCCTTACATTGCGTGGTTGTTTATACCTCGTTTTTGATTGGATTGCAATCTGTGATAATAGATACAAGGTATCATCCAGTCAACGTACTCATGTATTAATGCACCAAGATGATGTACTAAAGTTTAGATTACCCCAGGGTCAAAACAGCCTTCCAGCAGTGATATATTCTGAAATTTAAATAAGTAATTTTGACATTATTATTATTATCATTATTATTATTATCAAAGAAGAAAGAATGAACTATCAGCATGCATGTAGAATCCAAGTAATGTTTTAAATATTCAGAAAACTTAGTAAATTAAAATAAAAATTAGTGAAGAGTTAAAGTAAAAATTGAAATAATATTTTAAAATTATGGTTGATATTTTTCATCATAATTTTAAAATGAAGAAATTTAATCAGATTTTTAAATTAGCAAATAATGTGACTAATATTATTAATACTACTGTTACTACTAAAAATAATAATTGTATGTGCTAATTTTATCTTACTTTATAGTTCAATTCTTTGAAGTATAGGAGAGCTATTGTACTACTACGGCATTCATGTTGGAATTGTGTCTGCACAGATAAAAGCATATACATATGTGCACCCTCACTTAATCTGAAACATTCTTTCTTCCTAGGTCCTAGGCAAAAGTTTGGAGTGGGTTTCATTGAGTCATGAAACTTGGTGAGGAGATACATCTTGATGAGTACTACATCCTCATCACAAAAGTTGGTCACTGTGATCCATATTTCATGCTTCCCTGACTCTGGTTAAATTATGTGTTTTAAGTTGATTTCCCCAGCTCTGTTAATGCTAGAATAATAAAACTAGATGATTGTATGCATCTCTATTAGTACCATGCCCTTACAACAAAAGAAGGTCACTGTGACTTGCATTTCGCATTTTACTGGCTTTGTTTAAGTTTTTGTGTTTAACTGATGACCTCATAAGTTTTGTTTGCAGCCTGTAGACATACTGTTATACTTAGATTCATGAAACTTAGTGAGAGGATGCATCTTGATGAGTGTTACACCCTCATTACAAAAGTAGGTGACTGTGACCCATATTTCATGCTTTACTATTATTGGGTAAATTTTAAGTTTATTTCTCAAGCTCTGTTCATGCTAGAATTATCAAACTTGATGATTGTATGCATTTCTGTCAGTATCACACCCTTACAACAAAAGGTCACTGAGAACTACATTTCACATTTTACTGGCTTAGGTTAAGTTTTTATGTTTAGGTCATGAACATATAGGTTTTTTGCACCCAGTATACATACTGTTATACCTTGAAGCATGAAACTTGGTGGAGGGATCCATCTTGATGAATAGTACACCCTCATCTCAAAAGTAGGTCACTGTGACCCATATATCATGCTTCACTGACTTGGGTTAAATCTTAAGCACTGTTCATGCCAAAATAATCAAACTATATGATTGTATGCATCTGTATTAGTACCATACCATTACAACAAAAGAATTTCTCTGTGACCTATATTTCTCTTTTTACTGGCTTAGGTTATATTTTTGCATTTACCTCATGATCACAGTTTTTTACCTCCTGTATTATACTGTTAAACCTGTATGTATTTATGTATGTATTAAGTCTTAATGGCACATCAACACAATACAGACCATATGGTGCCGATCAAAAGTAAAGTTAATTTTTTTTAAATATAAAGAATTGCTAAAGAAACTTTATGATATGTATGTAGTAGCATTTTACAGCACAATAGTCGCTATATGGTGCCAACTGAAGATAAGGTTCACAAAATTTAAAATGGATTGCACAAAAATTTTGGAAAATAAACCCTTCCAAATAAGTGTAAACATTAAGTACCACAAGATAAGATATAAAATGTAAAGATGTTAAAATTCCGTAAAATGTATTTCAAATAAAGATAAAGGTAACGCATATAAAACCTTTAAAATATATGGTACTGTTATATCTGGAATAATGAAATTGGTGAGAGGATACATCTTGATGAGTACTACTCCCATATCTTAAAAGTAGGCCACTGTGACCCATATTTCATGCTTCACTGACTGGTTACATTTTGTGTTTTTACAGTTCATGCTTAAATCATTAAACTAAATGATTGTATACATCTCTACTTGTACCACATCCATACAAAAAAGGTCACTGTGACCTACGTTTCACATTTTACTGGCTTAGGTTAAGTTTTTGCATTGGCTTATGACCACATAGGCTTTTTTGCATGCTGTGGACATATCTTGTCTAGAATCATGAAACTTTGTGAGGAGATGTATCTTAATGAGCATTACTCCTCATTTTAGTAGGTCATTATAGCCCATATTTCACGATTAAGTGACTTGGTTAAATTTTCTGTTTGATGTTCATTTCTCAGGCACTATGCTGGAATTATGAAATTGATTATGATATGCATCTCTGCTACTACAACACCCTTTCAATATAGGAAACTCCTTAAACCTTGTAATATCATCCTTTTGGTTTCGGTTAAGTATTTGTGTTAGTTCATGACCATATGCATTTTTGGCATGCTATATGCATGCTATCCTACCTAGAATCACAAAACTTGATGAGTGGATACATCTTGATAAGTTCTACATCCTTATTGCAAAATGAGCCCTCTGTGACCTATATTTAATGCTTCAGTAACTTTTGTTTAAATTTTGTGGTCTGAGTTCATTTATTGGGTGTTTTTAATGTTCCAATCAGAAAACTTGGATGCATCTCTGTTAGTGCTACACCCTTATAATGAAAGAAGGTAACCGTGACCTACATTTTATGCTTTACTAACATGAGTTAAGTATTTGTGTTTATGACCACTTAGATTCTTCCATGCTATGTACATCACAGACTCCTCAGAAGGCCCTTCTGACCAGTGCAGTTGGAAGTAGGAATAAATACTGGCTAGACAGTACAGATTGAAAGTTTACATTTTCAATTTTGAACAGATTAAAAGTTAAAATATATAGGGAAAAATTGAAAGAAAAACTTTAATTAGAAAAGGCTCCAACATTTTGTTGTCAAGATCTCTTTTGTCTGAACTTGTTTTCTGCCATGATAATTAATGTTTACAGTGGCTCTTTAGAGGTGAGTTATGTAATTGTTGATTACACTCTGGTTTATTTACATATTTATGAATTATTTTCTTCATATTGCAATAATGATATCGTCTAAATTATTTTTAAAATGTTGGTTTAGCCACTGACATATTAAATACCACCAAGACATGAATAAACAAAAATTTTGAAGGGTAAAGCCACTTTTATTCATTATGCATTATTTTCAAATGTTAAAAAATGGATAAAAATATAGACTTCAACTAAAAGACATTTTTATGATTTAGAAAATGTTGGCACTGTGTTTTCATCTCCATTTTGCTTTAATTGTAGCCGTTGTTGTGGGGGATATCTTGCATGTTGTATTCAGTATTCACGCCATTGCACCTTATCATGTACAATAGGCTGTTCCATCTCTCCAAAATAACATGTATTTGACATAGCAGTCTCTGTTGATTACAACATTTTTCCAAATGGCAAAAGTTTTAGTGTTTTGGTGCACTACATCATTTTCACAAAATATTGGATACAGGAAAATTAAGGGCAGAAACATACAATTACATTGAATCGAGCATGCTTTTCAAGATGACAGTATTCGATTCAAAGCAAGGTTTTGCATATAACTTTACTATAATCAATGTTTCACAGAAATAATGCAGCATTCCAAAAAGACTGAAGTTGTAGCTATTGATCGTGGCTGGTTTTCTTGTCTTAGCAGATCTTTTTTCTTCAAACACTTCAATCAGCTGTTGCAAATGGCTGTCACATAAAACCACTGAAAAAATCGCAAGTATTCTGCATGCTTGTAATGTAGGATGGCGAGATCATATTTGTAATTTTTTGTCCGTACTTTTTTAGCATACAGAGTTTAGCTCTTACAATCACTATCCTGGTCAGGAGTTGATAGGGAGTAGCCCAGCTGACTACTACAATGCCAAGTGGCTGGATACAACACCACTACACAACCCGGATACATTGAAGATCAAAATGTTCTACGATGCCAACCCTGTCACTGTGGAAAAGGTAGGACATACTGCTTAATATCATGAAAAATTCATTTCATTTACAATTGTTGTAGATTCATATAATTTAAGTACAAGAATAATGGAGTTTCATGAGCTGCTTTTTTTTAATCATAATATTTATTCTCATTGATAAAACCTATATTTGGATTTTATCTATGCAAAATTTGAATGAAAATATTTTATGTTTATGTTATGAAAATGTATGTAATGTCAAGATGTTTCTGTATATCATTTCTGACAATACTAAAATGCAGTGTATAAGGATTTCTAGATAGTAAACATAACAAAAGTTTGCACTTACAAAAATAACCTATTACATGATACCTTAAGTTGACTTTGTCATCTCTTGAGTAGATTTCCCACCACTCTATGTCATCTCTTGAGTAGATTTCCCACCTCCCTGACTTTGTCATCTCTTGAGTAGATTTCCCACCTCCCTACCTATCTCCACTCCATAAGTTTTCTTAAAATTTTTCACCGTATATTAAATCATGCAACGCAGGTAAAATTTCATAACAGTCTTTTTTAAGTGGGAGGTACATGTAGATATACTGTTTATTCTTTTTAATTATATGTCCATCATAAGTCAGGGGTATTCTATTTTAATGGCTGGAGAGATTTTCATGAAATTGTATATATCATGACAAGACTGTGTGCCCCTACCATAGTCACACCTTCTGCCTCAAGGTCAAGGTCATGGCAAGGGAAAATGTAATTATGTGACTTGTATCCTTGTCCAGAGTGTAACTTTTGTACTAGTGAAGATATCTTGATGAAACTTTAACCAATTATATATCATATGTACATGAAGTGTCATGTATCATAGTGCCTCCAGATGAGAATCACAGCAAGGGAAAATGTAACTCTGTGACTTGTATCTTTGTTTGGTTTATAACTTTGAACCACTGAATATATTTTAATGAAACTTGAGCAAATTATATATCATGTATAGACCGTGTCTCACATATTATAGCCATATCTCCTGCCTTAAGGTGAAGGTTACATCAATGACAATGTAACTCGGGCTTGTATCCTTGTCACAAGTGTAACTTTTGAATCACTGAAGATATTTTAATGAATCTTTAACTAGTTATATAGCATGACTAGACAGTGTGTCACATGCCATAGCCATGTCCCCTGCCTAAAGGTCAAGTTCACAGCAAGAGAAAATATAAATTGCTGACCTCTGTCCATGTATGGGTATAATTTTTAAACCAATGAAGTTATTGTAATGACATTTTTGCCCTTTATATATCTTGACTTTACAGTGACTCACATATTCATAGTCATACCCCTTGCCTCAAGGTCAAGGTATAATGCAAGTCAGTGGCCTGTTTCCTTATCCAGACTGTCACTTCATAATTTCCAGTTTTATGAAACTTTACCTAGGTCCACACCTTATCGTACAATAGTCATGTCTGTAACTTAAAGGTCTAGGTCATTAGTAGGGCAGTGGTCACAAGATGGGTGTTATCATGTGCTGTTTGCAGTATTCTTGCTTGATTTCCATAATAATAATAATAGTAATCCTTTATTTAAAGACGGTAACACAGTTACCTAAATGTTATTCTCCTTTGATCACCTTTAATAAACTAACAACAAAAGGTATATATATATATATATATATATATATATATATATATATATATATATACAGACATCATTTAGAGTACACATATAAAGCAACATAGTTTTGAAATACCCTACTACAGTAATGTTTCACAGGGAACTTGGATTTTTATAACGTTATAACCAAGAAACGTTATATCCAAATTCATAGTTTATTTTTCAAAATGTTTTATGTACATGTCCATGTTGATGACATTGGACATACATGTAGTAAACAATTTATACTGGTATGATTTTACTGTCAGAAAAATTTATTTGAACTTGTATGTAATGGTAATTAAATTTTCAAACAGCATACATTTGTATAAATGTTATCATGAAAAAAATGATGAACCAGTAATTTTCACCATGTGCTGAAAGTGTCAGCATACATGTAGATGTATCAAATGGTGAATCATAAAAATCACTTTTATGTGAAAACATCTCTGTTCAATAACTTAACAACTAGTATATTTGTCCTTTATTTATTTGGATGGAAAGAAATTGTCAATAGTCATCTGTTTTTTATTAATCTGAGATTTTTTGTTGATATGTTTTTCACTGACATGCAAATGCTCATAAAAAATATCAGGTGTGTCACTCTGAGTTGTACTCAATCATTCAACATACAGGTATAGAATGATCGTTAAAGAATATTTATAAATGATTTGGTCAAAAAAGTACAAAACAAAAAGATTTCTTTTCAATCTTTAATTGCATTGAACCAGCAAGCTGCGATTCAAAGTTACCAATTATGAATGAGGTGTGATTATAAAACCTTTGTTATTTAAACAACCATCATTGTTTACCTGGCTTCGGCATATCATGTGATAAAAACATTGTAATTGAACTAATTTTCTCTGACAGACCATACAAATTAAAGGCTGTAAACAGTTCAACATGATAACAAAGGAATGTTTTAAAAAAGCCTCTGGAATATATAGTACCATATTTTCATGCATATACCCTGCCCATGTGTATAACCCACCCACACATATACCCCGCAGAAATTCACTAATCGTGTACAAAATATTTAGTATACACCACCCATGCTTATATCCCTCACAAACCCGAACATAATCTCAGATGAACCGACTATGTGCCAGTTTTTCACTGTTGTCCACTGCAACAAAAAGGTATGGATGAATAACAATGTGAAGAAGATCCGGATAGATAAATTTACCAAAGTCACTATTGGTTTTTGATGCCATGGCTGCACACAAAGAGCCAACAGCTAATGCTGCTGGTGGCCACATTGCTGTTATTCCACTTGGAATGGGACAAAATTGATGACAAGTTGCGAGCACACTTTGACGCCATCAGTTCTTTTCGTTTTGTATTTTAATTAGTGTTACTTTTAATTATGTGAAAAAACAGTGCTATGGAAGCTCTCACATTGATCTATTCCCTTAAAAGATGATTGCAATTCGCTCGTATTTCAATAGGTTTCACTAGAATTAACTTCCTGGCATCCATTTTTTCGTGCTAGTCTTAATTATGTTGTCGTTCTGTTTAACATAAACAAACTTTTAAAAATCATTATCACACAATTATTAAAAATTATATCTGTATACATTTAAAAATAAGCTGATGACTACCGGCTGTGTGAAAAAGAACTGATATAGCCCACCCACCGAGATAACTGCATGAGGTGGGGAGTATGTAAAATCCTGTATGTGTGAAAATACAGTAATTAGGAATTCTGGCTGGTGAAAATTAAAACTAGAATGTTCTAACAGAGAAAACATTTTATTCAAGAACATAAAAAATAAACAATCTTCACTGTATATAAATGTACAAGTCAAAGAACAAATAAATTGTCAGAAAGAATATAAAAACATAAAATCAGATAACAATTATGCATTTATGGCATGTCTGTATTTAGATGTAAATGTTTGCAAACTATGTGCATCCATCTGTTAGCACAAGTTTGTTATTGCTACTCCTCCTAAACTACTGGAGGATTGCCATGAAACTTTACGCACACATTCATACCAAGGTCTAGTTGGTCCTAAATGCAAATTATGCCACTCAAACATCCAGTATGGCTGCCAGAGTGGCCATTTTGAAACATATTCATATTAACATGTGGTTTTCACCAAAATACTTCTTATGATGTCTAGTTGGTGCTAAATCAAAATGGTGCTTGTCTGATATTGAATATGGCCATCATGACAGCTAACTTGAAAGTTTTGTTATTGCTATTCCTCCTGAATGGAAAGTCATATCGACATGTGTCGGGTTTTTTTAACAGAAGACTTCTTATTGCAACTACAGTGGCCATCTTGACATCTTGAAAATCATTTTATCTCTGAAGAATATCAAAAAGATTTCAACACTTAGCAGTTAAAAAGAAGAAATGATCTTATCTTGGATTCCTGGAAATTCTTTTCAATGGAGTCAGTCAAACAGTTTTGTGTCTCTATTAGAGCATGATATCATTACTATCAATTACTATTTCCTAAAGTTCCAAATGAATTTTCTGTTTCAAAGGTTGAAACTACAAGTGTGGAGGTGCATTGGTTATGCCGTGGGTTCACTGCATCAGGACAGGGCTCTGACAATCTGGAGGCACCACCTAGGCTGATTAAGGAAGATGATTTAAAGAGGTTAAAGGAAATTTTGAATCCTTGTAGTATTGCAGTTTGTCATGGAGAGAAAATGAAAGAATTACTCAATGCTAAGCCAGTATTGGAAAATTGAGTATCTCAATAACAGATACCTGCAACTGTAGAAATTGAAGTAATTTACATTGTCATTCCATTCCATTTCTCTTTTAATTTTCAACCAGCAGCTTTGTTTTACTAAATGTTGGCTATAATTTTAGTCCAGATATGTATTATAAAGTAAACAATAGTACATTTTTAAAAAATGTTTGGACATGTAGTCACTAATCTTAAAGACCTCTAAACAAAATGTAATTTGTTATCTTTGGACATGATTTTGGCAAGCACATGTTTAAAATACAAACTAGTCTTGTCGCTGGAACATCAAAGCCATATCATCAACAAACTTTCATTCCAGTTCTTTATATATTGCTGTAAAAAGTTGAATAAAAAATAAAATGTGTATTTTTTTATTCAAGCCTTTTCAAAAATTACAAGTTATACATGGTGACAGATTGTTATTATTTTCAATAATTTTTGGAGTAAATGAAGTAATTAGCAGTTTTAATTAGAATTTGTATAAACACCTCGGTGTATTGAGGTCATATACTTATGAGGTGATCTTGCATCTGATTGTTTGAGCTTTTTACCACTCTAGAGACTATTTCTGATCCAGCTATGATCAAACTTAATAAATTGTTTTATATCATCAAGATGTCAAATGATTTTAGTATGAGCTAATCTACACATATTAATGAGGCAATCTTGCATGTGATTGACTAAGGTTCTTACCACTCCAGAGACAGTATTTCTGACATGGTTTTACTCAGACTTGGTAAAGAAAACCTAATGTCATCAGGGTGTTGGATGAGTTTTCTTATGAGCTGGATATATTCATATTAATGAGGTGATCTTGCATCTGACTTGTTGAGTTTGTTACCACTCTAGAGACTGTTATATTGTCAAGATCTCAGATGAGGAGGATTATGAGCAAGATCCATGCATATTAATGGGGCGATCTTGCAGCTGATTGGTTGAGCTTGTCAGAACTCTAGCGATTGCAATATTTCTGATCAGATTTTTATCAGAGTTGTTAAATAGTCATTTATCAAGATGATGGATGAACTTGATTATGAGCAAGATCTATGAAGTAATCATGTATCTGAATGGCTGGGCTTGTTACCACTCTAGAGACTGAATTTCAGTTGGATTTATCTCAAATGTGATAAATGAGCTCATATCATCATTTTATCAGAGAGATTCTGTAATATGTGACATCTGGATACATTAATGAGATGGCTTTGCACCTGGTTGGCTAACCTTGTTCTCTGGAGACTATACTTCTCTTCCAATTCTGATGTAAATTGGATTATATCATCAAGATATTTAATGAGTTCAATTAATAACAAGAGCTGTACATATTAATTATGCTTTTATCTTTGGAAATAATTTTTTATCAGACTGGTAAAATAGATAAAATTGACATGATATAAAGGTTGGGAGATAGGTTACATTGGATTGCCTTGTGAAATGGTCAACTGTTAAAGTTATATAAGTCTGGTGAGTGAATAAGTTCTTAGTGATATGAAAAGTATAATATGCTCTTCAATTCTCTCATATGTCTCTGTCTGTCTTACCATTCATCCATCTGTATCTCTCTCCTATCAAAGCATTATGCAGTGTCTCATTTTAAGAGTACAAGACGTTTATTAAACATTATTCAGATCAAAAAGTGACAAATGAGCATTAGAAAATTAAGATTATGGCAGGCTCAAAATTCTAACAGAAAAGCAGTTTGTAATTATATTTTTAAAAGATAAGAATTTTGGTGAACAGTGAATTAATCTTGTTTTGTTCTCAGGTTTTGCAAAGGATTGATGAGGTAGAAAATAAAGAAGACAAAGGATGGAAAACAAAAATTACATGAAAAGAAAAAATGAGGAGGGAAATTTTGGACAGAAGAGAACTGATAGAATTGTACCTGATTTATGAAATTGGATTTCTCTCTCTCTCATCAAAATAGATGCATATTGTACTTGACATCTGGTATCCCAAAAATGTGCAACAAGGCAAGCAGGGTATAAATACATTCTCATTTTGAGATGCCAACCGTTCTGGATTTTGCAAAATTTGTATGACTTTCTAGAGAAAATTCCACATTCCGAATTATATTGACAAAATTATGGAAATTATACATTTTATGCGATAAAATTTTTGAACATGAGTTTTCTCCATGGAAACGGGTAGAGGGGAAAGTACTTCAGTACCAATATCTTAGACTGGTACATAGAATATAGTTTCTTAGTGTAGAAAGCAAGAAAAAGGTTGATTAAACTGTAAATAGATAAAAACAAATGGCAGCAGAGCTGAAGAGAAAAGAAAGATGCAGACAGTTCATGAGGAAAACTAATGTTTATGGGTATTATTTTGCCAAAATGTTGAAAAATTCAAGGCCCTGAAATTTGAAGAAATGTGTACACTGTATTTATTTTCTTGGACCTTAATTGTTACTGTGTACAGGTATGTACAGGTTCATGGGAAAATGCAATATGCTTGTATAGAAGTTTGTTTATTTTAAAGAATGTATTGTCCATTCTAAACAGACTGCCTATATTTAGAAAAATTGATGCTATGATTCCTGATAAGCATATTCATGGGTTGGCATCTCAATTCTCATGCCCAAATTAAGACGAGACTCGAAAATCTGATGTCTGATTAGACAGTCTTTGGACATAAGCCAAGCAGACTAATTGGTCTTTCCACATTAGCCAATCAGACTGATCAGTTCTTCTACACATGTCAATCAGTCATCAGAATTTCATGTATAATCAGAGCATGAGAATGTTTTATAACCTCAAGGTCGCTTCCCTACTGCAACTCTACTTCTCATACAGATTCATTAGCACTCAAATTAACATTATAATTCATCACTGTTCATCGATCCATGGGGCAAATTACAGTATAAATGGTTAGTTGTCCTTTTTGTACTGCGATCTAATTATTATTATTATTATTATTATTATTATTATTATTATTATTAATTTTATGTTATCCTCTTTTTAAAAAAAATATAAACTCTTTACACCTAGTCAGCCACAGTGGCTGACAGTATGTTCGAAAAGCCATGGCATATACCTGATGTCGTGATGTATGAAGTATGACATCATTAAATGTTGTGCATCAGGATATGCATAAACAATGGCATGATTTGTCTTAATCACAAGTTTTGTTGAATTCTTATGAAATTTTTTTTTCTTGATCCTGCCTTGGTGGAATCTCAGTGTAGTGATTACTTTGGTATCCATGTTCATGTCCATCTGTCTGTCCATATCTTAGATGAACCTCAGTGTGAAAGTTTTTTCTTTCTCCTATGAATACATTCCCTGATCACATTAACATTAGGAAAATAAGCTTGCTACCTCCTGAATCCAGCCTTCTAAGAAAGATGAATTTTTGTTTCTATCTAAATGAATGTCTGTATATCATATAGACAGAGGGAAGTAACTCTTACCCATTACCTCCCCGTGACCACTGCTAGGTGGCACCAGTTTTAAGCTTTCACTTAGTACTATTGAGATAGTTCTACAAGACCTCCCAAAAATCCTTCAAAAATCCATAAAGTCAGTATTTTTTAGTATAGTAAGGTTGTTGCTACATGTGGTAAACATTATTTTTGAATTTTGGGTACACTTTGAACTATTAATTTAACAATTTTCTCTTTTTTTCATCAAAATGCAGGAGGCAACAACGCGGTTACTAAATTCGGGGCAAATTCTGCCCATCCATCTATAACAATCCGTAGATAATTTGGACCTTAAGGAGGAGTGTCCCCCCATATTGAGGCAGCCCGATGTGCATAAGTGTCCCCTGCACATCTGAGTATGGCCTTCGAGTCTGTAAGTCTGGGCACGTTTTTTTTTTTATCAGTTATTGATGATCCATTTCAGCATCTTTTCATATGATACAATGCTGTTCCGGCTGCCGACCAGTCAGTCCAGCTGTCTGGCCAGCTGTACCATTTATCTAGTGAACATAGATCCATCACTTCAGCGACCTATACCACATACCTGCCAGTAGTGCCGTGGTATATGGAACCATACAGGGATCAGACTGACCAGTTCATCCATTTCGCCACACTTTTTTTGCAGGGGTGGTTTTGAGACCTGCCGTCCAGCTGACTGCCCAGCCAATAGCCAGTCATACCAGCCAGATGGCAACTGAGCCAACCCTTGCTGGCAACTGAGTCAACCATCCAACCAGCCATCCATCATACTCTCTGACCATCCATACTGGCAAAATTTGCTTATCCATTTCAGTTTGTGGGACATTGATTTACAGCTTATCCTTTGGAGCGATACCATAATACATTTACGGATGATGTCATTGCTGTCGGGGATGTTTTACATGGACATGGACATATGCCCTGATGAGGATGACTCGCACAGTGAGTGTGGGGATACCATTGATACCTTAACAAACTCAGATCCAACTGTGGAATGAACTGAGTTTAGTTTCAAGGCAGCTGTTGAAATATACTGGCTGTTGCCAACTTCTGAATGTCTGCCATCGCCAGCTGTGAACTAGACCTATAAGGTCAAGGCAAGAGTAGAACTGGAAGATGAGGAGGAACATCCTGCTTTCTGCCTACTGCCAGACTGCTCAGACATTCAGGCTGAATCAATCTTGGCCTCAAATTAGACATAATCATTGGAAAAGAAGAGGCTTAATACTGCCCAGCAACAGTTTCGACCTCAATCAAATTACAGGAGACAACAGTCTCCTCAATATAGGAGATAGGTTAATAAAGAGAATAAAAAACAAGGTTTCTCTTTCCCCAAGCCTCCTAACAACCACCGTTGACTCACCATCCAGACTGCTCGCAGACAGCCTACCGGCTGGTTGCCAGACTCCTTCATTTCCATCAGCTTTGATCAACTTTTTTTGCAAAACAAATGTGTGATCCAAATAGGTTCAGAAGGGCTTTGGATTTCATTTATACAACCTCCGCCCCTTTCATCTTCTCCTTTTATGATTGACATTCCATCAGATTTGGAGAAAGCCTAGATTATGCAGAAGGAGATCAGGTCATTATTCAACAAGCAGGCAGTGGAGATTGTTCAGAAATGGAACTCTGAGGGTTTTTTATTACAGGCTCTTTCTAGTGTCAAAGGCCAGTATAAAGCACAAACTCAGGCTGATCATTGACCTTGGCCAACTCAACATATACATTGTAGCACTGAAGTTCAAGATGGAAATGGCTTGTTCAGTCAAACTTCCCATCAAAAGGGACAAATTTGCAATCAGTCTAGACTTGACCAATGCATATTTCCATGGCCCTATTCATCTAGCTAAACACTAGTTCCTTCAGTTTGTCGACCAATAAAGAATATTTCAGTTTCGTGCACTCCCATTTTGTCTCAATATAAGTCCTTGGACTTTCACAAAAATTATCAACTGCATCATCACCCTGTTCCAGTCAACTTTGTCAACAGCGACTGCAGTGTATCTAGATGACATCCTCCAAAAACACATCGTAGGTTCTATTCTGGTGAAGGACAGGAACGATCTCCTGTACCTTTTAGGTTACGTAGGCTTTTTAGTGAACTGGGAAATGTCAGATCTAGACCCATCCCATCATTTTGTCAATCTGGGCATGGAGTTTATCACCAGTCTCAACAGTTTCCATCTCCCTCACTTATCCCTCACATATGCATGTTACGGATTATTGAACTCACAGAGTAGATTTCCAACAAGGAGTGGGTTACAGCAAGACTTCTTGCAACTCCTGCTTGCTCGATGTGGCAGCATATCTGATTCTGCTTTGTGGCGCCCCTTGCAGATGGCCCTTCTGGCCCAGTGGTGCCCCTTTTCCGGTCATCACAATCACAAAGTCAGGATCATGACCAAAGTAGTATTATTCCTGCATCAGTGGCACAACAAAAATTCACTCATGGCAAGGATCCCTCTGGAAAGCCCCAACTGGAGAATACAGTTTTTACGGACACCAGTTCCTACGGTTGTTGAGCCCACCTATTGCCATGTTTTGACATGGTCAGTGGCAAGGGGGGTCCGGAGGAATTACATCTTCATATCAATCTTCTAGAAATTAAGACTATTTTCAAGGCTTTTCTGGATGGACTGACTCTATGGGAAAGTAGTCCTTATCACTGCGGACAATTCAGTGGTGGCCTACCTCCAAGAGCCAAATCCTTCATACAGAATGGTCCATTTAGCAATTGATCTTTCATTGGATTTGCGTGCTTTGGGGGCATCTGATTAATAGATCTTTTTATGACAAGGTGGAACCACAAACTGCCCACCTTTGTCTCTCCGGTTCCGGACCCAGAAGTCTGGGCCATGGTCGCAGTATCAGTCAGTTGGGAGTGGTTTGGGGCCTTAGCCTACCCCCTCCCCTCCCCCCTCCCCAGTCCTTGTACCAAAATTAATCCAGAAATTGAGGGTCAGAACCGCAAACTGGTTCTGATAGCCCCACTCAGGTGGGACAAGTCCAGGGTCAACAATCTCAATCTAGCTATAGACGTGCCAGGAAAAATCCAGATGAAACTGAATCTTCTCAAACAGCTGTGGTCACAGGTATTTCATCCCTGTCCAGACCGGCTCCTCCTTCACGCTTGTTGAGAGAGCTCTGCAAAGAAAGGAATTTGAACCTTTAATTGTGGAGAGATTCTCGCTAGCTAGAAGGCCCTACACTTTGAAGGCGTATGAGGGAAAGTGGCGTGTATTCAGGGACTGGTGCAAAGTCAACACCATTGTCTCTTTTAGTGTCTGAATCATACAGCTGGCTGATTTCTTGCTCTGGCTCTTCAAGGAGAACTAATTAGCCCTGATTACTATCAAAGGCTACTGCTGCATGATTTCCTTTCAGGCATCATGGCAGAGGGAATATTGATCTTGATAAAGATCTATTAGACATACTAGCCAATTTTGATATGAATGGAACAAAATCCCTCACCCTGTTTCCAAAATGGAATCTTTCATGGGTCCTGACATGGCTCAATTCAAGCCTTTAGCCAGAACCTCACTGAACCTGCTATCATACAAAACATCCTTTCTGATAGCCTTAGCTTCAGCATGAAGGGTGAGCAAGATACATGCCTTTCAATGGACCCAAACCATCTCCAGTTCAGATCGGATGGTTCCACGGTCCTAAGGATGCAACCAGACTTTGTAGCCAAGAATGGGCTGCCGTCAGAGGGCAATCAGAGAGTTGTCATACGCCCCTCCCTTGGATGGATACTTTGAGAGAGCGACCATGCAAGACTCTGTCTGTGGCCTCAAGCATTACTTGAAGTGCACAGAGAAAAGTCATGGAACAAGAAAGCAACTCTTTCTCTCAGTGAAGGCCATGATAGAGGATATTGCCCCTCAAACCCAATCATCATCACTGAAGTGGATTATATGTTCAGTGCACTCTGAAATCTAAAAAAATCAGAGTCACCTCATGAAAATTTCAGCTCATGAAATTGGAGCAATCTCTGAGCCTTGCTTTCGAAAAAAAATGTTTCAATCTAAGACATAATAGAAGCTGTTGACTGGCATGCCCAAACAAATTTCTAAAGTTTTTATTTCTGGGATTTAGCTTTGCAGAGACAAGATTTTAATCTGGTGGGTTCAGTGACTGCTGCCCAGATGACCACCAGATCCAGTTGATGTCAGCACAACTTCCACACAGGCAGTAGTTTGACTCTTTCTCTAGATTCACCCATAAAAATGTATCAGTAAGAAAAGTTCAGTAATGCTCTTCGTAACTAGGTATTGTTGTCACAGGTCACATGATTGTCAGTTGTGCTGCTCAAAAGTTAAGAGAGAAGGCTATCATTTATATAGGGAATCCAATCAGTCTTCCCTCAAAGGGTGCCTATGGTAGAGGTAGGATTCATATAGGGAATCCAATTAGTCTTCCCTCAAAGGGTGCCGATGGTAGAGGTAGGATTCATATAGGGAATCCAATCAGTCTTCCCTTAAAGGGTGCCTATGGTAGAGGTAGGATTCATATAGGAAATCCAATCAGTCTTCCCTCAAAGGGTGCCTATGATAGAGGTAGGATGCTCAGCATTCCCTCCTATTTTACCTATTCCCCTAATGGTATTGTGATTGGGGAAGGTATTCAAAGGAGAAAGTAAATTTTTTAGTAAATTATGTTTCTCTAAGACTACTTACCCAATCATATTATGATAAACCCTACCAGCCACTGCAAATGTGAGCATCCTATTCAATGTATCACACAGCTAAAAACTGGTGCCACCAGCGGTGGTCATGAGGAGGTAATGTATAAGTTTCTTCCCTTTGCACAAATGTTATATGCACAGAAAAAAATTAATTTTCGTCTTTCCAGGAAGGCTGGATTCAGGAAGTAGGAAGCTTAATTTCCCAACATTAATGTTTTCAAGTACCATATATACTCGATTATAAGTCGACCCCCCCATTTTAGGGCTGCAAAAAGGGAATTTCTCTTTGACCCTCCTATAAGTTGGGGTGTATTTTGCAAGTCAGATCCGTCTGAAGGGGTGACTTCTTAGCGAGTCAGAAATGCACTTTGGAAATATAAACAAGCCAAACTGGATAGTTAAGAAAAATAAAGACAAAACCAGTGTAAAATACAATTATATTTTTGAGTGAAATATGTCACAAATAAATTGACAACTTACAATTTGTCCATCTTTGTGTAATAAAGTCCATTGAAATCCATAATGCTTGACATTTTAAATCCATTTATATGATAAATCCACAAATTCAATTAGGTCACATACCGGTATGAAAATAGAAGTTCAGAATGATCCGATTCACAATATCCCGTAATATGTTAATTCCGCACGTCGTACAAATAAACAATGAAAGTTAAGTCCACTTTTTTGTTATTCACGGTATCCTATAAATGTCACTATCTAATGTCATCTGGTACAAAGTCCAAGAATTAATCCTCATTGTATGATAAAGTTCTGAAATCCTACATTGTCGTCTAGTCATTGTAAATCGTTGTCGTCTAGTCATCGTAAATCTTTTCCGTCTCCTATTCCTCGGTTTTACTGTCATATGCGGGTGCTTATGCAGAGACTGAGCTTGTCACATGGGAAAATAAAGAGTGTGGTGCCTTTACAAACAAAGGGATTAAGGTCAAAATATATGCACAGGAAGTTGTAGAACTCTACTTGGCACTGAACAAGTATAGATTCGCGGCTTGATCAAAAGGATTGTCAACTTGAAAACAAAGTGAGTCCCTTTACAAGCCAAAGGCTTATCGGCCCACGTGCACTGGCAGATAACTTGGGAAATATCACTTGGGAATTAAATCTGACTTGTGGAAAAGGAAAATACAAATTAAATCAAAACTTTTATTGCATCAAGCACAGTCTTTATACAGCAAAACACAAATATTAATACAAATACAGGTTGTTCGGACTTCCACAAAAATGGAGGCAATATACTTACTAGTAAACACCCATGGTAAACATTGACAGGCACTTCATTTTGCGGTAGGTAGTATTTAATTTACCGGTAATATTTTCAAATTATTAAAATCCAAATAACTGTAGATACATGTATTGTGTAATGAATACCGTCATGAAACGGATAAACACAGTGCATACCATAAATGCATTACTGCATAGGAATAGTGGCATGAAAATGTAAAAATATATGAATTTACAGTATTTTTATGTACTGCAAACATCTTGAGTTTTCAACATTACCCCAAGATTTATATTATTATTTTTATGTCACGCTTATAAGACGACCCCTACTCTGCATGAATCAAATTTTAAGTAAAAAAACGTCGACTTATAAGCGAGTATATATGGTAAGTATACACGGAGAAACATAATTTATTAAATATTTGCTTTCCTTTTATTTCAATACCATTTTATTCCACCATCTTCAAATATAGAATATAGTTTCAGAGCATGCTCAACATGCAGATCATGGCAAGCATCTTGTTTTTTTTTCATCTTCAGGATGAAGATGTTAGACTGTTTTGAACACTGTAGTGTCCAGATTGGAGATAAGGTCTTCTATACAGTCAAGGAGATGGATGATCTCAGCAAAGTTGATCCCCGAAAATATGTCCCTCCAGATGTCCTCCAAACAGCTGCACATGCAGCCAATGAAGCCAAAGAAAGGTCAGGCAGTAAACCAAAGAGAAAAGCAAAAATTAAAGAGGAAGAATCATCAGAAACTCAGTCAACTGTTAATGATGATTTTTGTGAAGATGTTAGTCAACCAGATGAGGATGATCAGTATGAGGATGTTAGTGAATCTGACTCTGATGAGAGCTTGTCTCATTCAGGGACTAACAGTCCCATTATTCAGCGTAAGACATCTGGAAGAAAGAGAGGATGTTTTCCCACAAAGATGATGAAAAAAGTAAAGGGAAAGAAAGCCAAGAAGAAATCTAAACTGGTTGATAAAGTTCTTAAACCAGGAGATAAAGTGGCTGTTGAGATTTGTTACACCTTTACTACTGCCACTGTAGTCTGGCAGGTACAGCACCTGGTTATAATTTAGTTACCACCTTTAAGGAATCCTATATGCTTTTGTAGCAAATTGCAAATTTTTAAATGCCTGTTATTTGACATGTTTAGTTAAAATTACCTTTTTTCTTATTTTGTTGACAATCAGTAGTGTCTTAGAAATTATGAGTGTGGATATTTGTTTGATAGATATCAGGTTGTTCAAAAGAGGATTTTAAAAGATGGACTAAAAATTTAAACATTTTAATTGCCTTATACCTCCATCATGAAAATATATTTACAATTAAAGCCTTGTTATTCTTAACAATCTTTGAATTTTGTTTGAAGTTCAAGGAAAAATATCTAAGTCTTTTGTCCTAATTGTGCATTAAAATGTCACTGTAGTCTTCTTTGGAGCATGACATTTGAACATTTTTCAAGTTTTAAAAGTTGACTACTTTTCAGACATATTTACAAAGTGAAACTGACAGAATGTTATTCTAATATCTGATCCTGAGCAAAAGTGTTTTTGCTCTTACCATATGTACTCGCGTGCAAGTCGAGTCCAACTACAAAACAACATGGATCCTGATCTGCCATTGCATAATGTTCCAGCAGATCAGGGTCTATGTTGTTTGTTCTTCTGATTACTCCTGACAAATTGCATACACCCAGATCTGGGTTTTTGGAGTTTGCAGTCGAGTTTGACTTACAGGCAAGTATATACGATATTTAAAATCCTTTTTGGAGGATGATTTCAAAATGAAACTTATAGTGACAAAATATTATTGTGATCGGTATTATTCACTTCTTTATCTTAATGCAGTTTACAGCTTGTTTAAAATGTGAATAATTTCTAGATGAACATTATTTGAGAAGTCTTCTTATTTAAGTACAAAATATGTTACATAGATGCATCATAAGGAGTACTACTATATTTAGACAAAGCAATCCATCCATACCGCCATTGGCAGTTTTATTGTTTCTTCTTTTGTAATGTATATATATTTTAAGAAATTACCATCACGGATGTAAATATCCTGACCTTTAAATTTTCATTACACCAGTTCCAAATTTGTTCCAAATTTGTAATAAGTTCTAATAGTACATACAATTTCCATACATCAAGTATGTTTTTGAAACATTGACTAAGGAAAATATGTGAATGAATAGACGACCATCAGACCAGGAAACTGCTGGTTACCCCCAAATTATTACATGGATTAACTAAAGGTTTTGTCAATGGGCAGCAATCAAAATAGCTGATTTGCTGCAATTCATAATCATGCAGTTCCCTAAACAATGTGGTCAGCATCTTCAACACTTGAGTTATCATCTCAGTTTTATTCAGTGGCAGATTTCTCCATTATGATCTCATTTTTAGATGTAGTTGGTTAAATCTTAAGACCTATTGGAGCATAAAAAAATAACTGTATTTTGTGATAAAATTCCTGAACCAGTCTAAGTGATTTGGCTCATTTGCATATTTTAGGGAATCCTCACCTTGTGTAAAGTTGTAAAGTTGAGATTGTTTCAGGCAATTTCTAAAGAAATATGGCTTATCTTTCAAATTTTCAGAGCGGGGATAATTTGAATAGATGTGTATCATTTTGGTAATACATTCTGTAGTCACAGACAATTGTTACATCATGAAACAATCTCCATATTCTAACTCAATCCAATCAATGGTTACATACATGATTATAATCTGAGACCTGGTCCTGGTTAGAGATTCTAGTGATGAATTTGACTTCTTTGACTTTTATCAGTTAATGTTATTAATACTTTATGTCCATTCAGACAGATTAAGCAACATGATATCTGCCATGGTTTGTGAACTTGCCCAGTGTTACAGATAGTAATTATATTGTTTATGGCCAGTCACTGGGGATATTTGGGTATTGTACATGTAGAATCTTGTTAATAGCAAGAAAAACAAACACCAGAACTGCAGCCAGATTTTCTTATTTGTTAACAAAAAAATGCAGAAACATATTATGTAAGGGTTCTTTACTGGCAGGCAAGAATATAATTTAGCCTAGTTTGTGTGTCCATTTCCAACCAGCATTGAACTTGTTGGGCATATCAATACATAATCCTGACAATAACACAATCCTGACAATAGAGATATTAATTTTCCACACAAAATATTCTGGAAAAATGGTGATTTTCATTAGGACATTAAATTATCTGGACAGAGAGAAAGGTAATTATTTTGTAATGTCCGGATGTTTACATTAATGACGGTAGGTTTCCTTATCACTTTGCTAAATAAATGACTTAATGTAAATGCATCAAAACTTGTTGGGCCAAGCTAATTTGGCAGTCAAGACTTGCTTTTGTCTCTTTACCTAGCTGCTCATTTTCATGGATGAAGGATGCTAGAGAGATTTAATTGTAAATGGACATGTCTGTAAAAATTTGTTACATGCCTTAAAAAGATTCTTCTTTCCCGAGAAGTGTATTTTCAACAGGAATTGTTTGAACATGTAACTTTTTGTGATAATGCAAAATATCCATATTATGTTGTTATCCCAATAGCTACAGAACTCTGCATTTTTAAAAAAAATTTAATTTAATTTTATAGGATGGAACAGAAGAGGAAGGAATTCCATCTGCAGACTTGTTTCCTATTCACCATTTAGATGAACTTGAATTCTTTCCAGGAGATTTTGTGGTTGATGCTAAAGGTATGCATGATAGCTTATAATGGTTTCCAAGTCCGATGTGGGAGTAAAGTTATTTTGGACAGGTTTTTTTAGAGCTCCAAATGATAATGTTTTATTTGCTCCACTCCACTCGCCACCTCCCGACTGTGACTAATTGGGGTGCATAACAATCACACATGAAATCTTGTTTGTAAACTTTTCCATACAGTGCCCATTTTGAATTGTATTTCTTCTTTTATCTTAGTCTGAGGAGATATTTGGTTTTGATCTCTAATGCTAATGATCCCTTGGCTTTCAAAATCATGTATGATGCAAATGATTCAGAAAGCCTTGTCTTTGAGAAAGTTGACAAGTGAATTAGATCAATCTAGGACAATTTTGAATCCTACTTGGTAGCCCACTGGGGATAAGTCTTTATCCCCACTGGTGCATGAATCTAGGAATCGTGAAACCAGGCATATGGGATTATTTCTGACTTTGCCAGCTGGCCCAGCCAGCAAGTTATACATCAGTCCTTCTACTCCATCCTTGTTGCTGACCAACAGGTCCAGCAGTCCAGAAACTTATTGTACGATTTAAGCAGACATAAATCTGTCTTAGAATGGCATATAAGGCCTCAATTGAAATTTCTTATGGCAACAGTTTCCTACAACCAACAAACCACCATGTTCAGCCAGGTGGTCAGCCAGCCATATCAATGCTACCTGTGTACAGCAAACCGGCATCATATTTTGAGCCGTCTGACCCAGCCCAGCCAACTGCACCTCACTGGCATTCCACAACTGGACCCCATTCTGTGCTAGATGTGATGCAGCCCACTTTACTAGCATACTCAACTGGCAGAACCTTGGCTACACATGGTGATGACTGCTTCATTATTGCATGATGTATCCTTCGATGCAAAGCATACAGGGTGAGGACATTCCCCCCTTTCTGATCCTACTATGGAGAGAACCAAATTTAGTTTCAAGGTGGCAATTAAGGAGATATATAGAATCATGCCTCCTCCTTCTGCAGTTAGTACTTCCTATAAGGTCAGGAGCTGGATGCTGATGACAACAACATACATCCATCCTTCTGAATTTTACCTCAGTCGTTGAAGATTGCAGAAATGACCTCCCACTCTTCCGGTAAATGCGAGCATTCTGTTGATGATGTTGCTCAAGTTTAAACTGATAACATACGGGCATAAGGGAAGGTAATCTGTAAGAACTCCCCTTCATCTATATCATATATAGATGGAAAAAGTTGTTTTTCATATCTCAGGGAGGGCTGGATTCTGGAGGTATCAAAAAATTATTCCAGATGTTAATGTGATCTTGTAAGTGTTTTTGGAGAAAAATAATTTACTATAAAATTTCCTTTTTTTATTGCAATATACACACTTGTTTATATGCATACAAGTCAATAATACCTGTCTCTAATAATTATTTTTTTAACTCGAGGCATTATTAACAATTTTCTTACACGAGTCAATATTATTCCTGCTGTTTTTATGTTCTCCTTTAAATTATAGTCATTTGGTACAATAGGTTGTCAAAAATAGAGAGTATTCAAGCCAGCGGTTGGCATGCTTTAAATTTGACCTATACCTAAATTTTCTCAACAATTTTGATCAGCATGATACCTAATCAGTGTGTTCATATCACCAAGTGTTAATTTTTTATGTATCAATATGTTTGAGTTTTTTTTACCGATAATCCTTCAATCTTAGTGGGATACAGAACTTTGCAAACTAGATCAAATGATTACAAGTTTCGGATTTACATGAGGCTCCATCTCAGCAGATTGAAGGACCTCTCATGGCAGCTTTAGGATGCATAGATTCCAGTATGACTGGCTGGAATGCCCATCTCCTGCCCTCCTTTCAAGAAGTGATTGTGGTTTGGTCCATTCGCTTGCACATCAACCTTCTGGAAATGAAAGCCATAATGAATGCCTTTTTTGGTCATGGCAGGAGACAATCTCTGGGAAAGGTATTCTGATTCTTTCTGCCAACTCTGCTGTCATCAATTGTTTCAGAACTCAATGGGAAACCATGTCCCCAGACATGTGCATTCTTATTAGACATTTTCTCAGGCAGTGTCAACATCAACAGATCCACCTTATAGTGAACATCTCTGGCAGGTGCAGTCTCATAGCAGAATCAATTTATTCACACAGAATTGACCAAGACCATATGAATTGAGGTCAGGGCAGTTGCAACCAGCCTAGCACTTGAGTGACATAGTAGGGCCTGAATCAGCCACTCATCAGACTACTGCCCAAGGTCCCTCAGTGGCTTCATAATGAAGTGGGTTAAAAACATTTCCTTAAGACCACATCTCTTCATTGATCAATGCCATCCATTATGAGACTGGAGTCAGGGCCAACTCTGGAGTAAGGGATGTACCTCCCTCCACCTCTTAGCTATTCTCCTAATGTATTTTGATCAGGTAATGTATTTGATTGGTTTTGTTTGTTGATTTTAGTGGCACTTTAACACTTTTGGCTATATCATGCTGAAGAAATTGGAGCTAAGTACCTTTCTCAAGTACACACCAAAGCAGCTGACCCGAGCTGGCCTGGGCAGCTATTGAACCTCTGACCCTTGGATTATGAGTCTACTGTCTACCAACTGAGCTACCACAGCTGCTGGTAATGTAATTGAAGAAGAAACAAATTTTTGAAGTAAACTGTTTCTTTGATAATACTTACCCAATCATAATATGGGTGTTCCTTGCTGAGGCCCCAGTGCAATTACATCCCTGGAAGAGCATGCTATTCCACTCTATTAGTAACTGGTGAATGATGGAATTGGGTGCCATTCCCTCTCTCCAAGGGGTGACCACTCTCATCTGACTTCTGTCAGTAAGCAGATGACAGTTTAGCACTTAAGTGATAAACCTAAACACATTAGTGGGGGTGGGGGGGTGCTGAGGATGGTTTAATTTTTGAAGTAGTTGAGATACTTCTAATGTATTATGATCAGGTAAGCATTATCGAAGAAGTATAGTTAACTTTATTTAACTTAAAAAATTGGCTTTGTAGTTTATATTGATGTAAAGCCTCATCTATGACAAAAATTTTAAATATGTGATGCTGAAACAATGTTCTTTTTTTCAGAAATGAATCTTAATCAGTATGGTGCCATTATCAGCTGTGATCACACTGGAAGGGTGTGCACAGTCAAATGGCTGACCCCCTACACATCTGGAAAATGCAACAGGTATGTCTTTGTATAGCATCAACAAGATATCAAAGTACTTTTAACATGAGCATCAGTCAGTTAGTTGTGAAGCGATTGTCAGCTTGTATCTTTGAAATAAGTATATTTTTTATTAAAAATGTTGGTAGATACCTGAAATAGAAAAGTGTTGTCTGATGCACAGTAAACTGCAATTTAATATGATAAAACAATATAACTGACAGCTAAATGAGTGGATACATTGGGAAAAAATCTTGAAAATTGTTTTTCATTTGAATGATGGTGTGTATGTATGTATGGATGCATCCATGTATGTATTTAGAGAGTTAAATAGCACATAAGCACAATCCTGGCTTTATAGTGCAGAGTAAGTGTAGGTGTCCCAAAAAAGGCATACAGAAATAAGATAAAGGCAAAAAAGGATAAATCCTTAAAATACAAAGTCCACGTTTTTATATAAACTGCACTCTTTTAAAAAGTCTAAGACCTTCTCAGCTGGAACATGATTATGGGACACATCCCAGGGTGAAGAGGTTGCCTCCATTAGTTACATCTAAAGACATGCAGGAGGTTACATTGGACCTATTCTTCATGCACTAGCCTGCAGTGGGAACATTTAAATGATATGCTGAAACAGTTTTTGTGCAGAAGATTTAAACTGTCAAAACTTAAAGTCTAGGTATTAATATGTATCCAACAGCAATGTGTCTTTTCAGATAATTCAAGTATCTACAGTATATGTCAGTATGTGTAGTCTCCATCTCTTGTTCTCTTTCTACATATGGATGCATTTTGGATATGTATAAAATATTCTGGAAGCATGTTTTTTGAGACCCGTTCTATTATTATTTGAGAAACTTCATTGGAATTGGATAACCTTTTTTTCAAGATAAGCACACTTTAGAGACAGGTTTAATAGCTGCAATCGGAAAAGATGTTTTGATGTCATTAACTTCCATCCAGGTATCTCCCAGCAGTACAAGTCATTCTACCATAAAAGCAACACTAATAATCTATGCAATAACCTGTCTTTTTTTTTTGGGGGGGGGGGGGGCAAATTCACAGATTGTGCTTGATCTTTGAAATTTATCATTTCTTTCCAACATGAACATTTCCTCTCACCAGATTGTATTGTATAATTCATATGTTTATATTATAAATAGAATGAGACAACATTGAACTATTCATGGTTACCACTTGCCCTTTTTTATGTGCAGTTCTTATGAGTTGAACAGGTTAAATGAAAGATTTTTAGCTTAACATTTCTGTTGGTGATTCAGCAAGGGCTACAGTAAAACATCAGTTATCTGGACCCATCAAGAGAGTTTGATTTTTGTCCAGATAATTTGCCTTCTGATAATCAGATTTTGATGAAAAGTGGAACAGAATGAAAATATCTGGATTAAATGGATCCAATAATCATAAGTTCTGTATATGTATTGGTAACTGTTAAATGTTAATATTTTGGAGACATTTGACATGTTTAAGGGAACAAATATGTAGAAAGAATATCAAATATTATTGAGATACGTTAATTAAATGCTAAAATTCATGATAAGATTTTACATTTGTGCTTTACACCTATTGGAGATCTACTCGAACTATCCATGATTGAATAATAACGTGTGATGGATAATCATTTTATGTGTGGTCTTGAGAACACAAGTGTCAAAGGAGCTTTGATAAAGATAAACTCGGCTGATACAGCTTGTATTCCAACCTGTGCCAGTGTGAAACTAACTTTTATAACCCATTAAGTCACAATTGATCATTGATTAGCAGTTAAATACATTGGCTTGGACTACAGAATACCTTTGATCAGACTGTTAAAAGTCTTTAATCATTCTTTTAGCTTGGGATCTCCGTTTGAAAGATTACATGTTTTCATAGCGGCACTCACTTAGCAATAATCAGGTGTAAGAATAAACTAGCTCTCTCTCTCTCTCTCTCTCTCTCTCTCTCTCTCTCTCTCTCTCTTAGTGTATCTCCCTCTCTCCTAATTACATTTTTTTTGCTTTGAAAAGATAATTTAGTTATTCATAATACCAATGAAATTATAATTGTAGGAGGTTGTGTTTGTGTCTGATTTCTGTTACTCTGTTCTATATTGGAGTGATTGGCAAATTAGTCTCATTTATATATACATGTACATTGTAATAAATACAATTTTGGGGGACACATTGGTGGTCCATATGAGGAAATAATCTGGATAATCAGTGTCCAAATAATCAATGTTTTACTGTATATCTCTTAAGTTTTGCTCACATTTTAGTCAGTGAGGCAGACCTCGTATTCTACTATTATGGATCAGAGGTACACAGTTATTAATTTAATTTTTATTTCATGACCATAAACTTCTTCAAACAGTGAATATCTCAGATTCCTAATTGATGCTTATCCTTGGAATAATATTTGGCAAGTTTCTGTTATTTCCATCTTTGTCTTCTGCAGATAACAGTTCATCTAAACTTCTAATCGACATCAGCTTGCTTACATATAATTTTCCATAGACCTACTCACACATTTTTGTCTTCTTGTGTGCAGTTTTTTTTTCTTCTTAAATTGAAGATCCTCTGATTGCTTGCAGGTTTTATGCCTTGATTGTATCATATAAAATTGATTTACTTTGATTATTTGTATTTACATCAAAGAAACAAGGTCAGTTATAGCATCTAATGTAACAGGATTGATCTTTTGCACCTCTGGAAAAGACCCAGATGTAAACACATTACATTACAGCCATCTTTTCCGAATGCTGCAATCCTATGTAGGTGTATGTTTGCTTATGTTTGCTGCAAGTATTTTGGGGGGAAAAGTAGAGTAACCATGATCTCAGAAAAATTATATTGAGATGTAATACATATTGTTTCAGACCCGAGGAGTCAGAAGCAGTGGAAATCAGTGTGTATGACATCAAAGATCATCCAGACTACAAGTTCAGACCTGCCAGTACAGTCATCCGTGTCTCAGGTTTTGAGGTTGGTCTTATGTCCCATTGTATAAATAGATTTCATAGATCATGTACTGTCTTTTTTTACTAAACAACCCTACCCTATCATAAACTAAGAGATCAATATGTCATGCATAGTGGTGTCACTGAACGACTGCTCAGTTACACAATTTTAATTGCATTTGTCGGGGATAAAGAAAAACATTTCTGTAATGCCAATATAAAACATGCTTTGCAACTATTCTGCTGGCACCCAAATGAATTTTTGTTCCTTCTTAATGAAATCTTATTTCCTGAGTGCTAAAGACTGCATGGTTCATTAGGACATGGTTAAATCTGATGAAGACCAGAAAGAATGGAATAGTAAGCTAATGAGTTCTAGAAGTCTATAGGCTGTTGTGTATAAATGGCATATTGGAATTTATTTTGAGGTTTCAGAAATATTCTTCTCAAGTTTTTCAGAAAGAGTTACATTTCCAGGAGGAAATTATTTATAGTGATTTTTATTTTATAAAATTATTGTCTAGTTTTTGACTTACTGAGTTTTCTAATCTCTTTTTTTATATGCCCTGCCATGAATATGATGGCGCTTCATCCATCCCGTACTTATGTCTATTTGTCATGTGTGCAACTTGTCTTACCGATTTTTATGAATTGCCTTAAAGCTTGGATACCATGAGGTCAACATGCACATGTCCTTCTTTCATCAGGCATTAATGGGGGGGGGGGAGGCCAGAGTTATGCCCCTTTTTGGTGTAAAATGTATATGCTATATATGAAAATTCATGTGTGCACAGCTTTTGAAGAATTGCCTTAAAACTTGGGAGAGGCATTATTGATCCAAAGAGAAAATATTTCTCTGTCATCGTGCTCTGATGCATTCTTCCAGAGTTATGCCCCTTTTTGGTGTTAAATACTTATACTTTGTATAATAATTCTAGTATGTGCAAATAGTGTGTCAACTTTTGAAGAATTATTGTGAAACTTGGCAAACATTATTGACATGAAGTCAACCTGTGCATATCATTTTCTGATCCTGCCCTGATGCATTTTTCCAGGGTTATACCCCTTTTAGTGTTAAACATACATACTATATATGACTTGCACCACTCATTCGAGAAATGGAAGGTTGGGGTATTCATGACCTATAGACACATTTCTTTAGATTTGTATGCCCCTCCATGAAATAAATTTAATCTTTTCCATTCATCTGTCTGTCTATCCATACTGCTGGTTAAGTTTTGCACTTACATCAGTCTCTCAGGCACTTTGGTGGGACATATATGTTTCATGACCACATTTCCAGTCAGAGACCAGCCTAGGCTCCCAAAACAGGGGGAAGTGAGAGACCATCAATGAGACATGATAAAATTTGATCATGATACCTAAGCATTGTATTGTAGATTTTATATTAATAAAAATAATTGTAGTAGTAGTGCTGCTGTAATGTAAAATTATTTCTATATGTATTTTTGTATTAGAGAATATAAAGAACAGTTTCTGTTTTATATGCCTACCATAAGGTTGAGCATATTTGGTTATAATGTTGTCCATCCATCTGTCCATCAATCCATTTGTTCACTATTTCATTTGCAAACAATATCTTGAGTTGTCCACCATCTACAGTTACCAAACTTTGTGGATGGCTTGCAGTTGGGGTAAGGAAAGAGCCTATTAATTTCAGGGTCAAAGGTCAAGGTCATAGTGACTGCAAGAAGAAAAATGGTTTATGCAGAATAAATTTGCTCAGAATCACAGATCTGGACCAAAGTTTGTGGATGGCTTGTACTTAGGGTAAGGAAGAAGCCTATTGACCTTGGGGTCAAAAGAGAACAAGGTTAGGTTCATTCACTGTGACTGAAAGAAGAAAAATTATTTCAGCACGATAACATTAGGTCTACATTTCACAGACATAGACCAAAGTTTTGATGATATATAAGAAAGAAGCCTATTGATTTTGGTTCAAAAGGTCAAAGGTCAAGGTCACTATGACTGAAAGAAGAAAATTTATTTTACTTTCATTGAAGACCATGTACTTTGACCATAGTTTGTAGAGGGCATGCACTGAAGATATAGAAGCAGCTTATTGACTTTGGGGTTAAAAGATTAAAGTCATTATGGCTCAAAGAAAAATGGTTCTGCAAAATAACTTTTATTCTTGAATATGTTCCTTGACCAAACTTTGTGGATGGCTTGCACTTAGATTAATAAAGAAACCATTAGAGTCTGGGATCTAAAGGTAAAAGGTCATGGTCATAGTAAGTCTAATGAAAAAAAAATCATGTTTTCGACCAGGAAGTTTAGTTCAAGACCACATATTTTGAGCAAAGGTCCAGATCATTGAAATCCATTGGTCGGTAATCTCCAGAGGCAACCATGACATATTAGTCCCTACATAGTTGACTAGTAAATACAGGGTGGGCAAATAAATGTGGCACTCAAAGTACTTGTTTTATTTCACGTAAAGGTTATGATTGAAACTTCATATTTTTACTGGATATTGTTTATCCTAGTCTTTTTCCTAAAAGTTTAACTTGATACATGGTCTTTAATCAGCTTTAGTGTAGCGGGAAGTGACATTGGTTCAACCTCTGATTTTATCCTTCAGTGTCAACAATCTGGCCTCATAGCAAGAATAGGAGTCAGTCTTTTTGAAGTTGGTTTAGAAGAAATAAACTCAGATGTATGTAAAGATGTTTATAATTTTAAATGCATCTCTCATCTAAAGCAGCATCTGAATATTTAATGCTGAAATCATCAGTTTTGTGTTTTATCATTTTAGAGAAGAATAGCCTAATCAAGTTTACACTTCATTGTAGATTCTCTAAGGCCCTGAGACTAGGATTTGTAAGGAGCAGGAGCAGTTAATGGCCCAAAAGTATATTGTATCACCATCCCTGTATCACAATATCTACAATAAGAACTTAAGATAATTTTTTAATTTAATAAATTCACACTTGAAATTGGACAAAATTGTAAGATTTATTGACTGGTCTAGACTTTTCTTTCATATTGTATCAATTTTCTTTTAAATTTTATCATATGACAGCTATGAAATATGCTTTGTATTTATTCAGGCGTTATAATTCAAGTAATTCTAGGGTGATACTAAATTGTGATGACATAAGGAAGCTTACCATTTTGTTTTCATGAATATAAACTAAGGATATGTATCGGGATGCATATTGTATCAAGACCTACATATCATGATATATATTACAACATCAGTGGTGATACATACCCTTTATAAGCACTGCCTTTGTTCTAATTACTGGCATGTTCAGACTGCAAAACCAGCACTGTCAAATGCATTCTCAAATACTTGGACCTGGTAGCCATCAAAACATGAATATTGATCTCTGACTAATTCATAGTGAAGTTTTACACCAAAGAGTAACATTTTACCTGGTCAGTTCCTATGATGGTCCCTGTATGGTTCTGATATAGCTAACTTAAATAACAGAAATATTATAGCAGGAGGGGCATAATGCATTCATCAGATCTGTCTTTCCATCGATCTGTCAGTCTTGTAAAAGTATTTCATCTTGATGAAATGAAAGAATGACTTGATATACAAAAATAAAATGAGAACTCTTTTGCACTCTCTTTTATTCAGTCTGGTCTTATATTTTTAAGGAAATATGGTTGACTTTAAATGTTGGATATAATTGATTAGGAGATAAAAGTAATAATTTTGTAGTGACTTTTAATTTATTGTTCCCATTCATGACATACTATTAAAACCATTCTCTGAAGAAAAGAATTCTGATAAATAAGACTAGACCGTATTATATCAAGATGGTCTAATTAGATTTTTATTTGTTATTTGCAAATTCTGATGAAGTTACTTTGCTTTCTTAAGTAGCTAATATCTGTCATTTCTTGTTAGCTTTGTTATTAGCAGTCTGTGTTTCTTCATAGTTTTTGTACCATAACCTGGCCACAGTTCATCATTCCATTTAAAACTCAGATATTTTTGTTCAATTAGAGCTTATATCAACTGGTCAGATTTAAGTAAGACTTGTAATTATCCAATCATATTCATTGTTTTTGTTACACCTACATAATAGGTGAGACATAGGTGTCACTGTGAAGGTTTTGCATTTAGATCAGTTTTTCTGACACTGTTGCATGTACATATATTAGGGGTATTGATTATGGAGAGTACTGCTCATCACCAGTAGCTACTTTTCATGCTCCAGTGACTTTGCTTGGTATTTGCTGTGACTTTGCTGGGTATTTGGAATATGCCTCAGCAAAGTAAGTAACACATGGCATTCAGCAGAATTCTTGTTCTCGTGACTTTTAATTTATTGTTCCCATTCATGACTTATCATTTAAGCCATTTTCTGAAAAACAGAATTCTAATAAATACAGCTAGACTGTATTTATGTCAAGGTCTAATTAGATTTTCACTTGTTATTTGGAAATTCTGTTGGAGTTCTTTTCCTTTCTCAACTTACATATGGCTCATATCCAACATTTCTTTGTAGCACAGTTATAAGCAAGTTATAGCTACCATATATACTCGCATATAAACCGGATCCAAATGCAGACAACATAGACCCTGATCTGTCGTCGCATAATGCGCCAGCAGATCAGGGTCTGAGTTGTTTGTTCTACTGATTTGTCCTTACAACCTGCATAGACCCAGATCTGCTGGTGCATTATGCAACGGCAGATCTGGGTCTATGCAGTTTGCAGTTGGTATCAGATTATACGCATTTATATATACAGTATCATATTTTTGTCCTCATACCTAAGTAACCAGGTTGCAGTTCATTATTCAGCTGAAACTGAAATAAATATTTTTGAGCCCACATTGGTGGAAGCTCAACATAGCTATCACTTTGGGATCCATGTGTGTGTCCATCTGTTTGTTTGTCTCTCCATACATTCACACATCTGTCCATCCATACCCTTGATTAACCGCAATGTTAAAGTTTTTTCTGTGCTCAGTTTCTCTAGTACAGTTTGCCACGGAGTCATGCTACTTAGCATGTGGATACATCTTGATGTGTACAACACCATATTACCAAAAACTCGGGGGCAGGTTCAGCATGCAGGTCATGGACAGCTTCATGTTTCACTTTGAGCTGATATTATTTGACTAGTCTGATTGAATTCAGACTTATATTTATCCAGTCAGATTCCTTGATTTTTATTTAAGCTGAAGGTCAAACTTAATACTGGTCTAAAATTTTGTTGGAATTCAAGCCCTTTTCTGAATGTAATTTTCCGTTTTTGTCAAGGATGGGCTGTAGTAGTGACCTATTTGTTGTACAAACTTAATTCTGGTTCCATTTTACTCTGGATGCATTTATGCTTACTTTTCAGGAGTCAACAGATCCCCAGGAGGCAGTGGGCCAGGTACACAGCCTAGGGAAGGATGGTGCACTGCAGATCTGGTGGCCAAATGGAATGATTTCCACCTGTTACCCCCAGGACCTATACATCATCAGTGATGAGGTAAATTATGTACTATGAATAAATCACAAGTCACTTATTGAATACCAGAAAATAAATACTGAGAACTCAACATGAATATCATGTGCATGCGCTCACTAAATTGAGTGTTAATACATGAAAAAAATCACAACCATCAGAGCAAGTACAAGCATTTCTTTCAATTCTTTGATTATTTGTACTTTGTTTAATATTAAAATTTCAAATATGTGCAGAATCAAAGTGTATGAAGTATGCTTTTGTGGCTGAATCTTTGTCACAATTGGCAACATAATATATATGTTACAGGAACAGGTCAGGTGCATTGGCTCAGATAGTTCAAATGGTAGAACACCCCTCTAGAGTTAGGGAGGTCCCAGATTTGAACCCCTGTCTGGGTGGATATTTCCCCTGTTACATTTGCTGGAAGCAGTGGGATCATGCCATATAGGCCTGTCATAGGTCTGTGTGATCACATATTGAAGACTTGATGACATGTCTTCAAAAGGCAGAGGAATATGTTGCAGTGGGTCAGAAGCATTGGCTTGGATAGCTCAAATGGTGGAGCATCTGTACAGATATAGGGAGATCATAGGTTTGAGCCCCAGTCAGGCCACATATTTTCCCCAGTGACATACACAACAATAATGTCATAACAGTCAGGTATTGTAATGTTCTGTGCTTGCTGTTCGATTTGCTTGACCAAAGCCTAGATGCTGCATATCTGTGTGTTTAACATAAGTGTCAAAAGAATTGTGCTTATCAAATATACTCAAAGAGCAAGCAAGATGGTTTATTTCAGTCTTTTTGTAGCAAATCAGTATTCCCTGTATGTTACAGATCAGTGACCTGGACAGCAGTGAGGATAGCATGGATGAAGAAGAGGAGGAAGAAGAGGATGATGAAGAGGAGGGGAGTGAATGTAGCTGGGAGACCGAAGATGAAGAGGAGCTGGAGGAGGAAGATGGAGAAAGTAATGGAGAAGAACAGTAAGTGTCACTAACTGTGAGAATAAAAATCATATAATTGTGACAGGAAATCTAATTGGAATGAGTTGGAATAGGAAGTGTCCCAAAGTATCAGATGGTTAGGTTTGGTTTGGTGTTTTACAGCACAACAACACAAATAGGTTGTTTAGTGCCAAGGCAGTTGGAGTAAAGTGGCTTGTCCAAGGACACACCATGTTAGCAAACCCAGGCTGATCTGATGATAGGATTCGAACCTGCACCCATTTGGTAGAAAGTCCAGCAAACTAGCCATGGAGCCACCTCCCTAACTATGAGGATCAGAATTATACAATTGTGATATAAATATAATCGGAATGACTTACAATAGGAATACTGTAGCAGGGTAAATTATAATGTACCAGAGTTAGGTCATTGGGTCCTGTTGACTCTCAGTGGGAGTCCTGCGTCTTCACCTTCTATGTCCATTTTGTCTATCCATCCTTAAGTTGGTTTACAATATGTCTTGGCACAGGATGAATGGTACAGCAACAGGTTTGTTTGTAAATTCTGTGTGGAAAACAAAGTTTTGCAGTTGTTGGTGTGCATTAGTAATCGTATGGAAAAAGATATATTTTCATATTTTGGCACATGTATCAAATAGGATTAATGTTTTCTTTTACACTGATTTGAGGATATTTTGGTTTACTTCCCTGCATCCATTTAATAGGTTCCATGCTTATTATGGTCAATACATGAATCAGTTCAGCATGTATGAAGCTATTCTTTGGTGATTGAGAGATAGTTTGAAAAAAAATTGTGGAAAATGTTATAAATATTTGCATCTGTGGGGTTGGGTTATGGATGGTGTGTAAGCACTGATCTTTTTGTTTTAGAGCAAAACCATGTTCCTATCAAACCATCAATACATGTATAGTACAGTTAGTTTTGGAGGGAAAACAATCACATCATTATTAAAAGCAAAAGCAATATGATCAGTGTACATATTTGATCTACTGAAAAAGGATACATATTTCTTTTTATTAATTTAGAGCCAACATCACTTGGTTGAATGCAGAATTTTGAAAACTATTAATGATCGCTGTTAAGTAGAATGCATGCAAAAAGTAAATTAAATACATGTATATCTTCATAAACTTCTACTGAGGCAAACTGAAAAACCTGCCAGACATCTTGAGGCTTCACTCTCCTGAAAAATAAAGCAAATGAACCATATCAATACCTCATGGGAGATAATTCTACAATAACAAACACAATCTTACTTGTTCATTGTAAACAAACCAAAAGAATGATTTCCAGATATTTACTGAATATTTTATATTCGCTGTTGAGTAGTGACTGAAACAGATGAAGTGTCTTTCATCTACAATAAATTAATAATTTCTTTCTTATTTTGTTGCTTTGAATAAAATAATTCAATTTCCTCTTGCTAAGGTGGGATCATACCATCTTGTGTTTACAATAATATTTATATAAATGAATTGCAGATTGATCTCAGAAAGACTGTTATCATGTTCCAGTATAAAGCTTTGTGTTACAATGTTGTGAAAAGAAAATTATCTAAATATTGAGAAATTTTGGGGGAAAAAGAGACCACAAAGTAAAGAGGCTTTACAAGTTTCAAGGGCCCCAGGTGACTGAGTGGTCTAAGGCGCTTGTCTTTACAGATCACTGATATCTCACCTCTGTCTGTGTCGATCAAGTCTCAGCTTGGCCAAGGTGGGTATGTGAAAAAGCTTGCCAGTAGCTTCCAATGGGTCGGTGGTTCTTCCTGGGGCTTTCCCAGGTTCTTCCTCCACCAAATATACTGGCCGCCATGTATAGCCTATCATGTGCTGAAAAATGGTGTTAAACCAACAAAACACAAACACTTACAAGTTTTCTGTAATAATTTGATTTTAATTTATTTATCATTTTTGTAAAATTGATGTATGGATAATGTAGCCATAATACTCTCACTGGTATCTCTGCTGCCCCAGATTAGATCCCCAATTCTACTGTGAATGAGGATATGTCCATCAAAGGTTCCAATTTTTCTTCTGGGAAACCACATGAGGTAAATGTATCTGCCATCAAGAGCATTATCTAGGGGTTGTGATAATATTTTGTGCAATTAGTTCGTAATATATGTAAAAACTCCAGGATTATTTAAATTAAAGTTTTGGGTTGGATGGCAGTATAAAAAAATAAAAAATATCAAGCTAAACAAATTTTCCAAATTAGCACAATCTAAGCGTAGAATACAAATTACAGAAAATTCATGTTATTTAAAGGAGAGAAGAAGAAATAAAATTGCTGTTAAAAATGTGTTTAAACATTGCAATTTTCTAAATGCATGAAGTGGTAGAAAAATGCACATACACTGTGATAAAGGTTTAGACTTTTTAAATTCTCTCTGATGGCTGATATATTTGTACATTTCCTAAAATTGTTTGCTTACCTTTCAACTCTGATAGAATGACTTGAAGTGTGTACATCTTGGTAGCAGTCTGGCGCTTGTGAATTCATCAGTCAAAGTGTGACTCATTTTGATGGGCCTTGATGATTGATGACATTCCATGAAAATGAATAAGATGGATCTTTAACACAACAATAGTTTAAAATTTTATAAATTTTGGAAATCAGCCTCCTCCAATACTGTAGTGGTTCTGAGAGTTTACTTCAAAAAGTTTTTAATCCATTTTCATTTAATAACTGCACAAAGTACATAATGCTATGTTTCCATATACATTTGTAAACATATTCGAAGAACTGTAATTACAAAAAAGCAAAACAGTACCACCAAGTATATATGTTTGAATGACTTTTACCCCCCCCCCCCCCTTTGTTTCTCTTAAACTATATTGCTCCAGGGTAAATACTTGCATCTTGAAGGGCCTTTCTGTGGAACAAATCATGCATGTGACTCGACCAGACTGTGGTAGATGCTTCAATGATGGCTTGTCTATTCTGACTAAGAGATAAACATATGTAGGAAGGTGAAGGTCATAGATGACTCAAAAAGCTGGGACAGACAGAATTCTTAACCATGAAGCTGTAAAACCTTGATGTGCAGTGGACTAAATATCCTCTGAACATTGTTGTATTGAAAGGAAGATAGAACTCTATAGAGAGTTTCTCTTTGCAAACAGAAGAGTGCAGCAAAAGGAGAACCCCTTGTGATAGGTGCAGAGACTGATCAAGCAAAACTGGTTGTGTGGGATGATGAACAAGGCTTGGTATTCCATCCATATTGGGATGTCCATCTTCCTGTGAGCATCACCTATGGTCTGAAGCTGGTACCTGGCGTGCATAACCAGGATATTGCCCAATCATGATGGATCTGGGATGGATGATAGAACTGTCTGGTACCAGTCCACTATACTTCTCTGGGGTTGGTACTACATCTTGTAAGCTGCAGTAAAGCAGTCTAAGTGCGGAGGTGAAGCAAGACCGGGAGTACAACTTTGGTGGGATACATTTATCCCCAGGCGTTCCCTCAAACCACCTCTCATTCTGGTCCAGTACTTGGCATGCAGGACTGGGCCATCACTGGTTCATGGTGTAGTCAGGGCTGGAATGACCTGTCAGTTGTTGTTCACTATTGTCCTGTGTTGGCATCAGGCATCCAGGATTAGACTGTCACCTTTTGCTGGTACTGGGCCCTGTGATGGGTCCATACCATATTACTGTATGAAGGTGTCATGTGTCATGAACTGACGAGTATGGTTATGATTGCCAGAGACTCAATGCATCCTGGGGAGAGCTGGGGCTATCTGTGTTGAGAAGCTGGGACTGGGTATACCAGGAACTAAGATCACTGTACCCGGTCCCAGAAGTAGTAGTTGTCTGGTAGGCTGTAACAGTGCTAGCATTCAGCTGATCCAGTGCCAGATGAGGTCTGATGATGGACTCTGGAACTGGCAATCCTAGGAAAGATCACCATTACTTGTACTGGGAAGTTTCATGTCAGGTCCAGCTAGGCTTCTGTACCATATCAGTACTGGTCCCAAAGGTTAAAGGTTGCACTGTAAGAAACATCTTTGGCTGCATCACCAAGGCCACAGTGAAGCTGGAGCTGTGTGAGAGGTCTGTGAAAATGGCATCAGACAATTCTTCTTCTTAATCACTGAGACTCTGTCAAGAGAAAGTTGTCTACAAAACGGCATTGGCAACAAGGCTAATAATGTCTGTCTCTAATTTTTCATTTCTTAGATCTTATTGGTCTGGGAGAGTTTCTTTGTGAAAAGCATTTTATTGAACATCTTGGATTCTTAGGCCACTAATGAGCCCAAAACCAGATCTCTACTCTTGTTTACTAGGAGAGATCAGACAAATAGGAAGGACCCCCAATGGTATGCCAAATAGGTTTTAAAAAATTTCTTTCAGTTTCTCTTGTCAAGGACCCAGTTTCAATCAGCCACTGACAATTAATACAGGGCAAACAAGGACCAGTCATGTCCCAGTTTGTTTCCCTATCAACCCTCATCAGAATTGATGCCATCTTTATTTCTAAACTTTTCTGACATCCTAGTGTGAGGAAGAATTCAACACTTTTCCCTGGAATGGGAGAGAAGGCCACCATCATGTGGATGTTCCAAACCATTTTGGAGGGCCTCCAAACCATGTTCGATACTTCTGCCCAATACCAAGGGCTCCCTTTGCTACAGATGTTCCAAGAGACCCATATATAGTGGACGTTCAGCAGCAAGAATCATAAACTCGCATTCCTTCATTTGGGAACCACGAACCACTTTCAGAATAGAGATAACGAGATTGGTCCTCAGTGCTGTCCAGGTGAGCTCAGAACCTAGTGGAATCACCATCTTAACAAAATCAACCAATTCATTCCAAAAGACCCATTAACCTCTTGGTCTTCAGTCAAATCTTTGCCCACTGGGGTCATCCTCAGGTAGACTTACTTGTGACAAGGTGGAATGCCAAGCTCCTGACCTTTGTCTCTTCCATACCAGTTCTAGAATCCTGAAACATCAGTTCCCTCTCCCTGGAATGGAAGGTCTCGTTGCATATTCCTTCTCATCAACATCTTGGATTCTCAGAGTCTGGCAGAAAGTGAACATATCAGAGTGCCAACTGGTCTTGATCACTCTATTTAAGTGGTAAAAACCATGGATCAAGTAAATCTTTCCTTCTCTTCACCTGCTCAAACAACAATGAATGCAGGTTTTCCATCCGAATCTGGAGATGCTGAACCTGCCCACATAGCTCATTTCAGGCAAGCCCTCACAAGAAACTCTTTTTAGAACAAGTGGTGGACAGGATCCCTTGGGCTAGGAGACCCACCACAATGAAGTTTATAAAGGCAGGCGGAGGGTTTTCTCTGAGAGGTGCATGCAAAATCATAGGAACCTGTTCATCAGTACCACTTATTGCTACTTTCCTTCTTGCCTATTCAGTAATAGGAATAGGAATTACTATCAAGGGCTACTGTTTCATGATTTCAGACACATTCAGGCATCACAGAAGGGGGGGACATGGGCCAAAACAAGAACCTCTCCCGCCTTCTGGTCCACTTTGATTTCTCCAGACCAAAATCTCAAGCCCCCTATCCGAAATGGAACCTGTCATTGGTTCTGAATTGATTGAACAAGACACCATTTGAACCATTTCAGGAGCATCAATGACTCATCTCATATAAATCTTGCTTTCAAGTTGTCATTCCTATGGCAAGCAGAATTAATAAGCCCCATGCTCCTTCGGTTAGCTTGAACTATCTGCAGTTCTGTCAAGACAGTTGAGTTTCTCATGACAGCATCTGCAGTTCTGTCAAGACAGTTGAGTTTCTCATGACAGCATCTGCAGTTCTGTCAAGACAGTTGAGTTTCTCATGACAGCATCTGCAGTTCTGTCAAGACAGTTGAGTTTCTCATGACAGCATCTGCAGTTCTGTCAAGACAGTTCAGTTTCTCATGATAGCATCTGCAGTTCTGTCAAGGCAGTTGAGTTTCTCATCACAGCATCTGCAGTTCTGTCAAGACAGTTCAGTTTCTCATGACAGCATCTGCTTTTATTGCCAAGAACATGCTACCACTTATGGGCAATCAATTATATGTCTTCTTTGGACTCTTAATCTCAGGGGCATCTACAGGACCCCATTAGGGCTCTGAGGTGGTACCTCAAGCACTCAGAAAAAGCCAGAGGAGGGAGTTCTAGTCTTGTCCTGCCTATCTAAGAAAGACATAATGACTTGACAACATATACAGTTATTGTGAATATGTAGGGTTATCTGCTCAGCATATAAGGAACTAACCCAGTGTAAAATGAGTTTTTTATGGGTTCAGCTCATGAAGTCAAGTTTGTCACCACGAGCTTAGCATTCAGGCGGAACTGCTTCCTTACCTCTTTATCATGGTTTGGAGGTAAGAGTTGACTATTTGAGCATTACTTCAGAGACCTCTCATCCCAAAGAACTCAGTTCCACCAGGTGGGTCTGATAGCTGCATCACAAGGAGCAATCCACCCAGGTCATTCAGTAGCTTTGTAAGAATGCAGTTCATTCAACTTATGCTAGATTTGCAAGAGTAAAATTTGTCTCTATCTCATGTCCTGCGTAACCATAGCCTGTAGTTTATTCATTTGAAGGGGTTTCATATATGTTAGGAGACCAGAGTCTGGGCCAACTCTATTGTTAGGTGATATAACTCCCTCATCCTCTCACATATTCTCCTAATGTATTTTGATCATGTGTAATGTGTTTGAAGAAGAAACCAATTGTTTGAAGTTTTAAAAAATGTTTCTTCGATAATATTTCTTAGCCAGTCAAAATACAGGCACACACTCCCAAGCCATGCCCACAGTTACATCCACTGTAGACCATGCACCTCCACTGCAGTGATAACTGATGTCAATCCATATATCCAAGGGGAGACTAATCTTGTCTGACTTTTTTTGTTAGGCAAGCAGACACCAGTTTATCACCATTGTTGCTAACTAAGCCAAAGACAGTTCTGACATTCTTGTTTAGCTTGGGAGGGCTATATTTGCAAAGTAGTGGACATACTTCTTATATATCATGACTGGTTAAATATTATTAAAGAATATTTTATGTTCAGAAACTTTGTTTTTTTAAAATAAACCTGCCATTTTACTGCAATAATAATAATAATAATAATAATAATAACTTATCCAAATAAACCCTCCCAGATGTATTTAATGTAGCATGTTGTTAGTCATCACAACATTGATATAGATGTTTTTTAAACGACTTTACCACTGCTAAGACTAGTGATACTGATGATGATGATCTAAACATCTACATTTGTATCATGCAACAGGTGTATGACCCATATCGCAAGTGGTACTTTGTTGGTGATGATGATAATGCACTCATCATCATCATCAGCAGCATCTTCTACTTCAACTTAATTGCAGTATGTTATTAAGAACTGAGTGACTCTGGATTACCAACTGGACCTTCTTGCAGGATCACAAACTTGACCTAAAACTTTTGCCCTTGATCCTTAAGGTTCCAACCTATTGGACCTACTCTTCAGATTAGACTTTTTAAGCTCGTGCCAATCACTCATGGTCTTAACTAGGGTCCGGAACCATAACAGAGCCTACTCATGAGATAACTTCTTCTCAACTCATACAACCCAATCTGCACTGGAGTCTTCTGTTCCAAATATAAGATTCCATATACTGACCTCAAGTATTATATTAATCAGCATGTTCTTCATATTTGGAAAAATATGTGAAATGAAAACTCCACAAACAAGCTTCAGAACATCAAACCCATAATAGGAGAGTGTCATCCTGCATATAAAAGAATGAATGTCAAGCAGAATGTATACCCTGCCAGAGTCCACTGACAGTGGATCACATTCTTGTTGAGTGTATCAACTTCGACCCTGTGAATTGGAAGTCTTTTTTTGTGAATTTGATGAAGATCTTAATGATGATGCACCACCCAAGAAAATCTTGGACTTTGTGAGGGAATGTGGTATATATAGAAAAAAAATTGACCATATCCATTAAGGATTTTATATTTTTTGCCATTATATTTTGTTTTATATACATTTTACAGAATGTTAACATCGATACCTTGTATATTTTATTTTATAGTGCTTCATGTTTACATTTATTTCTAAGGGTTTATCTTTCTACAATTTTTGTGCAAGTCTTCATTTTTACAATTTTAAAACATTACTTTTAATTAGCACCATAAAACCACACACTTGATCCTATAGGCTTAAGACTCATAACCAGACCCATTGGATCACTACTTTCAAACTTTATGAATACAATATGTCAAGCCCATGCATCAACAATTTATCATTTTGGTCATCAGGATATATCTTGTCCAATCTGACAGAGGTTAGGGGCTCCACATCACCTTGATGCAGCTCACCAAACAGCTATCAGAAGGCGAGTGGTCATTATTTATTCGATATATGTAAGGACACTGATAACTCGTTTTTCTTTTATAAAGAAAAAAAAAAAAAAAATTCAGGTTTACGATGGTAAGGAAACTCTTGCAGACTAAAATTATTAAATACCTTTAAAAACCAGTTACAAAATTTTCATGTAATTCATAATCTTATCAAAGTACACAAGGCTATATATTACTTCATTACATCTCCGTATAATAATGGTCATCACATCATCATAAAATAAATGCAACATCTTTGCATAGCTGAACTGCATGTACATGAATTTAGTTTACATTAATAAATAAAGTAATTACAAACATTAAACCTTACATTGACAAATATAACACTCCTATGCTGTATTTCAAACACTGACTTACCATCAATTCAATATTCAGGACAATTATCAGTCCTTGTAAGATAATAGAAACCATTTGGAAAAAACTTTGGCATTTTACATTTAATCAAATAGAAGGATGAAGCATAATACAAATATTTATAGAAACTTTGGTTCAAATCCTGCACATCAAACCACGTAAATACAAAGTTGTTTTCTAGCAGTCTACACAACTAGGTCTGTTGAAAAGATTAAGGTATTAGTACTGAAAATACATTTTTAAAAAGGGTTAAAGTATTAGTATTCTGTCAAGAATCAATCAAAATTATGCTAATTATTCTGTGATTTCACACAATATCTCTATATAGCAAATTTGATTCTCCAAAACAAATTATCATTTAGCATTTAGCATTGTAACTTAAATCAATATATCTATGATTTAGAACTTATTTAAATCAATGAAATTATGTGCCAAAGAAAAATACCATAAATATTCTTCTAGGAAATCAATGTGGAAGGATTTTATCTATTTGCACTGAAATCCATTACATACAGCAGTGGTAGTATAAATTACCGTCTATACTAGCGTATAATCCGATACCAACTGCAAACTGCATAGATCCAGATCTGCCATCACATAAGGCATGGCAGATCTGGGTCTATGCAGTTTGTAAGGACTAATCAGTAGAACAAACAACATAGACCCTAATCTGCCGGTGCATGATGCGATGGCAGATCAGGGTCTGTGTTGTTTGCATTTGGACCCAGCTTGTACACAAGTACTAATGGTAAGCTCATTCAAATTCATTCACCATTGTCAAAATACAACAGTTACTCAATAGTATCGAACATAAGTTCATAATTTAATTTATTAGGTCTAGCTTCACTGATTTGCGTAATTTAGAAAATAGTGCAATTATTCATGAAAAGGGTTTACTCTTCATAATTTCAAGTGACATATAAACTATGTTGTTATTTTCAGCAGTAATTATATTTAAAAAGAATGCTATGTGATTCAATGTGGTGCAGCCGAAATGAAAGTATTTCTTCTTATACATTGCAGTGTCCAGTTTCTGAATTTAACATGAAATAGTACCTTTGAATTATGAGAACCAGTACACTCAACAATAAGTATTTTATTTAAATTTGAATAGATTGGTTAAAACAATTTCTTACATACAATTTTTTGTCAGACATCACAACATTGTTTTCGGTGTAGTTTGAGTGAAGGTCTTGTACAAATAAGAAAAATATAATTTTAGCTTATAGCCACAAGAATAGTAAGAAATATTTTACCATTACATTTCATCAGATGGTGAGAAAATTATTAACACAATTTCTGTAGGTCATGGACCTGGACATTGTTGCAGATTTATCTCATTACAGAGAGTTCACTACATAATAAAAGGGAGATAATTCGCTTGGCAGTGACTTATTATTAAAAATTAACTAAAAATCATTGACATGAAACCTATGGAAAAGTTGACATCATGGGTGTTTCAAATGACTTCACTATGCAGCAATTATTTTGGTGATGTAATATTTAATCTTTGCAAGAAATCTTTCACTTGGCAGTGAATCATCTTGAAGTAAAATATTAATTGCACAATGAGAGAGTTGATATGCATCAACTTAGTCCATTGTAATTTAGAATTGATGCAGTGTATAGCAACCTAGCCAATCCGTAATTGATCAGTGCTATTCAGCATTTTGCCTATCTTAAAATAAATGATGCTTTGCAACAACTCAGCCTAACCTAATGATATGTGCTTTTCAACATTTTGCCTGTTGTTAAATAATCAGTGCTATATAGCAAATTAGCTTATTCTAAAGTGATATATACTATTCAGCATTGCACTTATCATAAAATAATCAATGCTATGCAGAAAATTAGCCAATCTAAAGTGATATATATACTATTCAGCATTTCACTTATCATAAAATAATCAATGCTATGCAGATAATTAGCCAGTCTAAAGTGATATATACTATTCAGCATTTCACTTATCATAAAATAATCGATGCTATGCAGAAAATTAGCCAATTTAAAGTGATATATACTATTCAGCATTTCACTTATCATAAAATAATCGATGCTATGCAGAAAATTAGCCAATTTAAAGTGATATATACTATTCAGCATTTCACTTATCATAAAATAATCGATGCTATGCAGAAAATTAGCCAATCTAAAGTGATATATACTATTCAGCATTTCACTTATCATAAAATAATCGATGCTATGCAGAAAATTAGCCAATCTAAAGTGATATATACTATTCAGTATTTTACTTATCATAAAATAATCGATGCTATGCAGAAAATTAGCCAATTTAAAGTGATATATACTATTCAGCATTTCACTTATCATAAAATAATCGATGCTATGCAGAAAATTAGCCAATTTAAAGTGATATATACTATTCAGCATTTCACTTATCATAAAATAATTGATGCTATGCAGCAAATTAGCCTTTTCTGAAATGATATGTGCTATTCAGCATGTCAACTTGCATACACTTAATTAATGCTGTCCAGTCATTTTGTCAGATGTACCATTATTTAAGAATTGTTTTTTCACTATGCAGTGAATCTTGAAAATAATGAGTGCAGTCTGGGGAATATGAATTTGTCTCTGACTTTTCAAGTGACGACATCTGAATATTGGAAGATTTATAAAACAAATAAAATGCTGTGTGAAAGTCCAAGTATAACTCTTCAAAGTCTAAGAGTATATTTCATTCACAAACAATCAAAGTGATCCAAATAAAAATTAAAAGTCTACTTTGATTATTACTTGTAGTTATTGTCAGTAAATGTATTCCTTGAACATACAGTAATATGAAATTATTTGCTAGCTGAGTAAAATACAATTAAACCTGCTATTCAGCAGTGAAAATATTTCAATGGTTGCTATTCAGCAGCTTAGTGGGCTATTTAAAATCGTGAGCAATTTCAACTTACAACAAGAATATGCCATTTTGAAAACAATGATTAATTGCAATCACTATTCAGTGAATTTAAAAAAATCTGCACATTTCTTATTTAAATCAAGCATTAAAAAAAGTAAATACTGGATAGAGTAAATTAAAAAGTTTAATTCTGAACTAATTCATAATTGGTCCAACATTTATTTTTGGAAGTTACCATTTTGTCTAAAACAGCACCATTTTTAAACCCCAAAACTCCAGAATATTTACATAAAAATCTGTTACCAAAATTTTCTATATTTTAAAAAAATAATTTTCATTTATTGTCTCTACTGACATTCCCATCTATGAGTTAGCAAAGCATATCATCTTTTCGTTTCTAAATGTGACACTAAGTACACTAATTTTATCAATTGCTATATACTATTAAGACATATAGTAACAGCACTATTTGTGCTAGAAACTATGTAGCAAATATCACTTATCCCAATTTCAGGACAATACAAATCTTAGATGAAGATTTTAAATGCAGAAATGCAGTTTCATTACAATATGAGACCATACTGAAAACTAAATTCCAATTTCTCAACAGATGTCTTTGAACATTTGATTTTCAATGAAATGGAAGTTTTGTCACCTTGTAGTGTCAACTGAATCTGCTGTCAAACTTAGCGCATCCATCTGACCATGCATAAGATGTATCACCATTTTCAGCTGAAATACAACAAAATTCACTCTAGGACATATTTTATACAGAGCATGGACAATTTACCAATATCATCTTGATGTGAAAAAACACAATGAGTCAGTTAAATCCCACTGGATAGAACCACAACACATGCCTTCATAATAATCGTGGCAACCATCATGTCCTACTCTTGTCTGACCTTGATTTGTGGGTTGCTTTGTTTATTTATATTGTGTGATGTGGCACATATATCTAATTGGTTAACAAGGAAATCATTATTCATGAAGTGGATCAGTGTATTGACCCCGTAGGTAAGATTAAAAGAATCCTTGATATGGACTGATGTAAGATAGGAAAACTCCACCCAAGGGTCAGAAAATGCAAAAGTCTGATCGCAAAGGTAGAATTTTCCTAACCAGACAATAATGCATAATGACAAACTATTTTTCTCATATTCCTGAATAAAAAATTGAAGTCAAAGTCAAAATAGCATATTGCTAATATTGATGCAACTTTAAACACTCATTGAAAATGTCCTCTAATGCTGCCACGTTTACACCTGTAAATGAGACATTTGTGTTAGCCCTGTAAATGTTTACAAAACTTGCCTCCATTTTAAACGATAAATAAAGCACATTACAAAATGACTTTGTATCCAGCTCTTATTCAAAATACAAAAAGTAAGCATGGCAAATGATCTCCAGTTTGGAAGTATTTCACAATTGTTGATGCTGGCGGCAAACAGAACGCTATTCGCAACCTATGCTTTACAGAGATTTCCTACACTGAAGATAGCAAAGGTGCAATGACCAACCACTTGAAACATATACACAAGTCCCTTCAAGGTGAGCACATGGTCTCTGAAAAGTTCTCACCAAACAGTCAGTTACCACATTTAAGTCACCTGTGGTATCCACAGTGACCAAACTGTACTGATAAACTAGCCAGCATGTGTGCACATGATCTCTGATAACTCAGTACATTTGAGGGGGAGGAATTCAAAAGTTTTTTCTGCCAAATTAAACCCCTTGTCTAAAGTGCCAGGAAAAACAACAATTTCCAAATATGTCTCTGCAATGACCAATTATACTGTGGAGTAACTTTTGAGATGACCACTGCTGCTTGGTGCAAGAGCCAAGCCAGCTGCCTATACTGGTGTGGACATTTTTTTTTTATGCCCCACATATTATTTTTGCATAGGCATTAATGCAGACTGATCTCCTTATATCCAAACTGTTCATGAATATTGAAAGAGAAAATTAAGAAAAAGTCTGCAGTTGTTTGCTTCTAAATTCTAGGTGACTGAATATTGCATGTTTGTTTCTGCATTCTGTCTATGAGGTAATATTGTGGTGGGCTTTAATTTTTGTAACAGTGTAGTCATCCAATACACATTTTGTAACTTTTGCTCCACATGTACAACTGATGTTTAAGGAAATGTACATACCAGTACAGATTCAACTTAGCTTGATATGGAAGTTTTAAGTTTGATTCTTGCTTTAATCTTGATAACATTAATGTCATGTATGGAATCATTAGAGCACTAAAGGAATGAGTCAGTCCATATTCCTTAATAAACCTCATTTTGACAAAATGTCTTTATTCATGCAGCGGTCATTGTTCTCTCAAAATTTGAATGGAAGCTTAGGTAAACAGATAAATAGTCTTCTGGTTATCTGAATTATAGTGGAAAATACTTATTTTCGGATTTAATTTAGAAGACTTTGTTTTTCCTATCAATATCCATAATGAAAATAAGTCACATTTGCCACAAATTGCCAGTTCTGGCATGCAAGTGGATTAATTACATTTAAACAGAATTGTTTCATGTTCCAATGGTTGTGTAAATGTTTACATTTTTTTGAAAACGTGATAGCCTTAATGTCCTCACCTTGAGATGGAATGTAAAACGTTAGGTTTGCACTGAACACTGAAAAATTCAGAGTAAACTGTATATACTTTTGTATAGGCCAATACCAACTGCAAACTGTATAGACCCAGATCTGCCGGCTCATAATGCGCCGGCAGATCTGGGTCTATGCAGTTTGTAACGACTAATCAGTAGAACAAACAACATAGACTCTGATCTGCCTGCGCATTATGCGACAGCAGATCAGGGTCTATGTTTGTTTGCATTTGGACCCGGTTTATACACGAGTATATATGTTAATTCAGATTGTGTTTAAATACATATCAGCCTTCAAAGAACAGTAGTAAAGACTTTTGAAGTAATGGCTTCACACAACATTCCAAATTGTGTACTGAAATAGCTTGCACAATGATACAAATGTGAACAGGTCCACATTTATCCCTAAGATTAAACAAGACAGATACAAAATAATGATTCAGTCCTCAATGCAACATTGATCTAGAATCGATTTTCCTTTCAGAAATAATAATGAGAAGATGGAATTCAAAATAACAATTACAACAGCTTTTTGGACTCAAAACCAGATTACAAAATCTGTGCATGTAGCTAGGTCAATTAGCAGGATACTAACTTCAACCACTGCATGTTTTAGAATGTAAATGTGTTGCAGTTAATGTTTGTCTTGATTATTGTGAAAGAATGCTCAAGTGATGATGATGAAAATAGGGAGTTTTGTGATGAAAGACAGCAGTCACATGATGAAAGATAGATATTTTCTCCAACATTATTATACACTGGAAAATAGGATCATACATAGATAGGAATGTGAGAAAGAGATATTCCAAATTGTTGATCTACAATGGAAAACATGATTATACACATGTATGAATGTGAGAAAAGGTTATCTAACTTAGGTTAAAATCCAGGATAGCTCACTTAGATGAGTGAGAAATACTTGGTGTGTGCAATGTACAGCATAAACCCACTGAGATCCTGGATTGACATTAAACTTGGTGTACACCCTTTGTAAACCAATAAATGCAAGTACTGTAGTAGCATTTATTTTTGTGGGGCTCAATTTTCATGGTTTTGTGAAAAAAGATACTTTCATGGGTACTTAAGTTTGTGGTTTTGCATGTCAAAGTTTGCATATTAGTAGGTATTTAATTTTGTGGTTTAACCTCTACAAATACCCAAAATAAAGAATGCAAAAGAATAAAACTATGCCTGATGCAAACGGCGGTCACTGGAATGTTTAAAACAATACTACCACATGTATGAGCACAACTCAAAGACCTGACAAGTTCAATACTCACACTGTGTTTTCATCCGAGTGAATAACATTAATGGAAACTGACACAGTCAACAACACTAAAACAATACTACCACCTCTGAGCACAAATAAAACACCTGTCAACATCAATCACTTACACTGTGTTTTTATCTGAGTGCTCAACATTAAAAGAAGACGACAGCACCAAAGATGCTAACCAAATTGAAAGACAGTAGAATTATCCTTTGTTTGTGCCTGCCTCATGTACAGACCAACTTCAACCTCTAGAGTTGACAATAAAAAAAAAGTACAAAAAAGAATTAAAATCAACAACTGGTATGCTAAATAGGTCATGGAGGCCATCATGGAAAAGGAAGATGTTACTGGTGATAATCAATGCACTGTATTAGTGAACCTTGCAACCTCATTAATCAAGCCAATTTATGCAGAATGGATAATTGCAGCTCACACAACAATGAGTGAAAGATCTGACCTAATTATCAGTGGTTTTGAGAAAACTGGACTTGTTTAATTCTGCAATTTGGGGATTATTTACCTGACAAGCATTTGTTTATACCATGAGACTTGATTGACACGATGTTGATACAGTGGCTTTTTTCCGAAAATCAGTGAAGTGTGAGCGTTAATACTCTGTTGCAATTAGTGTATATACATATTGTTTCATTAATAATACTGATTCAAGCAATTGTTCTAGTATTTTACAGGCTTGTTGTTCTTTTGGATTAAAAATGCATGGACAAAATGAAATGTGCTTTCTGGAGGATTTAAATTTTTTAGCAACACTTGTACTTTAATAAATGATCAATTCGAATAAGTGTTAAATTTAATTTTCATATGCTAGTATTTTTTATTATTCTTTCTTTCATTTTTAGTATTACTAGTGTTTGAATACCTTATGCTTTTTTTAGTTTCTCTCTATCCTTGCTTATCTCACATATCGATTTAAGACAGTGAGTGGAAATTACTAATGGATACCTTATCAATACGTGTGCATTGAAACAATATAAAATGCTTTAAAATTATTTTTTCAAAGGGTTAATAAAACAAACATGTTAAAGCTAATATTTTATCACCAGATTACAGTATTGATGTTGTACCTGTAGCTTTGTTAATCTCTAAGAACGAAACACAGTAAAAAAAATGGGCTAGGGGGGGCAGGGTCATCATCATACATGGCTAATTTTTTGTTGGGTCTTTAAATTCATGGTTCAGGGCATCAATGAAAACCACAAAAATGGGTCCCCCATGAAAATTTCTGATACTACAGTAATTTACAATTTTGGAGCAACATCGTTAAAAGTCACTATCAAGCCTTGCACATGCACTACACATCTTCCCCATTCATCTTCAAATTAAAGCTTCTCCCCATCTGCCAGTGTGGAAAACCTCTAGTCTCCCACGCCCACCACAAAACTCTCACTACTCTACTGTCTCATATCCTTGATCTATGGGTGGTAATGCCAACTTTACCTAAATTACCAGGAAAGATGGAACTGAAGAAAGTTTTGAGACTGTCATTTCTGTGGATGTGCAAGCTAGCAAATAACACTTGACAGAATTTGTGTTTGAGGACAGAGTGTTTAGCCACAATTCTGAATTCAGAATGTAAACTTGCTTTATTCATTTTCAAAGTAATACATACAGTTATGAATTTATTGGTATTTATTACATGAAGCTATATCTTCATTACTGATAGTTAAGTTTTGTCAAGTCAGCCAGTGGTTCAAACATTTATCATAGCCTTAGATGAAGCCTCTTTTTCTCAGACATGTTTAGTAGCATCTTACCATATGAATGGCCTCTGTAATTAAATATTCTAATATCACATGACAGCTGTGTTATTTAGATTAATACAGCCATGACATATTTTCCTTTATTACAGGGGTGTTAAACTCATTTGCTATGGTGGGCCAGATTTGATATAAATAATAATAAATAATAATGGATAATAATAATAAATAATGAGTCAGGCAGGCTGTATCTGGCCCGTGGCCCATATGTTTGACACCCCTGCTATATTACATTCATTTAATAACACTTCATGATGTCATATATGGCAAAGTGTAATGTCCAAGGTGTCCAGATGTATTTAAAAGTCATTTCATCACTTTATTTTACTGTTGTATTGATTAAAGTCAGTATTTTTCATCATGTGATAAATAGAATCTCACATTTTGTGCTCATTAATGAAAAAAATGAAAATGTTTGAATAATTGTAATCTTTTTTGGGCTAAGACTCACAAAATATAGATGTTATTCGACTTGTTTGATAAATTTGGTTTGAAATGATCACTCATGTAAAGTCTTCAATTTATATAATAGAATATAATCCTTCTATTCTTGTCCTAGTGAGGGGAAGGGTCTATTAGCACTAGATGAAAACAAGAAGAGAGAGCTGGATGAACTCCTGATCCGAGCCCAGACAGCCTTAAGTACTTTGCTTCAGGTGTTCGTTAGTGCCCCAAACCATCTCGTCCACAACTGTGAACAGATTTTCAAGGAAATTATCTCAATAGCTAACAGCTGCAAAGAACTAGAAAAGATATTAAAATCTTCTTTCTTGGATGAACTCTCTATTTCTTCATATCTGTTTCAAATAAAAGAGGAGGTCCGCAAAGAAAAATTCAAGAGACTCGCCAAGCATGTGCATCAGTTGTATGAATCCAGGAATAAAATGATAACCAGACCTTCTGAAGATCAGAACCAGACTGCACAAAATATGTCAGAAGAGGTCAGAATCGGTCAGAGTTTATGTATTGACACTGATGTGGACCAAAGTACAAGTCATTGTCAGAACTTTGAGACAGACACAAGAATTTATAGATCTGTTTGTGATGTAACTGCAGAAAAACTGACTTCAGCCAATGGCATGGGTAATGAAGCTAAAAATGTTATAGAACCTGAGTTCAGAAATTCGTATAGTTCATCCTTGCAAGATGTAATAGATGATAGCAGTTCAGCAAAAAAATTTGAATTAGAAAATTCTTGTAAAGATATGTCTGAAATATCAAGCAAGAACAAAATCTTTGATGCTAGAAATGGTAATCTGAAGTTAGAGTTGAGATCTGCTTTAGTTTCTGAAAAATTAGTTTCTCAAGAAGACCATCCTGTGACAGTACAATGTGAAAACCAACACACTGATTCCAGTTCAGATAGAGAGTGTGTTGCATGTTTATATGTGAATGAAGACAAACAAGCCTCAGAAGATGGCAAGAGACAGAGAGAGCATGCTGATGGTATACATGGTTTCCAACAGAATGGGAGCCTGGTAGATGGAAATGACAATGTCTCAAGCTCAACAGTGTGCTCAGTAGCATCAGATAATGGTGCAAGGAATGAAAACTCGGACAAGTCAAATATTTGTGTTGAAGATTCACAGAAGAGTTCCACTGATGCCAAAAAGTCAGATGAGAATATACATAACTTGCTAGTTGAGGACCTAATTAAACTTGCACTACTCAGCGAACAGAAATCAGGAGACAGTGAAGGAGCAGCACAAAGTGATGGCATGGCAGAAAGATCAAATAGTAATTTACAACTGTGTACCAATATATGTAGGGAATTGTACTTGGCCATGGTGAAGATTAGATCTGAAGTAGATAAAAAATGGAGAACTAAGCAGGCCATGCTTGGTGCTGAAGTAGATTCTGCTGGAAAGATTGCCTCTCCGACATCAGATTCCATTGGTGTCCTCAATGATGATGAGGGTAAGGATGATTCTGAGGCAACAGACTCTGCTGGTAAGGGCATTTCCAATACACTAGCATCTGCTGGTAATAGTGCCTATGAGTCAGTAATATATCAGGCAGGAGATATCAGTCCCATGAACAAAACCAGTTCTACCTCATATAATCTCAGTGAAGATAAAGAGACAGAGGAAGATGTTCAATGTGAAACTGTGGAAAAACCAGCCTACCTTAGTCTTGAAGAAGACAGTGATCTAGAGAAGCATTCTGCACAGGAGAGATACACTTGTACCTCAGATACTGAGGTGACCTCACCTACAGCAACAAGAGGTTTGTAGGATTCTTTGTCTTTTTAAATTCTAATATTATGGGCAGCATTTCTTGTGGTCGTACAAAAAGCTACATTTTCATTGTCAGTCCTTATGTTCATGGATATAGCTTTCAACAGAAATGCCATATATGGAACAGACATTTTACATTGAAATTCATGGTATGTAGCAGCCAAGAACCCAGGAAAATTACCTTAGGAAAAATAATGAATATGAATAGCAGGGGTATCAAACTCATTTGCTATGGCGGGCCAGATTTGATATAAATAATAATAATAAATAATAATAATAAATAATGAGTCTGGCCCGCAGGCCATATGTTTGACACCCCTGATGTATAGTCATGCTGGTAAGCCACAAATTTTGAAGTTATTTTCATTCAAAATTCTCCAGAGGGTAAATTGGCGTGTTACTGTATTGTTCATACAGAAAGTTCAGATTTTGCCACACTGAAGGCCTGGAAGCAATACAAACTGGATATAGACTGTCATATTACCATGGTTTGTCCTAGTTGCGACACTGGAAATATCATTTTTGTTTTAATTATACTCTCTTCTCTAGTGGGTCAGGGGTATGTAGGAATCCTCATGTCTGTCCATTCTGTCCATTCACATATCAATTTATCCTTCCATCCATTACACAATCTAATGAATACAACTAGTCTCTTTTTTCTTTTATTGATTGCAGTGAAACTTGCTTATTATTATGCTCATCATCTAAATGCCCACAGGGACAAGTCAGTTTGCTCCTGCTATTTTGGAGTTATTTCCCTTTATGACATTGAGCTGGATGTAGTATATAACAAAATTTTGTGAACACAGCAAGTCTAACAGTTTTCAATAAATCACCATTAAATTTGGTACATATTATGGTCATCATCTGAAGATGTGCCTTTTGCCAAATCACTGTTCTCAGTCTGTTTCTCACAGGGTTATCTCTCTTGGAGCTGATTGTGGTATATGACAGAATTTTGTGAACTCAACTAGTCTTGCAATCTTTTGATGGATCACTGTGAAACTTGGTACATATATCATGATAATTGTCTAAAGATGCACATGTCACCAGATGACTTTGCTACTGCAATTTTTAGCTCACCTGGCTCTAAGGGCAAGAGAGCTTATGGTATGACCCTGTATCTATCATGCATCATCCATCCATCAACAAATTTCTAATCCAGTTTCAGTCAAACATATGGGCTCCTTATATCATCAAAATATCAGACAAGTTCAGTAGTGAACAAGATCCATACATATTAATACTGACCAGTGATTGTGCTTTCATGATTTTCTTAAGAGCTATTGCCCTTTTTGACTTTCAGCGTGAGGCAACTAATCTCACAGTTTTGTTCAATGGAGGCAGTACTAAAGACTTGACTTCATCATGGGGGCTGGGGTGGGATATAGGAGAGGAAGTTATATTTATGTTAGCAAATTGCTCACCACTCCTCAGTGCCCATTTTGGTGCTGTTAGGATTCACCAAATCCTTAGAATTCTTGGAATGTGTGTTCATGCAATTTTTAGTTGGTGATTTTACATGTTCCAGGCACCATTTTTGCCTCAAATACATTGCCTGGTCATAATATGGTAGGAATCCTTCCCATAATTTGGAAATCCAGCCCTCCCAAGTGAAAAAAATACAATGAACATGTCTTTTGGCTTGTTTAGCAATGAAAGTGCTAAAACATCTGCCTACTGAGATGGAAGTCAGAAAAGAATGATCTCTCCATTGATAAAAGAATTAGTGCCAAAACCCGTCATTTATCAATTATTATTTCCACTCATGCCTAATCAGTTCAAAAGGCCTCACAGCTACCTTCCAGTTTTATGCTCTTTTTCAGTCTATTGAATGAAAACAGAAAGATTTCACCCAGTGGTGTGAGCAGAGAAACATCTCTCTCTTGAAAGCCTCGCACATAGCTAACTTGTAACTAACTTCCTACTATAACTTTTTGATAAGAAGAAATTGGCTGCAGTCACATTCAAGAGCTGCCATTCTATGATCTCAGATACATTTCACCTTCATGGAAGGGAGGACATAGGCCACAACAAAGACCTCTCCAACCTTCTAGCCTATTTCAACTTGTCTCAATTGAAGACCTTAGCTCTTGGTCCTAAATGGAACCTACCATGGGTTCTCACATGGTTGAACAAGGTACCCTTCGAATCACTGTCTTGAGCCTCACTGCCTCATCTTATATATAAGACCTGCTTCCTAGTCACTTTAGCTTCAGCATAACCTGGGTACAGTCATCAATATATGTTTGCTTTGCCAATATATTCTTTTTTTTTTATTCTCCTGCTGTTAATCTGTCGAAAATAGGTTATCATTAATTAATGGCACCTCATTGAGATTGTGGTGATATCGATGCCTGGGGACATGTGAGGTTCTTTCTGTGATGATTAATTCTATTAATAGCCTATTTACACATGACATTGACCTTATCCAAAACAAGGCATGGATGCAGTCTATTTCAGGACAACTTGATCAGAGTTATCGAACATGCAATTACCCCATGTACTCTGAGTAGTAAAGCAGAGGGCACTGCGCTCATTTTCCCATGTTCCCAGGGCATCAATCTAAAACTTTAACAAAATTGACTGGACTGTAACCAAGGCTAGCCTCAGCAGGCAGAGTCAGTAAAATTCATGCCCTATTTGTTGAGCCAAACTATCAGCAGTTCTGCTGCAATGGTTCAGTTTCTTTCACGGTTGCCCCTGGTTTCCTTGCCAAGAACAGACACCCATTATGAAAAATTGGTCTTTTATGTTAAAACCGCTGTCTTCTTTGGATGTTTCTTCACAAAGAATCCTGCAGGACCTCTTCAGGGCATTGAAGTGGTACCTGAAGCATACTGAACTGATCAAAAGACAGAGATCTTGCTTGTTCTTACCACTCAATGAAGGAATGGATATTTCTGCTCTGGCTCTTTTGTCCTGGATCCAGGGGGTTATTTTTGCAGCCTACAAGGAGCTAACCCAAGACCAGATGAATTTCTTTGCATATCAGCTCCTGAGATTAGTGCAATTGCTGCCAGCATAGCAATCGAGCACAACTGCTTCCAGACTGACATCATTCAAGCTGTGGGAGGGAGATCAGAGATGACATTCTCCAGCTTTTACCTCAGAGACCTTTCATTCCAAAGATCTCAGTTCAACCTGGTGGGACCTACCAGTATATCAGCAGCACAACAGGATATCTTCCCAAGTCTGTCAGCAGCTTCCTAATAATATGGGCTACTCTGCTTCCACTGAATTTCTAGGAGTGATTATTTTTTCTTAAGGCTGTGTGCATTCATCGACCTGTGATAACCTCTCAGATGAGGCTCAAAGCTGCTTCACATACATTAGGAGACCAGAGCCAGGGGTAAAAGGATGTAACTCCCTGCACCTCATACATATCCTCCTATTGTATTATGATCAGGTAATGTATTTTGAAGAAGAAACAAATTTTTTGAGTAAAATATGTTTATTTGATAGTACCTGCCCAATCATAATAAAGGCACACCCTGCAGTTACATCCCTTGAAGAGTCCTTTTCCACTTCGGTAGCAGCTGATGATTGACAGGATTTTTTACCAAGGGGAGAGCACTCATCAGACTTTCATCTCAGCAAGCAGACGACTTTTTAGCATTTTTATTGCTGAAACAAAGCCAGAAAAAGTGGTTAATGGCTTTTTTGTTAAGGAGACCTGGATTTGTGAGGTAATAGATGTACTCAGTGCATTATGATTGGGTAAGCGTTATTGACAAAACATTTTATTACAACAGTTGGTTTCTTCAATAATACTTACCCAATCATAAAATAGGCACTACCTCCTAAGCCATACCAACAGTTACATCCCTTGAAGAGCGTGATCCTCCATTGCAGTAGTAACTGATGAATGATGGGCTTTGGCACCTATCCCAGTATCCAAGGGGAGACCACTCTTGTCTGCCTTAAGTCTTTGCAAGCAGACAACATTTTAGCATGTTTATTGCAAAAACAAGTCAAAAGACATTGTTAATGATTTATTTTTGTTTTGGATGGCTGGATTTGTGAGATAGTGGATGAATTCCTAATGTATTTCGATTGCTTAAGTGCTATCAAAGAAACATATTTTACTCTATAAATTGGTTCTCTTGGTATGAACCTTTGACCCGAAAGCACATCTTGGTAACATACATCCACCAGACTTTATTCAGAACAAAGAATATTCCTAATAGAGATTGACATGGTGTAAGTCAGAGGTCCAGAGTAGAATGGTAACATCTATTGTGGATGAAGCAAGTTCATCTGTACATATGATTAAAATAGTAACATCATTATCACTCAAGTCACCATAAATAAGAACACTATTTTAAAAGTTTATTGTCATATCAAAATATTGCAAATAATCGTATGATATTTTCATACTTCAGGTTCTCTCTTGGTTAATTTTTTTGTGACAAGGGTAATGAGCCAGGGAATTCTGTTTGCTATTTTGGATGTTACCACAAGCTTCTTTTGATTTTTTTTTCCATTTTATGTCATTATTACTGTGAATTCATTTATTTTCTTGGGTTTCATTTTTTTTTTTTTTTTGGTTTTAATAAAACAAATGTATATTTTCCAAATTACTTAAGTTTAAGGTATGGGAAATAAACTCTCATTGTCATCGAACCACAAAATCCAAAACAGTTGCAACTCCACAGATGAAAGTGAATTCATAGTATCACCTGGCTATTTCTACAAGCCTTGCTAAAGGAACACTCCAGTAGAATTAGCATTTGAATATATGCTTGATTGAATATGATATTGACATCTTTCCAGGATTCCAGTACCAGGAAGAGGTTCATCTTGGTCACAGGTTTACAAATAATGAGTTCAGTCCTACCAACCTCAAACTCTTTAATATAGCTGTCAGAAAAGAGGTAAGCATTTAGCACAGATGGAGGTAAGCATTTAGCACAGATGGAGGTAAGCATTTAGCACAGATGGAGGTAAGCATTTAGCACAGATGGGGTAAGCATTTAACACAGATGGAGGTAAGCATTTAGCACAGATGGAGGTAAGCATTTAACACAGATGGAGGTAAGCATTTAGCACAGATGGAGGTAAGCATTTAGCACAGATGGAGGTAAGCGTTTAGCACAGATGGAAGTAAGCATTTAGCACAGATGGAGGTAAGCATTTAACACAGATGGAGCAGTATTATCACACCTGCATTAGTAGATGAGAAGGTACAGGTATCACTTCTCTGCCAGTAGTGGCAGCAGTCACATTGCCATTGTCAACAATGGTAAGATTTTATGTCAAACTGTATTAAGATTTTATGTCAAACTGTAGTAAGATTTTATGTCAAACTGTATTAAGATTTTATGTCAAACTGTATTAAGATTTTATGTCAAACTGTAGTAAGATTTTATCTCAAACTGTATTAAGATTTCATTTCAAACAGGGGTAAGATTTTACGTTGGAACAGTGGTAAGATTCTATGTCAAACAGTGGTAAGATTTTATGTCAAACAGTGGTCAGATTTTATGTCAAACAGTGGTAAAATTTTACATTGGAACAGTGGTCAGATTTTATGTCAAACAGTGGTAAGCTTATATGTGAAACAGTGGTAAGATTTTATCTCAAACAGTGGTAATATTTGATCTCAAACAGTGGTAAGATTTTATCTCAAACTGGTGGTAAGATTTGATGTCATACAGTAAGATTTTATGTCAAACAGCGGTAAGATTTTGTATATAAGATCTGTTAAAAGCATGCAACATACATCATAGCACTGTGTGCAGGTGAGGTATAGAGTTCCGTAGAACACTTGTTTGGTAGAAAGCATTGATTGAATTTTGAATTATCCCTTAAAACTGCACCATACTTACAGGCCTTTATTGTCTGAAAGTGAAAGAAGATAAAATATCGGTTAAAAATGTAGACAAATTAGAGCAATAATTTCTTGTGACTTTGACATGCTTTTTGTGTTTGCTGTTTAAAATAATTGTCTGTTCCTGCAAACCTTTGTTGTGTCATAATCATGCTTTCCATAGTGAAAGGCAATAAGGATATATGTAGCAACTATTCTTAAATTTCTCTTTCCTAATTTGTGCAATGAGAAATAATAGAATTACTGAGTTCATGTGTGATTTTTTTCCAAAAAATGTGAATTATGTTATTTTTTAAAAATTACATCTATGCTTTATATCAAGGTGCTGCTTCTACAGTCCAGTCTTCCAGAAGGAGTTCTAGTCAAGGGGTATGAAGACAGGATGGTTAGTTCATGAATTTACAAAGATTTGAAATAAAGTAATTTAACATTATATTGGCAGAACAATGTTATCACTTCAGGCCATTTAAATAACCATTGAATTAAGTATTGTCAACGTCTGACTGATTCAAGGGGTACTTTTGCTGTATGTGCTGGTTTTGATTTTAGAAATTTTCTCTAATTAAAGTTACACCACCTTTTTTAATGTTCAGCCCCTGTGGGCTCAGGGATGTAGAATAGGCCCAATACAATCTCCTGCATGTTGTAAGTGGTGACTAATGGAAGCAAGAGTCATGCTGGACTTACAACCAAAAGGGTGTGGGTTAGAATCCTACCATCGAATCAGACCAGGTCAGCTCCCATGGTGTGTCCTTGGGGAAGGCACTTTACTACTATTGCCTTGGCACTCAATAACCTCTTGCTATGCCATAAAATACCAAACCAAAATGTTCAAACATTTTCTTATCAAAATCAGTCTTAAAAGAAAGCTCAGCCAAAATTGAGTGTGCTCTAGATGTTGATGCCTGATGTACATCTGAAATTTTGTTCAACTGATTGACAAATAATCATTACCTACCTGTTGGAAATATTTGCAGATATATTGACATTATGAACATATTCATAGATGAAAATTTCTGATTTATAACCAATTTGATAATTTAGCAGAAGAAAGTCCATGTCTGAGAGGTCCCCATTGTTATTTCTTCTTTGTCATTGTATGCTGACTGGATTCTTATTCCTTTTATTAGACTGGTCTCTCCTAAGAGACTTGGGAACCAATAGATTACAGCTAGTAACCACTCAGGTTCCGCTCTACAGTTATCATGTACTTCAGAAAGATGGACAGGTATAACGTGAACTTGTTTGCATTTTGCAACATGCATAATGGAGAGAATGTTGGCATACCTCTATGCTACTTTCATATACTGTGATTGAAATTTCTTTATATGCAGTTTTATGGAAACAATACACTGCCTAAAGCAGACAGCTGATCAAAATGGCTGCTCCCATGTACTAAAGAAATGAACATGAAAAAGTCCAAAGTACACTAAATTAAGCAGTTATTAAAATAAAAAAATGAATTTTGCCAGAGTAGAAATACTAACTTATGAAAGTGCAATAAGTGAATTATATAATATCAACAACAAAAACTAGAAAAAAGTTATTGGCTAGTTTTTTCCAATTTACCTCTGAAGTCCAGGAAGTGAAAATAACCAAGCGGAGCTAGAAGTCTTTTCAGAGGTGTACATCTGAAATTAGACCAAGCTAAATACCCTCCAACCCAAATTACACCCATCAATCATGCACCAAAAATAAAGAGAATTAAAAGTTCTTCTAACAATACCTAAGATATACAAGGTCTTTTTTAAAATAGCCATGATTACCAGTGAGGAAAGTCGGGGACATTCAGTTTCTTTAAAAGTCAAACCCTGTGCAAACTATGAAACTGTAGAGCTGAACCTTAAGACAAATATGAACATTTGTGCAATTGCTTTTCTCTTTTTCATATCATTATGTATGACTTTCTCAATAAAATGGTATATTCATATTGATGCTAGGTATGAAAATAAGCTAATTATGCCTTTTTGCTTTTGCTTATACAATGTGCCTTGTGGCAGTATTATGTGTGAAATGTCCTTAATTAAGGGGAAATTAAAAGTCTTGGAACATAGAAGTAAAATAAACTTAAATTTAAAACTATTGGATTAAGTGAAAGGAAAATATAGCAAAAAATGTTCTTTTAGTTCATTTGTAATACAATTAAGGAAAAATGATAAAGCAGATTTGCTTGCTTATACTGATATGAGAAGAATTAGCAAATTTTGTAGCCTTTGACCTTTGACCTCTGTGAACCTGATCTGTTCCATCCCTGTTCAAACTGTAACATGAGTGACATCTCAGAAATAATTGTGGTAAGTTTCATGTTCTTGTCTTTTAGCATAATATTGGTTACTGGTTTGAGAAATTGCAAGGTGCATTTTTTAAATATCTCATTTTGTCACCACTGTATGGCATTGGTGGGGGGTGCTTGTGTGAGACTTTGGTACTTATGGATACTGTTCTGCGGAAAAAATGTACAATAATTATTCAAAAGGACTCTTTAGATCCTTGTAACTTAAATGTTTCAACAATACGATCAAAATTAAATCATTCAATAATAACATTTAATTTGTCCTTTATGGTTCAACTCTACAGTTATTACTTACTTTTGAAAGAGGAACAGGTACAAGGTAAAGTTGTTTGCATTTGCAGCATGCAGGAGAGAATGTTGGCATACCTCTGTGCTACTTTCATCTATGTGACTGAACTTTTGTTATATGTGGTATTAGGGAATCAACATGCTGCCTAAAGCAGACAGCTGATTGAAATGTCTGCTCACATGTACTAGAGGAATGAATTTGAAATAGTCCAAAGTACACTAACTTTAGCAGTTATTAAAATAGGAGAAATTAATTTTGCCAGAGTAGACAATACTAACTTCTAAAAAGGCAGTAAATGAATTTTAAAAAGTTATCGACTAGTTTTTTTCCAAGTTACCTCTGAAGTTCAGGAAGTGGAAATGACCAAGCAGAGCTAGCAGTCTTTTCAGAGGTGCACATCTGAAGTAAGGCCAAGCTGGATACTCACAAACCCAAACAACACCCATCAATCATGCACCAAAATAAAAGGAATTAAAAGTTCTTCTAACAATACCTAAGATATACAAGATGTTTTTTAAATAGCCTTGATTACCAGTGAGAAAAATGGGGAAATTCTTTTTTTTTTTTTAAAGTCAAACCCAATGCAAATTACAAAACTGTAGAGTGGAACTATAACAATGGAGACATCTTCTGTGTTGGATTCTCATCTGCTAAATGATCAAATCAGAAATGATTCAGAAATTTTGAATTTTCTTCTGCAAATATATTCAAAAAGTCATTTGTTTAAGATAATGATTATCATCAGTCCGTCTGGCCATCCATTTACAATTCTTGTAACCAGCATATCTTTGCAATTTTTACACATCATTTAATGCCATTTGGTAGGTGAATTGCCTGTTACATGTAGATGTGCCTTTTAAAGGTTCATCTTTTCAGGTCTAGTTTTCTTATGGAATTATTGCCCTTTTTCATGTTATGTCTCCGCTCCAGCAGATCCTTGTAAGCAGTATAGCTTATGAACCTTTCAGCATATACTTACATTGTCTCATAGATATAAATGTAACTTTTATGGGTTTCATCTCATCAGCTTCATTTTGGAGAGTTAACAACACTTGAAAATTAACTTCATATCTTCACATGGAATGTTGCTTGTAACCAGCATAGCTTTGCAACCCTGACATATAACTGGATGCCATTTGGTAGGTGAATCACCTATATGTAATAGCTGGGTCTGATTTTGATGAGGTCATTTCCCTTTTTGCATTGATATTACGTCTCCACTACAACAGATCCTTGTAACCAGCATAGTTCAGGAATTAGTCAACATATTCTGATGCAGTTTGGTGTGTACATTGTCTTATAATGCTAGGTGTTCCTTTAATGGGCTTTGTCTCATCAACTCCATTTTGGATAGAGTTATGGACCTTGACACTTAATTTCTTATCTTCACATGGGGTGTTTGTAAATTGGCATAACTCCAGAACCATTCAACATGTTCTGAAGCAATTGGTATGAACATTGTCTAATAGACTAACATCTGCCTTTTATGGGTTGATTGTCATTTTCAAGAGTTATGGCCCCCTGATTGCTCATCCTGTTGACTTTGGTTTATGTAAAATAACGACCAATATTTGTTGGATTTCAACCAGATTTGGCATGTGGCTTTAGACTGATGAGACCTTGAGTGAAATGATTTCCAGTATTCCACAACATTTACAGGAGTTATGACCTGTGATTACCCATCATCTTTACTTTAGTTTCTGTAGCATAACTTTACTGAGCTTTGTTGCATTTCAATGAGAATTTGGCATGCAGTTTTATATTGATGAGACCTTGAATGGTTTGATTTCCAGAATTCCAGACCGTCTTTTACGGGAGTTATCACCCCTGATTGCCCATCCTCATAGCTTTGGTTTCCACATTATAACTTACTAAGCTGTATTGATGAGACTCTGAATGAGTTTAATTTGAAGTGTTCTACATTATCATTTAAAAGAGTTATGGGCCCCTGATTGCCTGCCCACCAAACTTGGCTTTCCACAGCACAGCTTTACCGAGAAATATTGCTTTTCAGTCAAAGTTATCACCTATTTATTGATGAGACTTTTAATGAGTTGGATTTCCATCATTCCACATTATCATTTTGGAGAGTTAGTGCCCCAATATGCCCATCTTCTACCAACTTTGGTTTTTCAACAGAAGTTCTTCTGTTTAAGTATATTTCAGCTAGTTGTAGAGTGTGGAACCCTGTGCAGTGCACCCATCACTACTAGCTCTAGTTTTAATGGTGCATTGATGCTTTTGGGCTAGCATAGATACTCTAATACTCAAAGTTACTTACATCCAGTCATTCCTATAAAGTTCTCTATTTTTTTGAGAGGGAAGATATTCTTGTATTAAAATATTTTTGGCATCAAGATCAGCTTAATACCCTGTAAGTACCTGTGCAGCGTCTTCTATTTTCTTCAACAGGATCTGTATTCTGTCATGATAATTGGCCCAGCCAGAACACCCTATGAGGATGGTTTGTTTTGTTTTGATATCCAGTTGCCTAGTAACTATCCAAATGCACCACCTTTGTTCCACTACTTATCATACTGCTCGGAAAGGCTCAATCCAAACCTGTACGATGATGGTAAAGTCTGTGTCAGCCTGCTTGGAACATGGACAGGCAAAGTAAGTGTACAATATAACTGTGTAAGTAAATTTTTAAAAAATATGTTGACATTTCACAAAGAATGTTTTAATGGGTCTCAATGTAGCTTAATTTTTGTTAGGGCAGTGCCAGTATCTTGCTGGTTACTACTGGAGCCACATTACTGCTAGGATAACCATTAAAAAATGTGTAAAATTAGATGTCACATTGTGGATTAGTTACTTAATTTTTAAAAGCTGCACATAAATTCTGAAGAAAAGTTCTTTCATTGAGATCACAAACAGATTCATTGTATTTATATGTATTAACTGACTTCTTGTAGTACTCTGCCCTCAGGATTTACTTTTTAGATTAAAAACTGTAGTCTAGCTGTGTATGCCAAAAAAACAGGAATATATACATATATATATTACAAGTTAAGGTAGCACTGCAGGAATTTTACTTTCTCCTTTGAATACATTCCCCAATCACATTAACATTGGGAAATACAAGCCTGCTACCTCCCGAATTCAGTCTTACTAAAAGACGAAAATTCATATTTTCTGTCTATATCATATAGACAAAGGGCAATAACTCATGTCCATTACCTCCCATTGCCACCAAAAGGAGTCGCCAGTTTTTAAGCTTCGCTTCCATAAGCAACATCATACGGAATAAGCCTCCTGTTAATCCAAGTCTTTGTGAAATTCAAGCCATTCATTTCAAATTTTGGATTTATTTGGATTAATATTGATTCATAAACAGGTGGTATACATTATTTTTTTAATTTGGCAGATATTTTGTGAAATTTATAACTTTCTTGGACTTGGTCATTTTAGACCACATGGTACAACATGCTATCATTGATGCATGTTGACTTTCAAGTGTTCGCGCATGCTGTCTTTAGTTCATGCACTCTGTTTATAACGGGTGTTATTTAGCAAATTATGAACACACTATTGTTTCAATTATTTTATTGTATCTGAAACGTGCCTTCACAAAGCAAGGGAAAACACGCACAAGCTTTGCTTGGCATGTACCAAATGTACCTCTTCTTCTCCTTGCAGCATGTGCAATGGGTGGTCTGAGGACACCTGGTCAGTTGTTCAGCAAAAATCTCCAAAAGGCAAAGAGAAGAGGGGAAAAGCATGCAAGACCAGTATGGATATACTAAGTATACATCCAAATACAGAATCAGTTGTGAGCCTTGTGGGGGATGCTACCGGAGTTCCCCCCTCCCCACCTAAAATCAGAAGGATGACGCATTCCATCACAATGACATCGGCAGATTTGGGGGAGATGAATGCAGATATGTTTCATGTATTTCAGCAACAGTCGACTGGTACAGGAGAGGGCAATGCAGTTCCAGACTTCAGGCCAAATTTCACCTCCATCTTTCACTCCTGCAGATAATTTGGATATAATAGAGGATTGTTCCCCCATATTTAGACAACCCAGTGGGCGTAAGTTCCACCACAAGTCCGAGCTTGGTCTTTGGGCCTGCAAGACCGGGTGTATGGGGTATTTTTTGGATCCAGTGGATCCATAATGTATTACCATCTTGCTGTCTGGAGCCGTACCAGCCAGCCAGCCAGCCCAGCTGTCCCAACCCGGACTCAGTTACGGGGATCTTCGTGATAGATCCAACTGTTTAGCCTGACATCATATGGCTTCATATATATATATATATATATATATATATATATATAAAGATGGGAATCTTAGTGAATATAGTCAAGCCGACTGTAACACATGCATATTGATATTGGGACAGGAACGGGGGTGGAAAATCTGTCGGTCCAGTCATGCTTCTGGCATGACCAGTACTGAAGCCGACTAGTCTGGCTTCCGCACATCCAACAACCAGACCAACCATTCTCCTGGCTAACCAGCCATCTGCCTAGGTGCAACAAAACAGTCCAGCAAAGCCGGCTTTCCCTGTTTACACTGCCTACCCGCAGGGTATTATCAGTGCTTTATTTAGGGATGATGGCATTACATCATCATTACCTCAGGGCATAGTTTATCCCAAAATGGAAGCAGACAAGAACCAAGAGTATTCAGATAGTGAGTGTGCAGATACTTCTGAGCAATAACCTTGGAGAGGACGGAATTTAGATTTTAGGCTGCCATCAAGGAGATATACCGGGTGTTTCCAGCTTTAGAATGCCCTCCACCACCTACCACCATGCATGACTATAAAGTCAAAGCATCATTCGACATCAATGATGAGAAAGAGTCAACTTCTTTCTGGCTGCTTCCCAAGTCAGCAAAACTCGAGGAGATTAACAATCGACTGTCCGGAAGTATCTGTAACCCGGGGAATGCCAAAGCTTTCTTTTCAGAAAGTCAGGTGCCAGCCAACCAATACACCTGGGAATTGACAGCCGAATTGCTCATGTCATTAACAGAGCAGCTCACAATACAATGGCTAATGTGTTCACTGCCTCTTCCAATCTTGACTTGATACGTTGTGATGTGTGTTTATGTGCCACATCGCTAAAACCTCATCACACCCAGGCTTTAAGGATGGCTCCATTTGGCTCACCATTGCTGTCTGGGAGCAAAATTGAAGAAGTTTGGAGGCAGGCAGCTCAGGAACTACCTCTCCAACTGGTCACTCCATCTGTATCCTCCTTTAGGAACCCACCGTCCATGCCACATTAGAGGGACAACAGACTAGCCAGGCAGAAGGGAACTTTTACACCCCAAGAGTCATTCAGATCTCAACCTTATGCCAGCAGACAACAGCCGAATCAGTCTAGGAAGAAATCTTACAGGGGAAGTAAGAAGCCAAGTTTCTCTACCCCTAAACCTCCTGCTTCCTGACACTGACTAACCACCGCCCTTAGACAGCCTACCAGCGGGCGCCAGACTCCTGCAGTTCCGATCACATTGGATCAACCTATTTCCGCAAAACAGATGGGTGACCCAAGTCATTTCGGAGGGGCTTCAGATTTTGTTTATCCAACTCACTCTTTCATCCTCTCACCTTCTAACAAATTTTCCGTCATATCAGGAGAAGGACCATATTCTTCAGCAGGAGATACAGTCGCTCATTGACAAACAGGCAGTGGAGATTGTATGAAAGCAACAATCTCCAGGGTTTTATTCAAGGCTATTCCTTATCAAAAAGGCCAACGGCAAGTTGAGGCCGATCACAGATGTGAGTTGCCTCAACAAATTCATTCTTCCTCCAAAGTTCAAGATGGAGACAGCAAGGTCTATCCAACTCTCCATCAGAAGGGACGAGTATGCAATCAGTCTTGATCTCACAGATGCCCACTTTCATGTCCCTATTCACCCAGTGTCACAAAAGTTTCTTCAGTTTGCTTACTGCAACAAAGTTACCAATTTCGAGTCCTTCCCTTCAGTCTAAATATCAGCCCCTGGGTTTCACCAGAATTATGGATTGCATCGTCACCCTGCTCAGGTCGACATCCTCTGCTGCAACGGCGGCATATCTGTACGATTGCCTCCAAAAACATATGGTAAGTGCTATTTTCCGCAAGGGCAGAAATGATCTTCTATCCCCTTTGAATCATGTCAGTTTTCTAGTGAACTGGGAAAAATCCGACCTTCACCCATCCAAGTGTTTTGTCCACCTGAGTTTATAATCTTGTATGTCTCCCTCATGTCCGTGTCTTATGGATGGTCAAACTTGTAGGTTCCATTCCAACAAGACATGGATTTCAGTCAGAGAGTTTTTGCAACTCCTCAGGTTACTCAATGCTGGAGCGGATCTTATCCCGCTGGGCTGCCTTTATAGGCACCCATTACAAATTACTTTGCTGGCTCAATTGCGCCCCTTTTCCAATCCACTCGACCATAAGGTCAATATCACAAATGAGGTATGATCATTTCTGTGTCAGTGGCGCAACCACGGTTGGCTCACAACAGGAATTCCTCCAGAGAAACCCCAACCAGAAATGATGGTATATACAGAAGCCAGTACATATGGTTGGAAAGCCCACTTGCTGCAGGGCTTCAATACGGTCAGCAGCAAATGATGACCAGGGAAAACAGCCTCTGCACATCAAGCTTCTAGAAATGAAAGCTATTATAAACACCTTTCAGCTCTGGAAGGATTGAATCTACAAGAAGTCAGTCCTGATTATGTCGGACAACTCTGTAGTGGTGACCTACCTCAAATGGGGGCACCAAATCACCTGACCTGTGAGTGCTGGTTTGGCAGTTTCTTCATTGTTGTTACCAACTTCAGATCAACATGCAAATCAGAGACATTCCCAGCAGGCTCAATCTTCTGTCCAAACAGGGTCAGGTTGTTCATACGGAATGGTCCCTTCATCTGTCAGTTTTGCATCAGATTTTTGCACTTTGGGGGTGTCCGATGATCAACTTGTTTGTGACAAGGTGGAACCACAAGCTGCCCACCTTTGTCTCACCAGTCACGGACCCAGAAGCTTGGGCTGTGGATGTGCTGTCAATCAGTTGGGAGGGGTTATGGGCCTTTACTTACTCCCCCCTCCCCCACGATCTTACTACCGAAATCAATACAGAAAATATGGGGTCAGAATTGGAAGATAATTCTGATAGCCCCTCTCAGATGGGACAAGTCCTGGGTCAACAATCTGCTCAAGCTAGCGATAGACATACCCAGAAAGATTACGGCGGAACCGAATCTTCTCAAACAACCAATGTCGCAGGGTTTCACCCCTGCCCGAACCGTCTTCTCCTTAACACTTGGCTTTTGTCAGGACAGCCATGTGAGAGAAAGAATTCAGACCTTTGATTGTGGAGAGAATCTCGAGAGCAAGAAGACCCTCCACTTTGAAGGCTTATGAGGGAAAGTAGCATGTTTTCAGGGACTGGCGTTCGGTCAATAGTATTGTCCCTTTCAGTGCCTTGACCCCTCAGCAGGCTGACTTTTTTCTCTGGCTCTACGAGGAGAAAAAGTTTGAGCCAGTTACTATCAAAGGCTACCACTCCATGATATCTGACACATTTAGGCACCATGGCAGAGGAGATATCGGTCATGATACAGATCTATCAGACCTACTAGCCAATTTTGATTTGAATAGACCAAAATCTCTCACTCTGTTTAAAGAATGGAATCAGTTTTGGGTCCTAGCATGGCTCAACTCAGAGAAGATCATACAAAACCTGTTTCCTGATAACTTTAGGTTTGGCCTGCAGGATGAGTGAGTTAAACACATTTTCAGTCGACCCAAACTCTCTTCAATTCAGATCGGATGGTTTTGTGATCCTCATGACACAACCAGGCCTCGTGACCATGAACTGGTTACTGTCAGTGGGCAATCAGAGAGTCATCATACACTCACTCTAATCTATAGATAATTAGAGAGCAGCGGCCATGCAAGATCGTGTCTGTACCCTCAACCACTACTTGAAGCACACAGTGACAAGTCACGGCAAATGCAAACGACTCTTTCTCCCTTTGAAGGCGAGAAAGTAGGATATCACCTCTCAAGCCATGTCTTCATGGATTAAGTGGGTTATATGCTCGGCATACTCTGACATCTCAGAAGATCAAAGTCACCTAATGAGGATTTCACCTTATGAAATTGGATTGATCTCTGCAAGCCTTGCGTTCAAATGCAACATTTCAATCTGAGACATCATAGAAGCTATTGGCTGGCATGCAGAGTCTACCTTCTCGAGTTTTTATCTTAGGGATTTAGCTTCACAGAGACAAAATCTGAATTTGATGGGTCCTGTGGCTGTGACCCAGATGACCACCAGACCTAATTAAACCAACAAAGCCTCTTAGCTTCGCTGGATTCACCTGTGAATTTTGACAGTAAAGAAGATTTCAATAATCATCTTCTTAACCTGATAGATCTGTCTTGGATCATGTGACCATAGGCCATATTGCTTTAAGCAGGAGAACAGGTTATGATTCACATAGGGAATCCAATCTTTCTTCCCTAGAAGGGTACCCAAGGTATGGGTTGGATGCTCAGCATTTCTGCCACCTATTACCTATCCTCTAAACATTAATGTGATCAGGAATGTACTCAAAGAAGAAAGCAAATTTTATGGTAAATTATGTTTCTCCAAGAATACTTACCCGAACACATTACTTGAAGACACTCCCAACTACCCCGCCATGCGAGCATCCTCATTGGTAGTTCTCTCAGCTTAAAAACTGGCGACACCTAGTGGTAGCAAGGGGAGGTAATGGGCAAGAGTTATTGCACTTTGTCTATATGATTTTCATCTTTTAGTAGGGCTGGATTCAGGAGGTAGCAGGCTTATATTCCATAACGTTAATGTGATTGGGTAAGTATTCTCAGAGAAACATAATTTACTATAAAATTTGCTTTCTTCATGGTTCATTTGAGGCTGTTTTAGCTGCACTTGTCCTAGACCAGAAGAATTTATGCAATGGCCTGTTGTTCACTATCCATCTGTCATCTGTCCATCGGCTGTCCATTACCTCAAGTTTGTTATTGCTACTCCTAAACTACTTGGATGATTCCATGAACTTTACACACATTCATTCATCCCAGGGTCTAGTTGGTCCTAACTGAAAACTTTGCACCTCAGACAGCCAGTATAGTTGCTATGGTGGCCATCTTGAAAATCTTTATATCACTTCTCCTGCATGGCTAGTTGCTCCTAAATGAAAATGGTGCTGATCTGACATACAGTCTTGAAAATAATGTTATCACTACTCTTACTGAATGGATGCTCATATTGACATGAGCTTTTCACTAAAAGAATTCTTATGATGTCTGGTTAGTCTTGAATGTAAATAGCATTCCTTGAACATCCAATATGGCCACCATGGTAGCCATCTAAAAAGTTTATCGTTACTTCTCCTGAGCAGATGGTCATTATATACATGGAGTTTAACTAAAAGACTTCTTATGATGTCTGGTTGGTCCTAAATGAAAGTGGTAATGATCTGACATCCAATATGGCCATCAATCTAATTGGTCTTGAATGAAAATAGTGCTACTCAAACATCCATTATGGCCTCCACAGAGGACACATTAAAAATCTTGTTATTTCTACTTCTCCGATGCTAATACTATAAAAACTTTTTAAATGATGTCTTCTCAAAAACTGCTGAACAGAACTGGATCAAATTTGACAAAAGGTAGTCTGGCATTAAGAGCTTTCAAATTTGATACAAATTATGCCAATCTGATGTCAAATATGGCCAGTGTTATGAAAAAAAAGAAAAGTCTTGATACAACTCTTTCTCAAAAACTACTCAAAAGAATTATAATCAAATTTGATAAAAAGCACTGTGGCATGAAGGGCTTTAAAATTTGTGTAAGTGATGCCAATCCACCACCAAATATGTCCACCATACTAAAAATAGACAAATATTTAAACCACTATGTCAAAATTTGACATAAAGCATTCTGGCTTAAAGGCCTTTAGTATTGGACAAATGATGCTAATATACCATCAAATATGAATGATGATACAAAAAAATAGAGAAATCTTGAAACACTTGTTTTCTTAACATATTTTATCAGCAGCAATTTAAGAAATTTCAATGAAAGCATCATACTGACTTGGATTTCTTAGCCAACTAACCTAGTATTTCATGACTAGACAGATGTCAACCAGAATTCAAGCCCTCTTGGGCCTCTTGTTTTTTTTATAATCTATTGTGTTTATTTTCAGGCCAATGAGATGTGGATGAGCAAATCAAATCTTCTTCAGGTGCTAGTCTCTATACAAGGTAATATGTCTGATGTACACTCTTTTTTATTTGACCAGTAACAAGGCATCTGCCTACCTGTTGCACAGAGCTATGTATTACCATGATATCAGTTTCTATGGAAATTTCCACAGAAATACAGACTACCATTACAATTATAAATTTTGCTGGCCAATTCTTTTTACTCAAAGATGCAGAAGGTTAGAGTTCTATACGCAATTTCATCAAATTGCTCATTGAAGCATTTAATTTTGCTTAATTGCACCAAGCATCTTTGTGACTGGGAGTGAGGCAGTTACAGTCTCCTCACAGTTTATACTCCTTCTGACAGATGATAATACTGCAATGACGCTGTTTTGAAGCCAAACTTATCTAAACTTTAGTCCATAGTCTTTGCAGATTAGTTCAGACAACCTTGACTGTATCCTATAAAATGCATTACACCCCATTGAAGAATGAGTAACAAGAAACAGGACTAACTGTGGCAGTTCACATGCACTGCATTATTACATTGTTGGTATTGTGATATCTGCTCAAGATTAAATTATCATCACCTTGTGTTACATCTCAATGAGTAAAGAACCTGAGGAGTTATTCTCTTGCACTTTCTTCAAAATCTTCACATTCTGCACTTAAGCTTTGTAAGAGAAAAATCAACTTGAACAGTCAAGGCTGCAATGTATAACTTTGAAGTGTAGATACTTCATTATTATCCATTAAGTGAAGATATTACATTATTTTCAAAATGAGATTAGTAAACTATTATTAATTTTGGGATTAGCATTTTATGAAATATATTTTTTTTTTTGTTCTTGTTATAGCTGACATGGCCATAATGCCAAGTGAGCTTATTTTATGATCCTGCACCCAGCATGCACCGTCCATTGTCTGTCTTTTGTAATTCAGCAGTATTTACTGTTTTGTTTAAAAAATTACAGGACCAACTTCAACAAATTTAGCAGGTAGCATTCTTGTATGAAGGCCTTTAAGTTTTGTACAAATGATGCTGATCTGCCATTAAATATGGCTTCCATTAAAAAAATATAAAAACCTTTAATCTACATGTTCTCAAAAACCACTAGTTGGAATTTGACCGAATTTGACCAGATTTGACAGAGAGTGTCTTCTCTTGAAGTCTTTTTCCATATAGTAGAAATGATGCCAATCCATCATCAAAAATGGTCAATTGCTAAAAAAAAAAGAAAACATTTGATTGACTCATCAAAAACAACTGAACAGAATTTGACCAAATTTGACAGAAAGCAGCTTTGTATAAAGGCCGATCAGTTTTGTAAAAATGATGCCAATCTGTCATCAAATATGGTCTTTGTTACTAAGAATTGACAACCTTTTAAGTGACTTCTCAAAAAATACTCAACAGAATTTGACCAAATTTAAAAGAAAGCATTCTGGCATGAAGGCCTTATACAAATAATGCACAACTGCCATCAAAATATGGCAGCCATTTCTATAAAGAGAAAACCTTTAAACAACTTCTCAAAAACAGCTGAACAGAATTTAACCCAACTGATCTAAAAGCATCTTGTCATGAAAGCCCTTTTAAATTTGTAGGATGATACTGATCTGCCTGTGGGAAGCTGCAGTAGCTCAGTAAGTTCGGTTGGTAGAGCATCGGACTCGTAATCCAAAGGTTGCAGGTTCAGTACCCACCCAGGCCAGGCTGGGTCGGTTGCTTCTGTGTGTCCTTGGGAAAGGCACATACTTCCATTTCCTTGGCATGATATAGTCAATAATGTGTTAAAAGTGTCATTGTAGACCAACAAAAACAAAAACTGATCTGCCAGAAAATATGGCTGCTGGTAATAAAAAAAAAAAAAATCTAAATGACTGCTTCTAAAACTGCTCAACATAATTTGACTAAATTTTACAGAGAGCATCCAGACATGATGCTTTTTCAGATTTTTACAAATGAAGCCAATCTGCCATAAAATATGACTGCCATTACTTTATATGCTAAAACAATTCTCCAAATTACTTTTCAAAAACTGCTCAAGAGAGTGTCTAAATTTGACAGCATCCAGGTATGAATGTCTTTCAGATTAGTTAAAATGTTGTTGATTTACCATCTAACATGGTGATGTGACTAAAAAACTCTGACACTTTTAAATGACTTCTCTAAAATGACTAAACAGAATTTGACAAAATTTGACAAGAAGCATTCTGGCATGAAGCCTTTTCAAATGTTGTGTAAATGATACTGTTTTACTATCAGATATGGTCACAGTTACTAAAAATATTTGTTAAAAAAATTTCACATTTCTTTTCAAAACCCTTGAACATAATTTCACCAGATTTGACAGAAAACTTCCCGGCATAAAAGGCTGGTCAGTTTTGTACAATTAATGCAGATCTATTGTTAAATATAGATAAAAATGTTAAAAAATGGAGAAACCTCTAGCAACTGTTATTAGAGCTGAGCAATAGAATTTGATGAAATTTTGTCAGTAGACATCCTTCTAATCCAGATTTCATGGCCAACTGCTGTTGTGTTTGACTATTAGGCAGATGTCAGCCACATGAGTGATCTTAGACCCAGTTGTTTTGTTTTTTTCTTGTGTACATATTGAAAATCAGGTAAACAAAGTGCACAGGTTTCATATGAAATAAACATTTGCCTGACATCCAATATGTGTCATTCATGAATAGTATCCTTTTTGAACAGGCCTAATCCTGGTGTCAGAACCTTATTACAATGAGGCTGGCTATGAGAGACAAAGGGGCACCCAGCAAGGGCAGGAAAACAGCAGGATGTATAATGAGATGGCCATCCTCAAACTTACCCAGGTATCATAATAAATAAAAGTCTTGTGATCAATTAAATCCTTGACCTGTATAGTCAGATATCAGACTGACCAATCAGCATTTAGTTAGGTTGACATCAGCATTTCGTTGTTTCTGCTGATTGGTAAATAGTAATTTGAGACATGCATGTACCCAAAAGTTAAATGAAAAAATGTATTAGTTTGGATATTACATATTACAGTGCCAAAATGCATGACAATAATAAATACTCATTGTTTTTCATCTTTACCTTAATGTATACCATTTCACCCTCTTATGTTTTTGGCATGGCATAACTGTGAAGATGGCTTTCAGTTAGAAAACTTTAAATTTTTGGACAGCCATATTCTTATCATTTTGGAGTAAAGTATGAATTTTTTCAGGATATATGGAAAATTGAAAAATAACAGATTCTGAAAATAATGCATTACTATATATCCTGTCAGCTGGAAGTATGGTGTACTTTTAGCTTACATAAGATCAAGGGAATTTATGGTATGACCTGTTGTCCATCTATCATCAGTCCATCATCTGTCCATCCATCAGCAATTTTTTGTTACCACTCTGGAGACCATATTTCTGATCCAGTCCCAGATGAGTCTGATAATGAGTGAGGTACATCGATATTAAAAGATGATGTTGCATCCAATTGGTGAAGCTTGTTTACCACTCTGGAGGCCATAATTCTGGTCCAGTTTTAATCAAACTCGGAATATGGGCTTATATCATCAAGATCTCAGATAAGTTTGATAGCAAGATCCATGCATATTAATGAGGTGATCTTGCATCTGACGCAGTTTTCATCAAATCTGGAATATGATCTTATATCATGTTTGGTAAAGAGTGAGATCCCTGCATATTAATGAAGTGATCTTGTATCTGACCTTCTGATCTTGTTACCATTTGGGAGGCCATATTGCTGATCCAGTTTTGATCAAACTTGAAATTTATGCTTATGTCATCATGATCTTTGATAAGTTTGATAATGAGCTAGTTCCATGCATATAAGTTAGGTGATCTTGCATCTGAAGGGCAGAGTTTTTTATGACTATGGAGGCCATCTTTCTTATCTGATTTTGATATAACTTGTAATATGGGCTTATGTCATCATGATCTCTGACAAGTTTGATAATGAGCTAGATCCACGCATAAGAATAAGGTAATGTAGAATCTGATTGGTTAAACTTGTCAACATTCTAGTGACTACATTTATGAAAAAAATTTGATCAGATTTTTAAATAGTCTTATATTATCGAGATGTTGGATGAGTTGGATCATGAGCAAAATCTCCTAATGTTTTTTTAGGTAATCTTATATCTCATTGGCAGAGTTTGTTACCAATCTGGAGACTGAATTTAGATTGTATTTTGCTCAAACTTGGTAAGTAAGCTTATATCATCATGGTTTTGGACAGGTTTTATAACAAGTGAGATCTGTTCATATTAATGAGGTGATCTTGTCTCTGATTAGCTGAGCTTGCTACTTTCCCAGAGACTATGTTTCTCATCTGATTTCAGCAAAACTTGGTAGATAGGTTTGTATCATCAAGATCTTGGATGAGTTTGATTGTGAGCTAGAGCTGTGCATATTAATTATGCCTTTATCTTTAGAAATAATTTTGTTTCAGACAGCACTAAAATAGGTAAAATCGACAGGATATTAAGGTTGGGACATAGTTTACATAAGGTCATGTTCTTACAACACTTAAGAAGCCTGCTTAGTGAAATGGATGACAGTTAAGTTATGTAAGCCAGGTGAGTGATATCGAACCCACTTGGGCTATTGTTTCTTTTTTACAGTCAATGACAAAAATGGCAAGACTACCACCAGTAGCATTTGCACAGGAAGTCAAGTGTCATCTCAGGACGAAGGGACGGGGGTAGGTTCTGATTGGAATTATATTTGTTTTCCTTGATTGTATAATATTTTAATCATTTTATAGAGTAGTTTCAAAGGCATGGATATTGGCACAGAGTTGGTTTATATGTTCAGAGTGTTGATTACATTGAGAAAACTTATACACATTAATGGACAACCTCTAAGCTCCATATGTTGAATTTAAACCTTATTTTTTATTTCACATTGATCATTCATCCAATCTAACACAGCATACCTGTACTATCAGTAGTTTTAATTTTTACACAGTTTGTAAAACTTTCTTTGTGTCAGCACAAGTCAATATAATTAGAGATCTCCCTATTGTACAGATGCATATATAAGTATTTCTTTAATATATATATAGGATACACATTCTTTCATTAATTCAACACTTAAAGTCAGTTTACTAAGTGTTCACTAAGGATCAGTAATATCGTAAGACCTTTTGAAGTGAAGAATTTGATGAGTTATGTTGCATTGCCATTTGCTGTTCCTGCAATTCTATACAGAAATTTCCATTGTGGCAGATTGCTAATTGGATTTTCAGGGAACTTATTAATCTCTTTGACTCTTGTGTTTCCTCACCTCGCACAAAGCTAAAGACCTAGTGCTCTCCCATGTATATTTTCAGCATTATTAGGAAATTCCAGTCCTACGTTGAACATTCTGAGCAAAAGATGCTCCAGACAAGCAGCTGTGATGTTTCTTCTGCCAGCACTTCAAGTGGGGCTGCAAAGTTTACACAGCAACCTATCAGTGATCAGGATAGTCCAGGCTTCACTGATGGTGGTGCAGCAGCCTCCAGTGAATCCAGCTCTTCAAATTTGAACCCAAGCTCAACTCCAGCAGATATAAGCACTGCCCAAGCTGAGGAGACCACAGAATCCAAGGATCTTAGCACTGTCAACAATGACCCCCCTCCAGCCCCTAGGAACACTGCCACAGCACCCACAGGCCCTGGCTCTCAGCAACAGTGCAGCGGTGCTACAGCTGTGGGCATGCCTGATTTAGGATTCCCCCTGCTTCCTGCATCTAAGGGATTCTGCATCAGCATGAAACATCATTTGAAGCTATTTGAAGAAACTTTGGAGAAAACAGTTTATAACAGCAGTGCAGAAGCAGTCATATAGACAGTTAATGATACTGTTTTTTGACCGGGGAATATCACATGGAAGCATACACAGAATTTAAATTAGGAGTTATGCTGATGTTCATAAAAGTTATTACTTGGACTATCATTTGTAAAAAAATTCAAAATCAGTATCAGGGCTGAAAAGCATGATTCTACTCATGAGTGTAGCTGTTTTACTTAAAGGTCAAATATGGAGGTTTGTATTTAAACTTGTTTTGGGTTCTTCAGTACCTGAAAACCCCATATTCATTGTTATTATAAATTTATATTTCATTGCTTACAAATAATTTCATTTAAAAACATGACTCTCAGAAAGTTGGGTAATATCTGTCCCCTGATTCGTATATGGAAGTGATGTATCACAAGAACAAAGAACTTGCTAGCCTAGAGATTGTTGTTTAGGGAATTTCCGATAGGTCATGAAATAAACAGTCATCCCGTGGAAATTATGAAATTGAAATGACTAATGCTACACATACCTATATATGGTTATTGATAGATTGAAAGGAAAAAGAAAACAAATGATGACAGTTAAAGAAAAGACATTCAGAAGCATGAACTCTATGTTTTTCTACCTTTTATATTACATAAGCCACATTTGGAAAATAAATACTTTGATCCATATTTTCAATTAAAATTATCAATGTTTACTCTTCGAAAATAAACTGCAGTTATTTCAAATGATACATGGCGTATCTTGCCACCACTAAATGTAATCCATTATCTCCTAACATAATATTTTGCCATGTTTTACTTGATATTTTCTGCTCATTTTTCTCCATCATAAATCAATAAAGCAAAGATATAATGAAGATATGTGTTTGCAGTTCAAATTTATCCAGCTTTTGAGAGGGAACAACTTATTTTTCATATTCTGCTTCTTCATCTCTCTCATTCACTAGCTCACTCATTTTCCCATGACAATTGCCTAAATGATAAGTCTAAATCATTTTTTCATTATTCTGAAGGATTTTTGATGGTTTGATCACTTGTAATATGCTTCGGAAAAAATTAGAATGAGGAGTAGATCTGACTTGTAAAGCTGTTCATAATACATGACAGTGTGAGATACTGTAATCAGTATATTCCAATTTTCTGTGTTTTTCTTCATGTAGAAATTAAAGAAAGGAAGACAATAGCCTTATTTCTGTTTTTGATCACAATTTGTGACTTTTCTGCACAAAATCAGTAATTTTTACATGAAATGACTGCAATCAGTACACTTTTACATCAGTAGCAAGTTGGCTTGTTCTTGAATGAGGTCATGCAAACCGAGCCTTGGTCAGGGGAGATAATGTAGTCAGTTTTGGACAATCTAACTCTTCATTCATTTTAATTGTTAATTTTGTCAATTTGGTTGGAGTAAATTTTTACTGGAGAAACAGATTTTTAATCTACATAATTTTCTTCAGAGAGCATGAAAACTTTACATTTTAAAGATTTCTCCATAATTGACCTTTAATATTCTTCTAAAAGAGGAAAACATAATGCTAAACCATGCCATGACTTTGAAAATGACAGTAGCTGATATGAAGAGTGACATTTTACATATCAAAGTCATTGTCAACATATATGATATTATCAACATATCAATATCTTTCAGCCAACATGCGTGATATATCTAGTCTGTGATTTTTTTTTACAATACTCATATACATCCAATTCTATAATGACCAATTCCCTTCTTTTGATGTACATTATGATATGTATTTGCATCAACCTGAAACATCTGTGGAAGAAAAGAAAATCCATTGAATTGACTTTTCTTTGACATCAAAGCCAGGTAATGTTTAGTTGCAATTGGAAACAATAGCATATTTTGTAAATACAGGGAACCCTGCTATAACATGCTTCATTATAACATGAATTCAGTCATAGACCAAAAGAACTTATGGGATGGTCTGTTGTCCATCATCTGTCTCTCTGAGGTTTGTCCATCCGTTAGCACAAGTTTGTTATTGCTACTAATCCTAAACTACTCAGAGGATTGCCTTGAAACTTTACACACACATTCATCCCATGGTCTAGTTGGTCCTAAATGAAAATGGTGCTGCTCGGACATCCAGTATGGCCACCACAGTGGCCATCTTGAAATCTTGTTATCACTACTCATTCTGAATGGATGGTCATATCAGCATGGAGTTTTCACTTAAAGATTTCTTATGGCGACTAGTTGGTCTTAAATGAAAATGATGCCAATCTGACATCCAGTATGGCACCACAGCGGCCATCTTGAAACTCTTGTTATCGCTACTTCTCCTGAATGGATGGTCATATCAGCACAGGGTTTTCACTAAATGACTTATGATGTCTAGTTGGTCCTAAATGAAAATGGTGCCAATCTGACATCCAATATGGCTGCCACAGTGGCCGTCTTGAAAATCTTGTTATCGCTAGTTCTCCTGAATGGATGGTCATATCAACATTGGATTTTCACTAAAAGACTTCTTATGATGTCTAGTTGGTCCTAAATGAAAATGGTGCCGATCTGACATCCATTATGGTGGCCACGGCAGCCATCTTGAAATTTTTTTTATTGCTACTCCTCCTGAATGGATGATCATATCAACATGGGATTTTCACTAGACTTATGATGTCTACCTGGTCCTAAATAAAAATGATGTTAATTTGACATCCAAGATAGCCACCATGGCAGCCATCTTAAAAATCGTTATCACAACTCTACTTGAACAGAAAGTTATATTGTGGTGGGTTTTTCACCAGAAGACTTCTTATGATATCCAGTTGGTCATAAATGAAAATGGTGCCGATCTGACTTCCAGTATAACCGCAACAGCAATCATCATGAAAATCTTGTTATTGCTACTCCTGAATGGAAAGTCATATCTTGAAAATATTGTTATGTCTACTCCTCTCCAAATGGATGACTATATCAACATGGGGGTTTTCAGCAATAGACTTCTTATGATACCTAGTTGGTCCTGAATTAAAACTATTGCCAGTCATACATCCAATATGGCTGCCATGACAACTGTCGTAAAAATCTTGTCACTACTGATGGATGATCATTATGACAGGGTTTTCACCAAAAGACCTCTAATGATGTCCACCTTTCCTAAATGAAAATGGTGCCAAGCTGACATCCAGTATGTGTACCACAGCAGCTAATTTGAAAATCTTTTTATTGCTGGAAATTGTTGTTGCCCAGTAGAGCATCAGTCGCTTCAAGGGACTCTTGTTATGAAATGTAGTATTGGCCCTGTAATGGACCCTTTCCATAATTAGAAGGAATCAAGGGAAAATATACCCCAAACTGTGTCATGTAAGTGCTTTGGCTTAATCCAAAGCTATGCCATCAAGCATGAAAGTAACAAAGAACATCATTTTGGGATACAGCCCCGTGATGCTTTTCTGTTTGGGAAATGGTCTATTACACACTGAATTGGAGTTGAAAGATCATTCTCAGTTCAGGAATATTTTTGAGCAAGTTGTGTTTTTTTGCCTTGTTGAGAAATAACATTGCTTCATATTGTAGAAGAATTTCAACAGGTACCACCTGTAAAAAAAATATCACTATGATGTACTTGTCATGCTGAAAAGTTTGAATAGGCTCAAAAATGGGTCTGTTTTGAAGTTTTGCTTGTTGATTGATAAAAGTCTTTAGTAGAGAATCGTAACAACAGGCCAGTTGTTACTATTCATCTATTCAATGACATTTTGTAAAATTTGTGGTCAGGAGAATTTCATTTACACATCTATGAGTAGAGTAATAAAAGCTTTGGTATAGTCATCTTGAAAAATTCAGTCACTGTGATAAACTTTTCCTGTGTAATGACATTTGTCAGTTTCGAATGTTGTGTGTCTGTTAACAATTGCTATTTTGAACTTTTCAGACAAAAGACTGGACCAATTTTGACAAAGTTTTTGGCAGAGATAATTCTGGCATGAAGGGCTTTCAGATTGATACAAATGATGCCAATCCACCATTAAATAAAGCTGCCATTAACTAAAAATTTAAAAACTGTTCAACAATTTCTTCTAAACAACTGGTAAACAGAATTTGACCAAATTGGATGGAAAGCATCCGTGATGTAGTGGACTTTATATTTTAACAAATGACTTGGATTTGCATCAGATATGGTCACAATTACTTAAAGTGGAAAAACCTTTAAACAACTTCTCAAGAACTGCTCAACTGAATTTAACTAAATTTGACAATAAGCATCCTGGCAAAGGGGGCTTTCACTTTTATATAAATGATGCTGACTCCCCATGGTATATGGCTGCCATTACTAAAAATAGAAACACATTTAAATGACTTCTTCCAAAACAAAACACTACACAAATTTGACCAAATTGAGCAGAAAGTATCTTAGCATAAAGGGCTTTCAGATTTGTACAAAAAAATGATGCCAATCTGCCAACAAATATGGTCACCATTACTAAAATTATAAAAAAAATTAAACAACTTCTTCTCACAAAGTGCCTAGCAGAATTTGACCAAATTTCACAATGTATTCAGGCATGAAAGCCTCACAAGTTTGTAAAAATTATGTCAATTCACCATCAAACAGGACTTGCAACAAAATTAATTTGTTAGGTATAAAGGACTCTCAACGCCCAGAATATGAGAGTCCCCTGACACTTTATAAGAGTCACAGCCTCAATCTAGAGAGTCCCCAACTTTGTTAATCACATCTTGTAAACTTGGGGTATTTTTTAAGTTTTAAAAAAATATTTAATTATTTTTTTATGATAGATAGATAAATAGATAAGTGGGTAGACTGCACAATAGGTATCCTAGAAGGCAAGTCTCACATGCATAACCCCTTAATATTTGATGATTTTAAAAATACAATCCAATTTTAAGTTTTATGCAAATTAAAAACATTTTTTTTTTAAACACCATGAATTTAGGAACTTGCCATTTTTAATAGATTTTTTGCCAAATTAATAGTTTGAGCTATTTCCTTTTTCATAGCAAGAATTTAATTCGTCTGAGTTATTTCCCATACTAAGACAGACATACAGTACAACTTTGTTAGAGAAATCTCAACAGAGGATTTGTTGATCAATAATATGCTACAAAAATTAACATGTAAATGACACTAAAATTTGATATAATCTACTGTTAATGCTTTTTAAGTTTTTCTAATATAGTACTGTTTAACAATAATACAATGTTATAGTTGAAATTGAACAGAATACACTAATTTGTTGATGTTGGAGCTAAAAATTGCCAAATAAAAGAAATATCACTCAGAAGTGTCTTTTAGTCAAAAAATATTAAAGTGGTCTTAGCCCAACCAAACCAATATAATGTTGTGAATCTCTGATGCACACTAATAAATAGTTGCATGGTTAAAGCTCAGAAGTACCTTTTGGGTAAAATAACTTAAAGTGGGCTTAGTCCAACCAAACCAAAATACACCCCTCTCTAGATAACTCACTCCTGGATAACTTGCGAACCCACTTCAAATGTGGGGTCAAGAATGGATCCCTATTTTTTCTTCCTAGAAAATGCCAAAAAATTGGCCACTATTTGTTGAACGTGAAGAAAATTGCAATAAAAACTGGTATATCAAACTTTAATATATTACTCATTTAATCGTTGAAAATGGTGATTAGTGCTTGGACATTTGAATCAACATCATGAAATTTGCAACTTTTAATAAATCATATATTTTGTTAAATTTTCTTTATAAAAAAAAAAAAATTCTCAGTTCACTGTAAATAACTATTCGATGAAATTTAGATCTACGAAAATGTCACTAATGCCTGCTGGTGGCAGCACTTTAAGAAATAAATACCAATTAAAAAAGTCAAGAGAAATTCATGTTTTAGTTCTGTCTTTTAATTTGGTTTCAATTTAATCATCATAAATGCGATTTGGCCTCTTGTATTAAAACATAAAAATTGTCAATCTGCCATCACAGCTCTGTCCGCAAGCATTTCTGTGAGAACCTAATTTATTGTAAGTGCTGACCGTATTTTTTGTTACAATGAATTAAAAGTAGACCTGCTCTGTATTATCATGTTACATGTAATTACATCTTTTGTATCAAATCAAATAAAGGGGGTGGAATAAAAAAAAAGTTAAAAGGCGTGCAATTCCTACCCGAGTAAGAGCTAGAGTTATGGCACTGTAGTGTGTCAGGTCAGCTTATTTCAATTGACCAATGGAACACTGGTATATTGTTATTTTGGTAACCTAATTAAAGTATCTAACATTAATCAGTGGTTTATCCTACTAATTCACAAATGTGATCAAGGATAGCAAGGCAAGCAAACAAAAGGAGTACTCGGTGCATGAAAATCTTTGTTTCACAGGTACAGTTCATTATGGAGAAGCAAGTTCCAAAGTTTGTGGTCAACTTAAAATTCCCAAATTGGCACTCATATCTTTGCTCGAGGATAAGCAGAAATATCACTATTACTTGCAATGAAATTGCAGCATCAGAATTTTACTAATAGAACAATTTTTAAAAAATTAGTTTCAACATTGAAGATTGTTGTTTCATGAATGAAATGTCCATAGTTTTTTAAAAAAGGAAATTTTGTTTTGTAATGAATCAACAATAACTAGAATATATCCACATTTACATGCAAAAAGCAGTGACGTAATACACAATGTTTTCGAAGGTACACATGAGATGTGTGTTGCAACCTCTTGGAGTAATGTTTTTAAAGATTTTTTTGAGGTTGGTTATCTTGAAAATATAGGTAATTTATACAGAAAAGTGAACAGCTTCATTAGAAAAAGTCTTAAATTTACAATTATTCCCAATGCAATTATAAAATGAGTATTAAACCACTGAACAGTCACACGCACACACACACAAACATCGTCTTCTCATATTCTATGTCCAGCCATGATGACATCCCCTTTTTAATTATTCAGAGGCCCCTCAGTAACTCGCACCCTCACTTATATTGCTGTCTGTGTTTTTGGACTCTGTTGTGCACGTGTTATTGAGAGAGAGGTGCATCTCTCATCCTCACCAATAAATAGTTACTTGAAAAAATATCCCAACCCTCCTTTGCATGTAACATGGAAGAGTCGTGACATAATTATGCCAGTAAAGAAAATGGTATCACATGACTAAGTAAATTCTCTAGTTGTGTAAACATGTGTATTCAGGATGCACTATATTATGCAAATTATGCCCCATTCTATTTGTGTTCTCATGAGATCCTCCACATTACAATCACATCCCATGTGGGCTCAGATTGTAGGATAGGCCTGATGTGCCCTTGTCATAAGAGACGACTAATGGAGACGATAGCTGCAGTGGCACAGTGGGTAGCACACTGAACTCACAACCAAAAAGGTGTGCGTTACAATCCTACCATCATATCAGGCCAGTTCAGCTACCATGGTGTTGTCCTTGGGCAAGGCACTTTAATTAGTTACCTCAGCACTAACCTACTTGTGTTGATGTGCCATTAAACACCAAACCAAACCAAACCTGTTACAATCAAACCATGCTCCACTTGAGAGGCCAACTGACCATTCAAGCAAGACATCAGTCAGTTTTTATTGGTAGGGATAAGTCACAGTGGCTGAATGTTTGTTTAAGCTATCCTTGTACTTATTTCATTGGCAAATACAAATGATCAAAAGGAGTGCATCATGAGGAAATTGAGGCATGTCACAGAGATGCACATATAAGAACTGAAAGTCCTCTGAAATTTCATGCTTATTTTATGCCAAACTTTGAGAGCCCTATATCAAATATGGCCACCATTACTAAAAATATAAAATCTTTTTAAATGACTTCTCAAAAACCACTCAACAGATTTCTGGACCATCTACTGCATTTCGGTATCAGACATATGTCAACCAGGTGAGTGAACTCAGGCCGATTTTTATTCCAGTTAATTTTCTTTCCTTCCATGCATTCTTGGAGTGAAAAATGGACAGAAAAGGAAAAAAACATGCACTAGAGGTTTTGTTTAATTAAATGGTGTTGGCAGCTTTATGTTCATCAGGCCATAATAGAAATAAAAACAGCATGAACAGAACATAATGATATTCAGTTGTTTTCCCAGTTCTGGATTTTTGCCAATGCTGGATCGACTATGCTTATGAGAATATAAACTGTGAATATTTGAGTCATGATCACATCAGTAACAAAATTTATGGTGCTGATATCAGATATGAGGAAAGTTTGCAACCCTACACAACTCGACAAGAACAGAGATGATCATTGTAGCATATGCCACCTAAGAAAGAAGTGTATATGCTGCATAGCATGGGATTTATTACTTTTTAAATGTATGGTTGGTATTTTCCTAGTTTCAGTTATGTCTTTAATGAATGTTTTTTTATTTAAATATTTTATTTATTATGTGACCAACAAAAAGTTGATTTAATCCATCTTCACTCTTGTTTCTTTATTTGGTTGCTCATTTTTGTTCACTTTGAACCATGTTGTTGGTGACTTCATTGATTCTATTTGAAAGTTTAGATGTGACTAAAGTGCAGTAAAACACTATTAAATCTTTCTTTGTATTGTTCTAAAGTTTGATGATCAGCAGCCAGTCTTACCCTCTGTTTACTGTCGTTTCAATTTTGACCCTTTAAGAAGCAACAAGATTGGTTTGGTTTTGTGGCATTAACACAGGTTGTCAGCATGATACGCTATACATGGCAGCCAGTATATTTGGTGGAGGAAGAACCCAGGAAGACCCTGGGAAGAACCACTGACCAACAGAAAGTTACTGGCAAGCTTTCTGACATACCCACTCTGGCCAAGCCGAGACTCAAACCCACACGGACAGTGGTGAGATGTGAATGATCTGTAAAGTCGAGCGCCTTTAGATCACTTGTCTAGCCGGGGTGCCAAAATAAGGAGAATTTGCTTGTTACCAAGGGTTGTATCCATTGATTTATATGCAAAGGGCATCATATTAGGAAACAGAAGGCAGATTCATAACCAGAAAATGTTACTCAAAAAATTTTAAATCACATTTTGACTAGCAGGTCAAGTTTACAGAAAAATTGCATTGTTGGGATGTTAAAGGACATACTGCATAATGGTAAAGTGTATGTCATTGTGGTCATGTAGGCATATTTACTCATCATAAATTAAATATTAATTGTTTTAAAATTGAATACTAATATAATATAACCAAAGTATATTAAATCTTGATTGAAGTATGCTCTGCATCTTAACTGTCATTAAGAAACTTCCAGATGAAAATTATTGATCACTATGGACATTTATAATGGTGGCTGAACTGGGTCAAGAAAAGAGGACATCAGGTCTAATCATAACAAATAGAAGGGTGGTACAAATTGTTTTCAACATGCACAGCTCTTATTGTGACATCACAGTGCGCAACATTCAATCCAGATTGTACTGGATCACACCTTTAGGTTGACCTCGTCCAAAAATGTCCGTGTACTTTAACATTGATTTTGCCATATGTATTTCTTGGGGCTTGTATATAATGACCTTCCAAGGAATATGGATGTATGAGGATTGAAATAAAGTGAATAATCACCATTTAAAGGTATGTGTAATCAAATTCTAAACAGTGACACCCATTACTGAAATAGTCGGTACTGAACACCTACATGACCTGTATGACTTGTACTATAAGATGGTACAAGGTTGATGTGTCAACATACACACTCGTCGGAAGCATTCCATGATAAGTTGCCGATCCAGAACTGGGAAAACAAATGTATTTGATCAAGATTCATCAGTCTTGTGGAATGAAATAATTTTAATGACCTACCTGGTGTTTCTACATTGGAAGAATAGAAAAATTGATGGATAGAGAATAAAGTCAATGGTCTGCCGAGTGGAGATTTCATTAAACGTACAAGTGATGTTGACATATGTAAACTGCTGTTTTCAACTTTGTAAGATAATATAAAAAGACATTTATTTTTATCTATCATAGATTGATTTCATTTTCAGGCAATACACTTCCTATTTTTAATTGAAATTTCTTTACTTGTTGCAGAATGGTAACTTCTGGTTTAAAACAGTTTGCATTTGACAACATTTGCCCATTAATTTTTCCTTGACTACAAAACAGTGACAAAGTATGTAACTTGTCCTGTGATTCAAAGATGTCATTTCAGCTGGTGATGCAACTTTCAATGGACATTATTAATTTATTGCTTTTACATGTGATTGAATGCTTTAATTATTAAAATTAAACCTTACATTATGATAGATAATTGAATTGCTTATCAAAAATTGGTCTGTTGTTTATAGTGTTCATTTTTCCAAAGAACTCCAACAGCTTGTTGTGTGAATACTTAGGTTATGTTGTGTGAATACTTAGGTTATCATATATACTCACTTACAAGTGCAGTCCAACTGCAAACTGCATCGACCCATATCTGCCATCACATAATGCACCAGCAGATCTGGATCTGTGCAGTTTGTTAGGAATAATCAGTAGAACAAACAACATAGACTCTGATATGCCAGTGTATTATGTGATGGCAGATCAGGGTCTATGTTATTTGCAGTTGGACCAAACTTATAAGCGAGTATATACAATATGATGCAAAGTGTACTTGACATCTACAGTGTGCTGCTTGTGAATGTTTGTGATTTTTTTTGGTTGCTAATAAGTATCTGTCTTAACTGTACAATGGTACACAGAACTGTACAATGGTACACAGAAACTGTACAATGGTACACAGAAACTGTACATTGGTACACAGAAATTGTACAATGGTACACACAAACTGTACAATGGTACACAGAAATTGTACAATGGTACACACAAACTGTACAATGGTACAAACAGAAACTGCAAATTCAAACTTACTAGCAGCTAGATTGATAGCATGTACTAGATCAGAGGTTCTCAAATTGTGGTCCATGGACCACTGGTGGTCTGTGAGCTCCATTGATATCCTGTGTGAAACATTGTCTTTAATAGTCAAGTGGTCCGTGAACAAAAAAAGTTTGAGAACCACTGTTCAAGATAATATTGCTAAAGTCATGTAACATGTTCTAACTTATTACCCATATATAAATTGGTATGTATTCATAATGTTTAAATATGAAAATGTGATTTTGCAACTGCACCACTGTTCTCAGTGTTACCAACAATATCTGTATCCATTTATATTTTGTTTACATATTTACTATTCAACTACCAAACAGTTAAAGGTCAGATGTATTGGGGAGATGTGTTCCAGATTTGAAAGAGTTTGTTGATTCCCAAGTCAATGCAGGATACACATGCTTATATCAGAACTGATCCACATGATTACCTCATTTATTTCACTGTATAAACACTGGGTTTTGTGCACAAGTAAATTATATCTGCATCTAAATTTGAAACTGGTAAAATCTGTACACATCCAATTCTATAAAATCAACCATTTTGTCTTCTAACCTCGTTATTGTTTTGTAGTTAATTAGTACAAATTCATGTTTAATTTATTGTGTTTTCTGTTTGTTTGTTCGTTCCATTCATATCTTACTGTCTGTACTCGCTTATAAGTTGAGTCCAACTGCAAACAACATAGACACTGATCTGCCACCACATAATGCATTTGCAAATCAGGATCTATCTTGTTTATTCTACTGATCACTCTTAACAAACTGCACAGACCCAGATCTGCCAGCTCATTATGCAACAACAGATCTGGGTCTGTGCAGTTTGCAGTTGGACTCGAGTTATAAGCAAGTATAGAGGGTACTTCTCAATCTTGGTGAATGTTGAAAAGGTGGAAAATGCCACTAACATCAGTCACAAAAAAATGGTCTTGTATACAGAAATAAATAAAATAAGCCAAGAAATTCTGTCTTGTCTGTTTTCTTTGGAATAATTAAGTTTCTATGGTCTTTTTACGTTCCTTTCATATACTTTAATCCTCATGATGAATTTTGTTTTTAAAAAAATTAATGAAGGTTGTATTAGCCATTCTTTTGTGGTCAGGCTGGTTACACCTGGTTTGATGCATGTACGGGTAAATCAAATCTTTCCAATACTGCGAAATTATCAGTCACAAAATCACCATGGTTATTAAAACCACTAAAAATAAAAATTCAGGTCTACTGCCAATCTTTTCATTTTTCAGAGTAAATTAATTGAAATAAGAGCCTCCTATAGCGGTCATACATTCCTGTATACAGATATTTTTAAAGAGAGAGAGAAAAGGTTGCAGCTGCTGTTGCAATACCCCACAACACCATCTTCAACTGGTAACCAAACACAGCATCCAATTTCAAGTTACAGCCATACTTAAATTATTGCACTATATTGAAACTTCTCCAAAAATTCATTTCATTATCTTTTTAGATTCACTTTCCATACTGAAAACCTTACAAATTCTTAGATTTGACAATCCTTAAATATCCCAAGTCTTATAGAAACATAATGGCTTATAAAGTCTTGAAAAAGCATGCTGTACTGATGACTATCCCCAGCCATGTCTGTATCGTGGATAATGAGAGAATTGATAAAGCTGCACTGTAGTCACCTGGTTCTGAATGGAAGATCCCATATAGAGGCTTGAAATATATAAATCATTACGTTCAATATGTGGAATGAAAACTCTACAACAAGCTTCAGAATGTCCAACCCTTCATTAGAGAGTGACATCAATACTATAGAACAAATCACAGAGATGAGGTGGTATTACCAATGCATATCTGAAGGGTGAACCTTGACTGGAATGCGAGAAGTGTAGCAGTGTCCACTGGCAGTGGAGCACATTCTTGTCAAGTGTATCAATTTCGAAATTGCAGGACAGATATTTTATAATGTCAACTTGATCAAGCAGCTTGTTTATGATGTTTTACAGAATGCAATTATTTGACCAGTTTTGATCCTATCTTTTAAGGAATTGACCCTTTTAACCATTCTCGTTTTCCTTTTCAGTATATACTTTTTAAAGAACTTTGACAGCTTTTACCTTTGATCTTGTAATTGGAAAGGCTTATCTTTAACAATGTGTAACCTTGATGTTTTTACAATCATTGTAAGATCATTGCCTTTTATCTTTAAGACTTCACGATTATTTATGTTTATTTGGAAGGGTTTACATGTATCTTCCTAAAGTGTTTTGGAATTTTTCCCTTTATATTTTTATAACTAAATGTTTTATCTGCACTATATAGCCAGGATTGTGTTGAAATGCAGCCAAACACTATACATACATATTGATATATGTGGTTTTATATGACTATACACAAACAACATTGCATGTACTGTTTGAGTACCGGATTTTTCATCTATAAAACATTTTTGTAGAGTTTTGGTATATAATTTATGAATTAGGTGATTGATCATGTCAGAAATATGATCATACTTGGTACACGGGGAAGAGACTTATAACCCTCTGGCTTAAACTCTCCCCTTGTACTATTGTAAATGTCTCTCGTCAAACTCTGGCAAAACGTTACAGACAGTAAACCATTTATGATCCTTATATTGTTCAATGAAGGAGTAGAGTAGATCTTGCTGCACCTTAGTTACAGTATCAAATGACCTGGTGATATACCTTTTGACTACCCAACTGTGGAATGTTTCATCATTTTTTAACTTGGGTGTCATATTTGATAATAGACTGTTTATGGAAACAGACAGTATAATCACTTAATAAAACTTTCAAAACTTTATCCCTAAGCCAAACCAATTCACCTTGTGACTGTAACCTCTGACCCTTTGATCTGTCATTCCCAAGGATGCTACATGTACACTAGTGAATCGGGTTCCAAGTCTCGTGTCTATCCATTGACACGATACCAGTTTCTTCCTGAAAACTTTGTTTCACTTACTACAGGGATTTTTCAAATATTTCAAAATGGGGGCCCAGGGTCCATTGAATTTTGAATTTTTATACATACAAAGGTCAAATACGGAAATATTTTTTTTTTTACACAGTTAATTCACCAAAATGTACAAAGAAAATAATACAATAGTTGCCTATTTTCATTTAGCAGTCTAAATCTTATATGAGGTGTGTTTCCTATGCAAATTGCCTCTGATTTTTAGCTCACCTCTGTGAAGTAGGGAAAAGCTCATGTACTACCCCTGGCATTGGCATCACACAGATAAAAGCATATACATATGTACACCCTCACTGAATCTCGAACATTCTTTCTTCCTAGGTCCTAGGCAACAGTATCGAGTGGGTTTCATAGCACCTACTCCCTGGAGAGGGGGCTAACTTTGCACATGTATACATACATTAGTTGTACATTCTTGGTAGAGTTAAATATGGTTATACCTGGAATTATGAAACTTGGTGAGGGGATGTACTACATAGTCATCACAAAAGCAAGTCACTTTGACCCATATTTTTTACCTGACTGACTTTTATTAAATTCAGTCTATTTTGCAAGCTCTGTTCATGGTAGAATCATACAACTAGATGACTGTATGCATCTCTATTAGTACCAAACCCTTAACACAAAAGGTCACTGTGGCCTACATTTCACATTTTACTGGCTTAGGTTAAGTTTTTGCATTAGCTCATGATCAGATCAGTTTTTTGCATCCTGATTATATACTTTTATACCTAGATTCATGAAACTTTGTGAGGGAATGCATCTTGAGGAGTACCACAACCTCACCACACAAACAGGGCACTGGGACCCATGCATCATGGTTCAATGACTTTGGTTACATTTTGTTTGAAGTTTATTTATCAAGCTCTGTTAATGTTTGAATCATCAAACTAGATGATTGTATGCATCTCTACTAGTACCACACCTTTTCAACAAAAGGAGGTCATTGTGACCCACATTTCATATTTTACTGGCTTTGGTTCAGTTTTTGTGTTTGGCTCATGACCAAATAGATTTCTTGCACTCTGTATATATACTGTTATACCTAGATTCATAAAAGATGGCAAAGGGGATGCATTTTGACGAGTACTGCCTACTTATTACAAAATCAGATCACTGTCTGTGATCCATAAATATTGCTTCACTGACTTTGGTTAATTTGTTGTTTTAAATTTATTTCTCGAGCTCTGTTCATTGTAGAATCATCAAGCTAGATGACTATGCATCTCTACTAGTACCACACCCTTATCACAAAAAATGACAATGTGACCTACATTTAGGTTACGTTTTTGCATTAGTTCATGATCAAATAGTTTTTTTTACACCCTATACATATAATTATACCTAGATTCATGAAACTTGGCGAGGGGAAGCATCTTGACAAGTACTACACCTATTCACAAAATTATGTCACTGTGACCCATATTTCATGTTTCAATGACTTGGGTTCAGTTTCAAGCACTGCTCATGTAAGAATAATTAAACAATATGATTGTATGCATCTCTGTTAATACCACAGTTACATCAAAAGAAGGTAATTGTGAACTTAATTTCACATTTTACAAGCTTACAAAGTTTTTGCATTAGCTTGTGACCATATTGACTTTTTATTTCCTGTATAATACTGTAATATCTGGAATAACGAAACTTGGTGAGAGGATGCATCTTGATGAGTACTACACCATCATCTTAAAAGTAAGTCACTGTGACCCATATTTCACACTTCACTGACTTGGGTGTTCAATGCAATGTTTAGACTGTTCATGCTTGAATCATTAAACAAGATGATTATATACATCTCTCTAGGTATTACACCCATACAAAAAAGGTCACAGTGTCCTGCATTTCACATTTTACTGGCTTAGGTTACGTTTTTGCATTAAGTTGATGACCACATCTTTTTGGTATGCTATGTAACAATATTCTATCTAGAATCATGAAACTTGGTGAGGGGATGCATCTTAATGAGCACTACTGCTTCATTTCAGTAGTAGGTCATTATGGTTCATATTTTATGCTTCACTGACTTGGGTTAAATTTTGTGTTTGGTGTTCCTTTATCAGGCACTGTTCATGCTAGAATCATGAAATTGATGATATGCATTTCTGTTACTGCCTCATCATTACAACAAAAGAAGTTCATTATAGCCTATATTTCATCTTTTCCTGGCTTTTTAGCTCATGACTCACAGGGCCCTTTCTGAACAGTGCAGTTGGAAGGAGGAATAAATACGTTTTCATTAATGGTATATTTTCCATATGAAAAACTATGCATTGTATGTTGTGACAGGTTACCCCACAACAGGTTAACTGTGTATTTGTACATTTGAATGAGTATGGGAACAAGATGAGTGGACTGCATGCTGCATGCTTTTCGTGTGAGACCTTGCCTAGAATGGCTAATCAAGGTAATTATTGATGTATGAACTATGTTTGTACTACTGGCTGTGACTCCAAGGTTACTTAAAGCCTGTGACTTTCAACAAGTAAAATCTGGCTTCCAGGGGTGGACAATAATAACAGCACAACAATGATTTATAATTATTAAAAAAAAGAATAAATATCCAATCTTTATCAACTCATTATAGTACCTCTACATTGATATGATCTTTAAATTTTTAATTGTACAAAGATTAAAAGTTCAAATGTAAAGATAAAAAATTTCCAAAAAACCCTTAGTTAGAAAAGAGGCTAACATTTCATGGTCAAGATCACTTTAATCTGAATTTATTTTATGCATGATAATGTTTACAATGTTTACTGGAGACCAGTAAAAGCTTTGTGGAGGTGAACCATGTAATTGTTTTAACACTCTGGTTTTTAAAGTTCTGATCGGGAATTTTTACACTCTAATTTGAAAAAATGAAGTTTTGTGGCATTGGAAATGGGGCTGAATTTTCGCCCCAAAAAAGGCCCTGAACTATGAATGTAACCTGAACCTTTGACCTCCCAGTCCCAAAAGATATTTCATATTCCATAGTATACGTCTTTGTGATATCTGATGGCAATAAACCAATGGCATTGGGAGATACTGCCAGATATACAAACTTTAATCATTAACCAGACCTAAAATGTAAACAGCTGCCACCTGTGACCCTGATCTTTGACCTTTTGGCATTAAATCTCTAGGGATTTTTGATTCTCCTGACGCAGTTGTCAGCAAAGTTAATGATGATTCACTGATGCAAACAGGAGATAATGTCCTTTAAAAAACGTAAATCAAAAGCTTATGTTGGATGGAGAGATGAACAGATGGAAAATGGATAGACATTGTGACCGATATGTCTCACCGTAAGTAACATTCGTCACATGCAAGACAAACAAGACAGCCATGGCCTGCATGTCAAGCACACAAGTAAAGCATTGCTGTTAAACGTCTAGCCTTGATACCATGGTCAAAAAGTTAAGCATGCATGTCACAGAATGAATCATCGTAACTTCATAATGATTCATCCAGTGTATGAAGAAAATCCATCAGGGGGTTTCAGAAATATAAGCAAAGGGAAAAAACTATAAAAAAAAACTTTATGTAAATTTTCTAAGATTTTGACATTAACCCCAAAATCAAACAGGGTGAGCATGTAACAGAATGACTTGTCTTAGCTTCATAATAATTCATCCCCAATATGAGGAAAATCCATCAAGGGCTTTAGGAAATACAAGAAATTGAAGAAATTTTTTTTTACCAAAATCTTAACACCCCCCAAAGTCATAGGTGTGAGCAAGAGTGTCATAGAATGAATTGTCTTAGCTTCATAATGCTTCATGCCATGTATGATGATAATATATCTGGGAGTTGAGGAAATGTTAGGAAATGAAAAAACTTGAACCAAAATCGTAATAAAATGTTGATGATGCCACGGACTACAGAAAAGTGACTGCTACATCTCGTTTTCCCAATAATGTGGGCTCCTCAATAACAGAAAGCCACTTCAATACAACAGAACTATTATCCTGACAATGGCTTACATTTCTGTCAACAGAGGTAACCATATATTTTCAACACATTTCCAGTTTACACATTGGGAAGTTTATCTTTGAACTAGCTCATTGCTATGAGATTGGGAAATGAAATAGCAGTAAGTAGAATTGGTTTGTTTTTCTGGGGTTTAATGACATTTTTGATAGGCTATACATGGCAGTCAGTATATTTGGTGGAGGAAGACCCCAGGAAGAACCACCATCCCATGGAAAGCTACTGGCAAGCTTTCTCACATATCCACATTGGTCAAGTCGAGACTCTAACTCACGCAGACAAGAGGTGAGATGTGTGAGTGATCTGTAAAGGCAAGTGCCTTAAGCCACTTGGCCATCAGGGGCCCCACAGTAAGTAGAAACTCCTAATGAAGAGCTCCCATACATACCCACACTTGTTAAAGAGTAGAGGAAGAAAATACACCAAGATGCAGTCAATCCTCTGTCATTGTTTATTTTCTTATCTTAAATAAAAATCTACATATACAAATTGAGTAGAACCATTTGACACTGTTGGAGAAAAAAAATGTTAAAAGCACTGCTAACTTACAAAGTGTGCCAGAAAGTTCACTGAACACATGGAAAATTTGAAAATACAAGTAATTTAAGATCAAAGCATATTACATGTATTCATTTTGTGAACACATGAACAGTACAGAACATGCCCCATTTTCATGTGAACAAAATGTGATCACTTAATTCAATAATTCTTTATTACTAACCAGTGTTGCACCTAGGATCCCAAGGGCAGGAGACACCGTGCCCTCCTGTCCTCCAAATATTTGATTTGCTTTGTGGTGTTTAATGCCATTTTTCAGCACATGATATGCTATACATGGCAGCCAGTATATTTGGCGAAAACAAAATTTGGAAGGGACAAAGAAAAATACTATACAGTACTTAATGCATTAGCAGTGGTAAAATAAAATAATCCTGTTTGCTGTGACAGTTTTGCCACCTTTATTTTGCTGTCTGCACTCGGAAAGTTTCCATTCCGGATCTTGCTCTCATTAAATTTAGTGTTCACTCATTATCTACCAGCATTTATTATAATAATTCCCATATTTTGTGAATTATTTTTCTTTTAAAACTACTAATTTATTGGTCAAATGCCAGAATGTGTATTTCTTAAAGTTTTTCACCCCAGAAATGTAGTTCCTTCTGTCATTAATTCACCTTCGAAAATACATTACACTAGCAACCATCAGTAACTTTGCACTGCAACTTGGCAAACTACTACAAGCCATGACTGTTTTGATTGCCAAACATGTGGTTTCAAAATGGAAATTAATTGCCATCTGAAAGTTTTAATCGACTTTGGTGACTTTCTCCATGGCTAACACCAACACATGGTCAGACTTGCACCAAAGAAAAATTGTGGGCAGATTTTTTAAATTTTTCCCTGGCATGCCCTGAAGTCAATATTTGGGGGAAAGATGACAAAAAATTGTGAGAAACCCATGATCCCATACTCAAGGTGCAACACTGCTTAAAACCACCTAAAAGCTTATGATATTCTCGATAAATAAATAACTTCTATATTGGGGGTGAGTGTGTGACTTTCGGTATAAATCTTAACATTTAATTACTTGTACATCTGAAAATGTACACAGCCACATACCTTGTAAAGAAGATTTGGTAGGTCAAGAGAAAGTTCAATTTATGCTCCCCACAATCATTTTGATGGAATTTAAAAACCATGGGAAGGACTATCAAATATCAACAAAACCGGAACAATTATAGAGTAGATATGTCACAAACTGACAGTATGTTAAAAGCTACAAACTGATTTATAGAGTAGATATATCACAAACTGACAGTATGTTAAAAGCTACAAACTGATTTATAGAGTAGATATGTCACAAACTGACAGTATGTTAAAAGCTACAAACTGATTTATATCATTCGTGTTGCAAGTTTTCCTTTTTTTTCTTTTCTTTTCAGATAATGCCTATGAAAATACTTTTCTTTAAATTACTGCAATTTGTAGTGAATTAGTAAATCATTTAGGGTATTTTAATTATGTGCATGATATGAACACACTCAAAACCAAAGTAAGCTCCTTCTTACATCAGTGAGAAAATGACAGAAATTGTGTTCCAATATTTGAAGTTGGGAATTTAAGCATGATGTATTTCCTCACTGTCAAGGGAATGATCACACACTCAGAATCACAAGTGCCACAGCTTCCATGGGAGCTCTGTTCTTCTAAATGTCTGTTACTATTGCTACTGTTGCTATGAAGGATGGTGCTGTTGTTGAGACATGCCATGCATCATGCCAGGAATCATCCCATGACCAGCAGATCCTGATACTGCTACATTAGGGCCAAGCAGGATCTGAATGAGAAACAAGTACACATACAAATAAGTAAGAAACAACGGAGTGATGTATTTTTCCCAAAATAATTATCAGATAGTTTCAATAAGTAGGATACACGTGCATTAAGCATAAAACGTCATACTCTACTAATGTTAAATGAAATAATGAACTGAAAATATTTTGTTATCTTAAATGGCATATCTGACCTGAAAATATTCCTCAGTGTAGTTCAAAGCAAGGTTACCTTGTCAACAAAACAAAGGGTCTGAAACTGACCAATGCTTACATGCATTTTACATTTCTCAAAAGGGTTAAAGCCTAAAATGGCTAGAAATGTCAGTAAATTTTCAAACATTTATTTTTCTTTTTAAGGTGTATAATATAAGAAAAAAAAGTTTTCTGTACTAAAAATTGGAGGACAAAAAATTATTATAATTTCTATGGTTTAATGGTGTATGAAAAATGATACATAATACAACATCTTGCATCCTTTCAAAATTATAGTATTCTAACGCATAAAACACAAAGGTGACCATCATTTTAAAGCAAATGGTATCAGTTCCTCCTTCAACACATTTAATTGTGTTGAGTGCTGAAAGAACATCACAAACATCAAACAAAAAGAAAAAAAAAAATTCTGGCAGTAGATATTATAGTACACTAATGTCATCTTTAAGTTCAATTACAAACATAAAATTTCTTTAATCATATGAAGGTAAAGATTTATATATCTTTGTCCTTTTTTTTGTCACAGTATACTTTGGTGGGGGTGAGGAGGATGGGATGGGTAGTTTAAACTGTTAAACGCGTAGATTATCTGATATACCCTGAACTATCTCATAAATGCATATCACTCACTCATACAAGAAGGACCATATAGTCCCCATCAATAAATACTGAAAATTTAATTTGCTTCATCCAGACTTGGCTGCCGAAATATACCTGTCTCTGTTGCTGCAGCTGTTCTTCCTGTTGCTGTGCTCTCTCCATTTCAAACATAACAGGAAGCACGAGCAATGTTGCAGAGGATGCCACAAACCAAATGATGCTGCGACTGCAACTGTAACCCACTTTTACTGATGCTGCAGCTAGATGGGTGACAGATCCAACAAAACTGCGAACCCTTTCAGGAAACATCTCTGTCAGACCCCAAAGTCTCTCTGCCAGTGTTTCATCTAATTCCTGCACATAGGAAAAGGAGAAACAATTCAGAACATTTCTTACAGTTTAAGATGAGTGTTGACCTGGTGTAAAATACTATAATTCTCATTGGTTATATACAAAGAGCTAAATTCATGAATACTTTTGTAAAATAATAACTTATTTTTCCATCATAGCAACATCAATCGAGGACCTGGTATTTAAAAACTATGTATTGAATTTAAATATGAAGGAACAGTGTTTATTGTGGTCAACAGCAGGAAAGTTTTGATGTGGTCTACATTCATGCTCTACTCAGTGACAATGCTGCACATTTTTCTTCCACCTTTTGTTAAGGATGATCATTTGTGTATTTAACTTTCTGAATTTCTCCCAGAGTTCATAGCACTACAATACACTTTGGTAACAAGTGATGTCATAATGTAATGGTCACATCAGCACTGATTTTACAAAAGTGGACATCATTAAAAGAATAACGTTCTGAAAAAAATCTGTTCATGATACTGATGAATAAAAAGAGATTGAAGCCATCACAAATATCTACATCTTTTATTATTTAGCCCTGCCACCCCCACCAACCCCCAAGACTGCATTCACGATCTGAAACCTTTTTTGTTATCTACTCTTCCTCCTAAAATATCATGCCAAATATTATTACCCCATAAATAAATTTCTATGTATAGCCAATGCATGCGATACGGTATGTGTAGTCTTCATGCGGTGTACAGCATTTTGGATGGGATGTATGAAAATCATGTGACATATTCATGGGGTGTACAAATGGTATCAATTGCAACAGCATAAATTTAAAGAAAATGGCCACCTTCATTAGATTGATTCAAAATTTACAAATTGATTATCATATATATTTTTTGAAATACACTTTCTAAATTCATGACAACACTTGGTAACAGCTGTAATTGATCAAAAAACAACACAATTCATTCTATCCATACCACAGATGTAACAATTCTGACGAGAAGCATATTTTCTCCAGCTCAAATTATATTTTAACAGGCCACATGTCAGTCAGCACCCTCTCCATCTACCAATGGGTTTCAGATGAAGAGAAAAACCTGATGGGACGAGCCATTACAAATGCTGTCCATGGGAAAACCTCCCATTTATTTGCTCTTCCTGTAGCAATTTTTAAAAAAACATGTGCCAGTGTTCTCCCCAGGGCTTTTTACCATAGCAGGCCCACTATACCATCATTTCAAACCCCGATGCTTTACAACCTGCAGCTACCCTATGCTCTTGTGCCGCTACGCTTAAATGTTTCCCACTACCCTTATAAAATGAATCTGTTAAAAAAACATCCTGTCACCTAATTCAAAAGACACCTGTTCTTACCTCTTCCTGGGTATTTTATTAAGATAATTCAGGATAATTACTCACTCACTTAACCATTATCTTTTGTACCTGGCTTGCACGACTGCCAGTGGGTGACCTTTGGTGCGGGTTTTGTCTGCACATAGTCACATGACTGGCCAGTGATGATGGAGTCTACTGGTAGTGTTATATATACATACATATATATATATATATATATATATATATATATATATATATATATATATATATATATATATATATATATATATATATGTCATTTTCACTACCAGCCATAGCAGTTACACATATTACATTAAAAATTCTTGTGAAAAATGAACACACCACCTTCCGAGAAATGTAAAATTACCCAGCACCTGGCCAGCCCCATGTTGGCCTGGTTACAAAAATCAGAAATTGGCAAAACCGATAGCGTCAGGATGATTTCCACACAGAAAGAGATCAAGTAACAAAGGACAGGATTTAACAATAAATGGAAGATATTATACCCTTGGGTGGAAATTGCTGGATTGGATGGTAAGTTTTCCATATTGCTAAATATTGGTTCAGATCTACGGGGGTGGGGGTGGGGGTTGGGGTTGTTGTTCATATTAAGTTGTGATGAGAGATGAAAGTGGCATTTTATTCATGAGTTGTTATTATGTTAACATAGTTTACTCTGCACAAGAGAAATATAGTTTGGTCAGTAAACCTTAACTTAAGTGGATGCTGCCCTATTAATTTCTCATTTCTCTTTTCTGTCTATCCAATTAATAAACGGAACAATCTTTATCTTCCTGTTTTACCTCTTTTGAAAAATATAAATAAAAAGTATTCCTTCATAAATATAACTTAAATAGTTTCATCCATATGCTTACTAATTATTCAGTAAAGTCATTTTTAATTTAATTTAAACTTTTGAACAATATTTAAGCTGACATTTATTCAATGAAGAAATTAAACAATATCAAACACTTTGATATATTGTTCTTAATGGAAAGGAATATATATATTATCTTATTCTGTGATGATTATTTGAAAACACAGCAGTCTTGACTCTTGAAGAATTTGTCCTTGGTAATTCACTTAATTAGGATTCAGGTAGTTTTCTCTCTGTTTTTGTGCATCCATTAATACATTTTATGTTAAATTTTTTTTTTCAGATTGTGAAAGGTCATGCTCCTCAGTGAATAGAATAAGAGTGTTTTAAGGAACAGGTTGATACAGAGGGTACTGAACTACCTGATGACAATCAGTACTGAAGGACAATCCTTAAAAAACTTTAATTTAGATGTGGCAGTCAGTTATATGGCGAAAAGAATAAAAGACATATCATTTATTTAAATTATGAAACAAATGAGATAGACATTAAGTCTTGTTATCACCTAGGTAAATAAAGAATACTACGTCAATATATACTTCTTTTCTATTTCAATGATATCAATTTGTTTCACTTTTATGATGTTAATGCATGTTTTTTAAAACATTTTATGACCCTAACGCGCTTACCCCGATGCAATCGAAAATTTCTGGGAGATCACTGTGTGCTATTTCAAATTCTACCACAAACAAGACTTTTACTATGAGTGTTGTCCCTTTTCAAAGAAATGAAACAACTTCTAATGATTTCAGTATGTATACAGGTGGACTCGACACTGATCAGCTGTTCTCCAGCTTTATCAAGCTTGAGTGCCTGGAAAATGCATCTCATGAAACAAATTATCAAACGTCAATTCAGGTGAGAAGAAATTAACCGATGTTTACTGGATGATAATAGGATCAATTTTTCAAAAAAAATAGACTGGCAATCAAAGCTTTCAATTTTTGACAAAGCTGTATTTCTTACTTGATTGACAAACTTACTAACTGCTGTTTAATTGTAGCTTTACTGGCTAAGAAATATTGTATTGTTAAATTGTTTAAATGGTTTAGTTATCTTAATTAAATTTTAATGTTCAATTTAAACCATGTCATTTGTTTTTATTTACTGCTACACTGAGGAAGAAAAAAAAGCTATAAAGGGGTGACAAATTTGTTCCACTGTCTGTTGTTCTATTGACAGTGTAATTAATATTATCAACCTCTCTCGTTCAGTGTATATGGAGTTCAGGTTACAGGGAGAAGTCAATATTACCTATGAAAATTACATGTGTGACCTTTGACCCGCACTCCCTCCTCCCCCATGAGGCTACATCCAGGATATGAACCTTCATCGTCACCTACTCATCCTCCCACAACATCATACCAAATAAAATCACTCTCCACAAATTGGTGTAGATGGCGATACAAGAACAATATAGCGACAGATGGATGGAGGAACAGTAGGATGCAATGGCACACCAACTTACAAATTGATGGATGGACAACAGACATGACCTATCACATTATATCTACAAAAGTACAAATATAATCAGGTAATTATAGCAGTATCTATCTTGTGAAGAAGTATATACCATCTATACTTGCATATAAGCATGGTCCAAATGCAAACAACATAGACCCTGATCTGCTGTCGCATAATGTACCGGCAGATCAGGGTCTATGTTGTTTGTTATACTGATTATTCCTTACAAACTGCATAGACCCAGATCTGCCGGCACATTATGTGATGGTAGATATGGGTCTATGCAGTTTGCTGTTGGTATCAGATTATACATGAGTATATACACTAGTTTGTATGCTGCCATGATTCCGTCGTGGAAGTAAAATGGTTTCTAATTCACCTGAGATGGTAGCAGAAAACTGGTATTTATAGATGATGATTGACGCCGTTTCAAGCAATGATGGTATGTGCTATGCAGCTTCCAACAGTGTTTACCGCGGACTCCATGGAATGCAACACCACTTGGTTGAATGCAGCATAGTATGTACTGTCATGCTGTCAACAGATGAATGCCATTTTTCTGATACTATCTCAGATGAAGGCACATTGATACATGTATATGTTTACCATGTATCAGATGTTGCAAAAAGGACAAAATTGTGTATATTACTATGGTAAGATCCAACATCAAATGCTGTGCTGCCATATGGAGCCCACAGAAGAAAGATAAAATTATCAGTACTGAAACGATACCACATTAAACAGAAAGATTTGTTACAAAGAGATATAGGAGCATGATCAGTGTGACATCCATGCTTCAAAACTTTCAAGACCAGGAGACGCAAGATCCAAGTCACCCTCTTCTACAAGATCAACAACAACCTGATTGCTATTAACCCTGGTACTTACCTCACAACATCATCATCCTGAGGGCAAGAGTTAACCATCAGTTGATGTACAGGCATACACTAACAAAAATATAACTGTTTCCATTCCTATACATGCTGATGTTTCTGAATTGGTATCCTTCAAATGAGAGCTAAGTCATTATATATTTTAAATCTTATATAAGTCCCCCTGCTTAAATATTCGAAATGAAGGCTACAGCTGTATCCGATGCGTAAAGACCCAGTAGCTGCCTCAGTAACCAGTGAGATCTAGTCCAGAGAGATGAAAATTAACAGTGGGAAAATCACCTTTCCTTGGCCTATACTCACATTTTCAGAGTCACAGTAGTTCACTTGGTAGAGCATCGGACTTGTAATTGAAGGTTCGCAGGTTCAATACCCACCCAGGCCAGCTACCTTAGTGTGTCATTGGGAAAGCCATTTAGCTCCCATTTCCTTGGCATGATATAGCCAATAATGTGTTAAAAGTGCCGGTAAAAACCAACAAAAACAAAATACTCACTCAGGGCTGAGCACATTTTTTTTTCATCCACTAGTCCCGGACTAGCGATTTGGAAAATTGTACTTGCCCGACTTCAAAAATGAATAGTCCGGGACATCGGGCTATGGGATTTGCTCAGCCCTGACGATGATTAAGAAGAACCTGCAAGTTTTCCTTCCCATATTTCAACAGAGCTGCCCTCTCATGAGGAAAGTGCCTGTAGTCAAATGCTTTAAAGCATCTCAAAGGTTCTGCTTATGTCTCTTTGGAGAAATAGGTACCGCACATTCAGTAGCAGTCTTACGTTTTATCCCTCCACTTTCACAAAAATGTTCCTTCTCCGAATTGCCCTTATTACCTTCCTTGTGAAAATAATTTAGCAAACTCATTTTATCCACAGAGTAACTATCAGCTTGCTTGACAACTACATGTACTTCTAAAGTGATCATAACATACATTTTCTCTTTTAAATATGAACAGAGACAGCTCATTAAATAGCGTAATTGTTTCGCTTCAAACGCAATATCGCACGTGGAAGTTAATCATCTGTATAATCAATTAAAAATTAAAGAATCATTACTGTCATTTAATCAGTTCATAAAGGAAACCAACACTGATGTTGGTAAGGTACCTTTCATTAATTTAATTACACTGACTCGCTGGATTAAAATCATAGTGAGCCACTCGTGAAGATCTGGCTTGAGTAAACACAATGCAACAAAGTCGCTTAAAACACTGCTAATTGATCATACTGGCTTTCTTTTGTTTGAGGTGTTTTGATTTGCCAATAATTTGGTCACTTAGCTCAATATTCAGTCAAGCGGTAACAGAACATGCGCATATGCGAAAATTATCACTGTATACATGAAGTGGGGTAGAATCAAGTATTCAGTATGCCCGGAGGGCATGATTTGCCAAATAAAGGTAGATATAGCAATTAAAGCACAAAAAAATGACTTGCCCGACTTTTTTAAAAAGCACTTGTCCCCAACTAGCGACTTGGAAAATTTTACTTGCCCAACTTCAAAAATGAATAGTCCGGGACATCGGGCAATGGGATTTGCTCAGCCCTGTCACTCTTTTGTTTAATACATAATATGTCCTCTTATATGCTTACTACCCTTTTCTTTTCTTTACCATGTGCAAGCCAACCAATACATAACTGTCAAGCCTGAAAGAAGATAGTGATTGAGTCGCCTTTGGTAAAATGTGTCCAGTTTTCCCTCACACTGACCTAACCAAATTAAAAACATGCTAAATAATAACAAATGACTCATAATTTCATTATCTGAGACAATAACTCCACACTCTAATTGTTGTATATGGATGTCACTGTGCGCAACATGCTAACAGATTTGGGACTGACCATTTAATTCGGGGTGGGGAGGTAAAGGAAAAAAATAATATCCTGGTTTAAAAGAAAATTCCAGCGGTCCCCACCCCATCCCGCGAAATGAAATGGTTGGCACCATATACAAAAGAGGTAAACATTACACAAATACAACAAGACATGTTGATTAAACTTATGCCTACCAATAAGCCTTTATTGGGATTATTTATTTCCATTTGGGTCCTAGAAGTGCGAACACATGCTTCATTACATGCAACAACGTGGCCTGGAAACAAAGATATAACGAGTTCCCTTGACCATTTCAGTTGTAATACTGGGGCTCTTATCGTCGCTTACACTCTGCCTGTTACCTATAGGTAAATTGGATGCAACGAATATATAAATAGGTTAATTACAAGCAATGATACGAGGCCCCGCGAGCGGCACAATGTCAAAGGACACGTTTGACCATGAGGCCAGTCTCTAAAGTAAAGACAACAATACATCACCTCGTCATCATCATCGTCGTCACTGTGAGCAAGAATCTGCTTTTTCACTGCTGGGGGATCGAGTACAGCCGCCATATATCTATTTGGTAAAATCAGTTTACTGAAAACATTCAGCGTATGTTTGTCCTTCGATAGCTATACTCGACTCTAATACCGTGTTTGCAAAACGAAGTTACCTCCCTTTAATGCAGGAACACGCGCGCGCGCACACACACACACTCACACCCACACACAAAAGAAGGGTGCGGATGATTTTATCAGCGTAATACACCAGATTCATCGAAAAAAATTAATCATGCATATCGATTGTCAACATTATCAACTGTTCATTCTTTTTCAGTTAGAAACTGAACTGTGTTTTTATTTTAGTTTTAAAAATCTTAAACTAAGTGGAATACATTATACCAGGAAATCTATCATACAATTTACAACAACTTCTTAAAAAGCACGAAATACCCAAAACTTACCCAAAACTAGCCCCAAACTACCAAAAACTAGTAAAATATAGCTCTAAATACTGTGATGTTACCTAAATCTAGATGTCGAAACCAAAAAGTATGCTATATGTAAATCCTGGGATTAATAGCTAGATCATATGAAACAAGAACACTATATCGGTGTGGTGAAACTTGTATAATCGTAATGCATGTCGACAGTATTTTATTAATTTTTAGAATTTTTTTTTCGGGCGCTTGGACAACTGAACGAAAATCCATTTGTGCAAGAAGTAATTCTTACTAAAGGAAAACAACCTGTACTTATTTTATATAGTGAGGAGCAGCTCTTAGATTTAAAGAAAAACTGTTTCGGTACCAACAGTAGCATTATTGGTGTAGACAGAACTTTAAATTTAGGTAAAGTGTTTATCACCACCGTGTCGTACAAAAATAGGAGTATAATTAGCAGGAAAACCAATCAGTACCCTGTCTTCCTTTGACCTCTTTGCCTTCATTGGGATGGTGAACAAAGCACCTACCATACTTTTTTTTCACACATAAGAAGGAAACTCGATTCAGACAATGTTACATTTGGCACAGACAATGAAAAGGCTATGAGCAACACGCTTAGAATTTTTTTTCTTTCTCCAAATGCAGTCCTTTTACTGTGTACGAAGCATTTAAAAGACAATATCAGACATTTTCTTCAAAAACTATGCTCCAGTCAGGAAGATCGAGAAAACATTGTAAACATTATCTTCAGTGAAAAAAGATGGCCTAGTTTTCAATCTAGATGAGCTTGAGTTTTCGAACCAGGAGGACAATCTCTCATCATATTTCAACAAATATCCAAGGTTTAGAATGTACTAGGATAAGTATTTTTCTGCAAAAATTAAGCAAAATGTCTTCAATCCATTGAAAAACCAAATCATTTCTAAACTTTGGACTAACAACAATGCCGAATCTCTGAATAACCGACTGAAGCAAGCGACTGAATGGAAACAACTTAGACTTCCGGAACTTATGGACAGATTCTCCACTGTTTCGAACACTCAAATCATAGACTTGAGACGACCTCTGTATGGGAGTGGGAACTATAAATTATCTGGGAAATAAGTCATTCTTGATGAATGAAAACACTTGGTACAAAAAGACTGTTGACGAGAAAAAAAACTTATTTTCAAAATAAAACTTTTACGCCCAGCTCCATACAGAAATTAAAAATGCCAATTTTGTTCTATCAACAAATGGACCATACAAGTTGAAGAAACCGAAAGATTCTGCTGGTCGAAAACCACGGCAATGCAAACGGCCTAAAGCTGAAAGGGCAACTAATATTAAACATTGATGACTAATACAGGTTTTGTTAAGAACGTGCCTACGTATGTAATTATCTGCTAGATATGTGTTACATATGTTCATACATAAAAATCAAAATAAAAAATAAATTTAAAAAATAAATTGCATTTGCATATTGTCTACTACTGTGTTGTAGTTGAATTTGCTGTTGTATTGTCTTTTATCTATTGTCTTGTCCTTTAATCGGCTGTACTCGCAGACATTGTGCATGCTTTTAAGCAATAAAATAGTCATATTTCCAATTTAAATTATTAAGTGTACTCCTTTCTGTGATGTGTTACATATGTTCGTACATAAAACAATTTAAAAAATTCTGCATTTGCATGTAACCTACTACTGTGTTGTGGTTTAATCTGCTGTAATACTGTCTTTTATCTACTGTTGTATTGTCTTTTAATCTGCTGTTGTATTGTCTTTTAATCTGCTGTTGTATTGTCTTTAATCTAATGTTACATTGTCTTTTAATCTGCTTTTACCATTGACACTGTAATGTCTATATGTGGACTGTTACAATGTAAAAATGTACTATCTGTCTGTTCAATTATGAAATACTATTGTTATGTCGGTAAAATAGCTCGTACAGAGCTAGTGTTATATGTATTTTAATCAGACCACCAACGTTAAATAAAATTTCTTGTATCTAAATAAAAAATATTTGAACTTTCTCGGACTTTTCTATTTTTATATACTGGTATATATCTAGAGGGCGAAACGCCCAGGATGGCAGGATTTTTTTAATGTCTAAATTTGGGTAATATCACTGTAGTTTGGGTTATATTTTAATACTTTTGTGCTAGTTTGGGGCTAGTTTTTGGGTAGTTTTGGTCTAGTTCTGGGTAGTTTGTGCTGCCGCAATATATTGTCATCTTGTTGAAGCATTGCATGCACTCGCGGGAAGCAAAGCTCGTTCACCGACCCCGCAAACACTTATTGATTTTACATTAAAGTACAGTTCATAGTATACAAATACCTATTAACATTTACGGACGCTACTTAACCGCCCGACAACGTGGCACCAATGCTGATCTGAGCAGGTTTGCCACCAAAGCGGATTTGACCAAGTTTACCAGCTGGGTTTTTGTTGACATCGACCCGGGCCAGCTTGTGATTTTCCAAGACCAAAATGGAAAACTTAAAACGTCCAACGTACACATCAACAATATTGTGCTGCGGCTGCGATGTGCTACCATGCAAAACCTGGCCATGATCAGTGAAACGGGGAATCAAAGACTCTGGTACATCGATAGCGTTTATCAAAGACTGCGTTGATGATTCTGCTGCTACAACAAAACAATACGTGGATGAACAGATCGCAGACGTACCTGCGCCACCAGACGTTGTAACTTCATTGGGATATATCAAAGGAATATTGGCCAGTGAAGGAGAGAAAAAAGATGTTGTTATAACAAGTGGTCAATATACTTTCGGTGTTATGGATGGGGATTACTTTGATAGACCTAAACATCACAACTTTAAGGTACGCGGGTCTGGATCGTATTTATTCTTCTAAGTTGGATATAGAGGCAAATGGGGTTCCATAAAAATATTGGAAAATGATAAACTGCATGTTTTTACATCATTAACACATGAGGTATCAATACCAAAGGTTGCCGGATATGAAATTCAGTTCGAAGGACTCCAAGCCTATCCAGAACGGTACTTAACCATCTTTGGCATTTGTGTTTAAGATTAGATTTATCCTTATATCCTTCTGGCCGCAGTGATGAGGTTGCGGAATTTGCCAATGGGGTATTGGATCGGTTGACCAGTGATACTAACATTGATAAAAAATTTGGTTCCACTTCTCGACAAATATCTGCTTCAAAATGGTGTTACCAGACCCTCGTATATGTTCAAATATAATCTACATGAGGGTAAGATAGAAATCAATCATTGGGACCACCTGCCTAATGTACCAATACCAACTCGAGGCCAGCTTGGAGTCATAGCATTAGCAAGCAAAAATGCTCAGCCATTGACTACAACACCAGCGAAAATATCCAGGGATTGTTTCTACAATGATGAAGTAATATTCACCACTGAATCCACCCCAATTAAATACCCCTTTGAGTATGTTAAACCAACATTGACTCAACTGAGAAGAGAAAGATCTCGACTGTTATTTAACAAAGACGCACTTGTCCGTGTAACAGTTCTCAGGCAAAAAAACAAGAACCATTGCAGGCACAAAGCACAGGCATAATCAGTGTGTTTCTATATGAGCGCAGTGCCAAACCTCAGGATTGTAAATCGCCGGAGACTTAAATATTCATCAGAAAGATATTTTCTATGATTGCATGACAGTTGTACCAGTGAAGAAAAACAATTGGTTGGAAGTGCATGTGTGTGTTGCACCTGAACAAGGCCAGCCTGAAGAGCAATTAGTCTTCACTATGCCAATATTAATAGAAGAATTATGATGTACCCTCAATGTTACCGATCGGTAAAAAGGTAATCAAAGTGGAACTGCAATTGTGAAATGAAATTGTTAAAAGAATGGCGTTGCTCATGAAATACAAATGCATTTGTGTGGTCGTTGATGCTATTTGTGGACTTGCTGCTGCAGCAACTCTTGGTCTGGGTGTGGCAGAAATCACAGCCATGACAACTATTATAGGTTTACCAGTCGGAATTATTGTTGGGGCTATATCAATAGTAGCCAGTGTTGCAGGGGGTTCTCGTAATTTTTTTTAGTTATGGCTGCATTCTCGAATACGTATCTATTTGGAATTTCTCGCGGCGGCACAAAGTAGTCTCAATACGATTGCAAAGCTGTACTCAGTGGCTATCGAAGATAAAATCATTAACATGGCTGAGTTTGAAACCGTGTTGGTGGAAATGGAAAACCACCCGCAACTCCGAGCACAGATACGGAACCGCGTTATGGATCTTCAAACAGTAAATGTAGAGTAACTGTTTGCAAAATCGGTGGCGATCAATAATTGTGTTCATGGTAGTAGTATTTTTAGTTTCGGCTGAGTATAGCGGCAGTCAATAATCGGGGTCTGACTGAAAACTTCACCCATGTGTGTGATTACATTTGCGAACCCAACCGCGCATGCGGTCACATGTAGCGAGTAAGGTGAAAAATACTAAAGTTATGGGTATAGAAGGGCTGGCTGGCTTGTCCTGAACTATCCGGTCTAAATGCCCAAAGTGACACTACTATTAAAGTGCTTGATATTTCTGTCACCCTTGTGGGTTTATTTACAAGCTGGACAAGGTCTAATGATTCAATAAATTCCACCAAGCTGCTTCTTATCTTAGTATTGAGCAAATTCTTATTTACATCACCTAGTACATGTATATATATTTCCTTCTCCGATGGCAAGAACACTTTCTATTTGTTTCTCAAAATTATCATTCCAAATTGCTCTGGAGGATGGTGGCCTTTAAATGGAACCAACTAGGAATGATTTTGTGATTTTGCATTATTTTGACAAATATCCTCCAAAATACTCTCAATTTCTTTTGATTCCAAGTCAGTTTTGCCTTTTTGCATTTACATGTTCTCTAATATACCCTATATACTCGTGTATAAACTTATACCAACTGCAAACTGCATAGACCTAGATCTGCTGTCGCATAATGCGCTGGCAGATCTGGATCTATGCAGTTTGTAAGGACTAAGTAGAACAAACAACACAGACTGCAATCTGCTGGCGCACTATGCGATGGCAGATTAGAGTCTATGTTGTTTGCATTTGGACCCATCCTATACACAAGTATATACGGTATGTACCCGATATACCAGTATATATATATAACCTCCCCCTGCTGTCTCCATCCTTGTGTAATGGTTTTTTGAAGCATTGACAGTGAATTAGATTACTGTCGTGGTTATCATTTAATTTGGTTTCAGTTAGTCCTAAAACATGTATATTATTCTCCTTGCAGGACAACATTAGCTTAATCTGATTCATTTTTCCCACTACTCCTTGTACATGTACATTTAAGTGACATTTTTTCCCACTACACCTGGTACATTTAAGTGACATTTTTTCCAACTACACCTTGTACATTTAAGTGACATTTTTTCCCACTACACCTTGTACATTTAAGTGATCTATGTTGAGATCTATTTTCTTTAGTTTCATATCAATTACATGTCATCATGCAAAGGGGAACTCAATGAGATTGCCTCCATACTACATTTCTCATCATTGCATTCAGTTTCTGTATTTAAATGTATATGTATATTAGAGTGTGCAAAGTTACACACAGAACCTGAATGTTGCATTTAAAGTAGTGTCCACTGAATAAGTAGAGTCACTAGTGTCACTAGGTACATTTGGATTTAAAGTATTTGTTATATATGAATCACTGACATTCTTCTCTTTGCCAGCTTCCTAGTACATGTATGTATAATACAATGATTCTGAGTTTCTTTATGTGTCCAAAGTGATGGCAACTGTAGCACTCAGTATGTTTTCCATGATGGCAAACATGTGTCACACGACCAGTCTCACCAAAGTAGTGACAATATTTTTCATTATAGTGTCTGAAAATGGTGGCATACATATTAATATTCCTGAATAGTTGAGAGGTTCATTCTCTACTTAAACGACTTTTGTCTCTGTGGTAACAAGCTTTGCTAATCAGATATGTAAGATCACCTCATTAATATGCATGCCTCTTGTACATTATCCAACTTGTCCAAGATCTTGACGACATATGTACTTATTCCAAGTCTGATAATCGGACAAGAAATATGGCTTCGAGAGTGGTAACAAGGTCAGCGAATTAGATACAAGATCACCTCTTTAATATGTATGATCTCCCTCATTACTGAACCATTCCAAGACCTTGATAATATAAACCCATGTTTCAAGCTTGATCAAATTCATTAGAAATATAGCTTCCAGAGTGGTAACAAGCTCAGCCAATCGGATGCAAGAACACCTCATTGATATGCATGTATCTCACTCATTATCAAACTCGTCGAAAATCTGGATGATGCAAGCATATATTCCAAGTTGGATTAAACCGGATCAGAAATATCACCTTTAGAGTGGTAACAAGGTCAGCCAATCAGATGCAAGATCACCTCATTAATATGCATGGATCATGCTCATTATTGAACTCCTCCAAGATTTTGCCCATATTCCAACTCTGACTGAAACTGGATTAGAAATATGGACTACAGAGTGGTAACAAGCAACTGTTTATGGACAGACAATAGATGATACAGGACTAATGCAGGACCGTATCATAAGCTCTCTTGGCTTTATGGTCAGGTGAGCTAAACAGTGTGGAACTTTTCTGAAAGTAGTGCAAGTAAAATGGATGATCAACAAGCATATCTTCCGATGATGAAAATAATATGTACTAAGTTTTCCAGATATCCACAAAACCTGCAAGGGTAGCTGCATTGCACAAAGTTCTGTTATACATTACATCCAGCTGTAAGTCAAAATGGGTAATAACTCTAAAAAAATCACTGAAGCATAAAGATTAGTCAATATGTGTATTTTTAGGTGATGACCATAATGTACCAAGTTTCACAGAGATCCAAACAAAAACCTCCTTGATAACTTGTGTTCACAAGATTATCTTACACTGCATTTAGCTACACGATATACAGGCAAATAACTCTAACAATAATTGTGAGAGCAAAGTCATTGTTGATGTGCGCATCTTCAAGTAATGTCCATACAATGCACAAAGTTTCATCGCGATCCAGTGAAAACTGAGACTAGATGTGTTCACAAGATTCTGTCATGCACTAGATTTGGCTCAAAGTGATACAGAGCAATAACTCATAAAAATTAAGGGAACAGTGATTAGATGATATCTGCATCTTCAGCCGATGACAATAATACCATAATATCTACCAAGTTTCATGGCAATCCATCAAAAACTGTGGGGCTAGTTGTGCAAATGAGATTGTGTCATATACATAACAAGGGCAATAACTCTAAAAATGGCAAGAGCAAAGTGATTTGTCGACATCTGCATCTAAAGATGACAGCTATATTATTGACCGAGTTTCATGGCAATCTATCAAAAACTGCGGGACTAGCTGCACTAATGAGATGGTGTGCCAGATAGAAGGACATCTGGACTGATACAGACATGATGACTACCATATATACTCGCATATAAACCAATACCAACTGCAAACTGCATAGACCCAGATCTGCCGGCAGAACTGGCTCTATGCAGTTTGTAAAGACTAATCAGTATTACAAACAACATAGACCCTGATCTGCCATCGCATAATGCGCCAGCAGATCAGGGTCTATGTTGTTTACATTTGGACCTGGATTATACGTGAGTATATATGGTATATTACCATGCCTCTATAGAGGTGGGGGCATAATAAATTGGAGCAGATGCTAGAAAAAATGGTGCTGAAATTCTGTACATGTTGTAAACTCATTAAAAAAACTGTGAACTTTGTTTTCTCTAAAAACAAGGATGTGGTGCAAATGGTGGTGTGGCTCAATGGTACAAAACTAAATAGATTTGTATTCATTTATTAGGATGTTACTGCATTTGTTCGGATATAACATGCATTGACCACAACATCATATGTTTTCAGATCTGGGTCTACATCATTTGTTCAATTAAATGGGAAAGACCCTGATCTGCTAAAGTATTATGCAAGGGCATATCTGGGTTTATACCATTGACTGTTGGGTACACATGATACACATCTATTTACGATACAAGTGTAAAGACACTCACCTATAGCAATGAAATCATAGGAAAGAATATCACAGAAATAATGGTGGTTTGCTGAAAATGAAAATGTATCTTGTATATATATTGCGTGAATAATGTGGAAGTTGTATATTTATCAGAGGTCCTAAAATGGCTGAAGTGTCAGACATGACCAACAAATTAGCTCTAATGGCCATTTCCTAACTTGAATTTTTTTGACATTGGCTATAACATACCAGTAATTATACCATGCAATTTTCTGGTCACTGTGTTTCCCAAATTTTTAAAAAAGTTTGTGGCCATGAAGCACAAGACAACAGAGTTGTGAAAGCATATCTCCTGGACATATAAACACCCAATAACTGAATGACTACCCCATACTGTAGACATTACATCAGTCCTTTATACCGTGTCCTTTTTATAACTATACCATGTGGTGGTGTGTCAGTGCATGTCAGATCTTTAGGGCAAAATATGTGTAGTCTAGGCCTTAATTAAAAAGAAAAAATATACTAGCAACAATTATTAACTTTTAATATCATCCTTCAAGACTTGTTGAGGATCTGATAAAGTAAAACTGTGCTGTTGGACTTGACCAGCAGTGCCTGTTAATTTAGTTAATTAAGTGAGATGTATTTTCAGGGTAGTATGTCTGCTTGTTGTCAAGTATTAATTAACTTTTTAAAGTAGTAGACTGGCATGAAACACTGTTTTGGGTTGAACATCTATAGTATAATTTTCTAAAAGGAAAAATAATTTTATGAATAAATAGTTTGCAAGAAATATAGTGAAGTATGAAGTATAATTACTAAAACAGAAGCAACAGCAAATAAAGAAAAAAAAATGACACATTTTCCGATACATTTAATAATTATGCAAAATAAATTTTTTCTTTTTTGTTACAACTTTTTAAATCTCAATTGAATGTTTTCATATCAGATTTCACAAATATCTGGCTGCAACATTAATTTTCATGAAAAATGTCCAGCAAGAACCATTGGAATTTCAGGATTCCTGACACTGATGATGTGAAAGTTGTAAACATTGTCAGATAAATGACCTACCGTATATACTCGCGTATAAGTCTATACCAACTGCAAACTGCATAGACCCAGATCTGCCATTGCCTAATGTGCCAGCAGATTTGGGTCTATGCAGTTTCTAAGGACTAATCAGTAGAACAAACAACATAGACCCTGATCTGCCTGTGCATTATGTGACAGCAGATCAGAGTCTATGTTGTTTGCATTTGGAACTGATTTATACGCGAGTATAGACGGTAATTGTTCTACAGTTTAGTAAAGGTAGAAATTTGTTCTTTCATATTAAAAGTAAAAAGTCTTTTTCACCAAAATTGAGTAGAAAAATATTTTTGTACAGTTTTTAGGGCAATACATACATGTATACAAAGCTTTCTTTGTTCATATAGCAATAACATGTTCAAATCCTGGTATATGATATACAAAAATAAGATTTACAAGACAAGAATAATTATAAATGGTGAGCAATTGTAGTGTATTAAACAATCTTTGAAATTAAAACAAAAAAAATCTTGTGGAACTGAATATTACAGACAAATAGTGATCAAAATTGTGAGAATTTATGCTAATCATTCTATACATACATATCAACATTTTGAAATCCTAAAAGAATCTATACAATTTATATCAATATAGAGTAAAACAGATTTTATCCAGATAATCACTCATCTGGATGACTGAATTTAGGTCAAAAACTAAACCATGAACTAGTCTCCAGGTGCACTCATTAAGGTAAACTCAGCGGATATGGATTCTATTCACATCTTTGCTGGTAGGTGATTAACCTGAATCACCCATTAAGTCACCAATGAGCGTTGATTGACAGTTAATAATGTAGGCTTGTACTACAGAATTCCTTTGATTAGGCCATTATGAGTCTTTAATTCTGCTTGCTTAACTTGGGCTTTCTGTATGACAATTTAAATATTGTCTTAGTGGCACTCACTTAGCAACAGTCAGGTATAAGGATAAACTTTCTCTCTTTATATCTCCCTCTCTCATAATTACATTTATTTTTACTTTTTTTATAATACCATTGTAATTATAATTGAACGAGATTATATTCAATTGTGTTTTTTTTATATAAATTCTGTTCTTCTGTTCTGTGTTTGTGTCATGATCAGGAAATTAGTTTTATATATAGATACATGTATGTTGTATGAAGTAAAAACATTTTGTGGGATACAGTAGAAGCAAATAATCTGGATAACTGGCATCCAGATAATCATTTTACTGTATCCATAAATTAAGGATCCAAATTCAACTTTACTAACTTTTCTAACTTGGTTTACCTGAGACTAACATACTGTGTGAATAGAAACTCCCAAACTACTGTATATACTCACGTATAATCCAGGTCCAAATGCAAACAACATGGACCCTGATCTGCCATCGCATAATTGGCCGGCAGATTAGGGTATATGTTGTTTGTTCTACTGATTAGTCCTTACAAACTGCATATACCCAGATCTGCCAGCGCATTATGCAATGGCAGATCAGGGTCTATGTTGTTTGCATTTGGATCCGGATTATACGTGAGTATATACAGTAGTTTGGAACCAACATGACATCATAAGTCTCCTTGTGGACACCCCATGTTGATATGACTTTCCATTTTGGAGGAGTAATGATAAGATTTTCAAGATGGTTGCCATGGTGGCCATACTGGATATCAGATTGGCACTATTGCCATTTAGGACCAACTTGACATCACAAGAAGCCTTTTGTTGAAAGCACAATGTCAATATGACCAGCAATCTCAAAAAAGTAACAATAACAAGATTGTCAAGATGGCCACTGTGGTGGCCATATTGGAAGTCACATTGGCACCATTTTCATTTACAACCAACTAGACATCATAAGAAGTCTTTCAGTGAAAACCTCATGCTGATATGACCATATCATTCATTCAGGAAAAGTAGTGATAACAACATTTTCAAGATCGCCATTGTGGCAGCAATATTGGATGACTGAGCAGCACCATTTTCATTTAGGACCAACCAAATATCAAAAGAATTAGTTTAGTAAAGACCTGTATTGATACAACCATCCATTCGGGCAGAGTAGCGATAACAAGATTTTCAAGATGGCCACTTTGGCAGCCATATTGGATGTGCAAGTGGCACTATTTTCATTTAGGATCAACTAGACATCATAAGAAGTCTTCTGATGAAAACCCCATGGCAATATTACTTTTTGTTCAGGAGGAGTAGCGATAAGATTTCTTAGATGGCCACTGTGGCGGTCATACTGGACATCAGATCATCACTGTTTTCATTTAGGACCAACTAGACATCATAAGAAGTCATTTAGTGAAAACCACATACTGATATGACCATCCATTCAGACAGAGTAGTGATAACAAGATTTTCAAGATAGCTGCTGTGGCAGCCATATAGGACATTAGATCAGCACCATTTTCATTTGGGACCAATTAGACATCATAAGAAGTCTTCTGGTAAAACCCCATGTCATTATGACTTTCTGTTCAGGAGTAGCGATAACAACATTTTCAAATTGCCTGCTGTGTCAGCCATACTGGACATCAGATTTGCACCATTTTCATTTAGGATCAAGAAGACATAATAAGAAGTCTTTTTGTGAAAATCCCATGCAGATATGCCCATCCATTCATGAGAAATAGCAATAACAAGATTTTCAAGATGTCCACTGTGGTGGCCATATTGGATGTCTGAGCAGCAGCATTTTCTTTTAGGACCAATTAGACCATGGGATGAATCTGTGTGTAAAATTTTATGGCAATCCTCCAAGTAGTTTAGGTGTAGAAGCAATAACAAACCTGTGCGAATGGATGGACGGATGACAGACAATGGACTTCATACCATCCCAAAACTAGGTCTATGACTAGTGGAGCTAAAAATTATATCACACTTGAGAGGAAAAATTTTGTTTTTCTTTAGGTAATGATACCAGCAAAATATATAAATCTTAATTTAAAATAGAAAAGGTAGAAAATATAAACTGCTTTCCAACAGAACACTATTACAGCTAACTTCAACCTATCACCTTGGTAAGTACAGCTAGGGCAAATTTACACCTTCTGTGCCTTTGATCTTATTGCTCAACCAACTAGTGGGAACCGCATTAACATATCAAAAGTGAACAGGTGATACCCTGCAGCTCTCTGAGTTTCCAATCCTTGTGTTATATACTGTTCCAGTATTTACTTAGGATCTTAAATATTTAGAGATTTTAAAAAAATAAACAAAAATTAAAATTTTCTTACAATTCTGCCCCCTTTTAAAATACAGTCAATCTTCTAAACCTGTAGATAAAATGAATTTCTACAAATTATTCCTTCTGAAATGACAAGATTTTGCAAATCAAAAATTTATTGCACATTATTGAGCAATGATTAATAATTTTATCCAAGGCTGTTCATATCAAACTTAAAACATTACTTTGCAACATCAATTTACAATTTCCCCAATCCAAGCCAAAGCAAATACATGCAAATGTGGCAATGAAAATAAAAATAAAATATATTTATGTAATTATAAAAACCTAATATTATAATGAACACCATTCTCTTAAATAACAAATAATGCCAACTAAAAACAGAGAAAAATCTTATTGCAGCAGATATCTATACAAGGTTCTGAATGAATGTACACACATTTTTATCAAAAATACATGTATGAATTTTACACATCTCAATTTCTGTCACACTTAGCGAATCTATACCAGTTGTCATGCAGAACCAGCATGATCACTACTTATTCTTAGTTCTGTAAGCAGAGGTAGAAAATATTCCCTACCTATAGTGTTAACTTTTACTGTGCTATTTAAAACAAAATATTGCAAAATCATGAGAAAGCAACGATCCTGCGTTAAACGGTTCCACGAGTCAGCTGGTGCAAACCCTCTACATGTATCAATATTGTTCCTTACATACAAAACATATTTCAATACTTTGTTCCTCAGACTTTGCCTTTTGGCTCAAAATATTGACTCAGGTTCTGGCAAAGAATGGAAATTAGAAACTCACTTTTTGTCATTAGAAAAGTTTGTCACTACCAAAAGACATACTATCTTAATTGCAAAAAGTATGTCAGTAACAAAAAGACATACCATCTTAATTGCAAAAAGTATGTCAGTACCAAAAGACATACCATCTTAATTGTAAAAAGACTTTCATGTTAATTATAAAAACAACATGTGGCATTAATTGACATATAAATGTTGAATAGTCCACAGAATTTAAGTTAGAAAATTAAATACATGTACCAATCAATAATAGATAATGCACATTTCAATAATGCAATCTTTTTTAATGTATATTGATTATCCAAGGTCATTTGCAATGGGTAATATGTGGAGAAATTTGTACACATTTTTGTATACTAACATAATTTATTATCAAACACATACAAGTGAAAAAACATACACATACATAGTAAAAATATATTTTTCTGAGAATTTGCATTACATGTTCATTATTAATCCAAGAATTTAATTCATAAATCACACTGAAAAAATATCACATATTAATTATTAATATATCAACATCCAAAGCATAAGATTCAAATTCATTATTTATGAAAATGAATTAAGACATCTGATCTTTGTCAATGATTGCTCATACAAATTAAATTTGCCATCACATTATACAAGAATGCTGAAATGACCTACTTATGACTGCATATTGATTGTTGGCAGGTTTTGGGCATAATTTACTTCATATAAGATGTGCAAATCTTAGCTGCAAACTTAAATAAAGAAAATTCTAAAAGTAGGGTCCCTTCAAATTATCTGGTAATTGTAAAAGAAATTGACTGATATGTTGTGACTGATTGTGTTTACTTCATTTTTTCTTCAGAACATAATACAGTAGGTAATTTAAGGTGATAATACTAGTGTGAGACAATTTTAACAACAATCTCTCTCTGTTTTGACACAAAAAATAACATCAATCTATGAATTTAACCTTGAAAATAAAACAATAAATTTGGAAAGCACTTTCATCATGGCATAAAAATGTAGTTGTGCCCCATCACATAAAACTGGCCATAGAGTTATAATGGTAATACAAAAGTATGCTTGTTGCAAAAGCATACAGACAGATGGACAGACAAATATGTATACCGTATATACTTGTGTATAAGCCGATACCAACTGCAAACTGCATAGACCCAGATCTGCCATCTGGGTATGCAGTTTGCAAAGACTAATCAGTAGGACAAACAACATAGACCCTGATCTGCCAGCGCATATGCGATGGCAGATCAGGGTCTATGTTGTTTGTATTTTGGACCCGGGTTATACGTGAGTATATATAGTAATTAGATCTCATCTTTAAAGCAACAGTAACAGCAAATATGGATGACAAGGTGGCAGAATTGTTTAAAAGATAATCCTATTCCCTATCATAGTTTAGTTGCCACAGAGGGACTCATGCAGCCGAATGGTCTAAGGCACTTGCCTTTACAGATCTCACCTCTGTCCCTGTGGGTTTGAGTCTCAGGTTTGGCCAACATGGGTATGTGAGAAAACTTGCCAGTAGCTTCCCGTGGGTAGGTGGTTCTTCCTGGGGGTTTTCTGGGTTTTTCCTTCACCAAATAAACTGACTGCCATGTATAGCCTATCATGTGCTGAAAGATGACATTAAACCCACAAAACCACAATTAGTTGCCACAGAAGGTAAGTATACTGCAAAATAGTTTGGTTTTGTGGGATTTAGTGCCATTTTTCAGCACATGATAGGCTATACATGGCAATCAGTATATTTGGTGGAGGAAAAATCAGAGAAGAACCACCAACCCATGGTTAGCTACTGGCAAGCTTTCTCACATACCCACAAGACACAAACCCATGCAGACTGTGTGAGATGAGAGAGATATGTAAAGGCAAGTGCCTTAGACCACTCAATGACCTGAGGCCCCTGCAAAATAGTCATACATAATTTGCAGCAAAAAATTTCCCAAAGGTCCAGAATAACCCTTGTGCAAAACCATAACTATGCATTTCCTATCTGTAGCACAGTATACAACTTCCAAAAGATACTTTAATTTTATATTACATTTGCCAATGAAAATGGGTTTGTAAAATAATTTTTTTAGCGATTTATCTTTTACTAGTTCAACTACATGCTTCGTCCATATTTCAGCATACAAATTTCCTTTATGCAGTCTGATCCCTATCAAACTTGTCAGAAATCCTAGTCTACTATATAAACAAAGGTTGGTGAAGAAAAAATAAATCTGAAAAATGCTTTAATTCAAAGTAATTTAACCTCTCTTTTTGATATAAATGTGTTAGTAAAAGATTATAATTGCAACTTCAACTTGAGAAGTTAATAAAATGTCGTCAATATTTGACTTGGCAGTAATATGATATTGCACACTGTTGAGTACCATATTTTTACTCAGATATAAGCCACACCCAACTGTGAACAGCATACACCTGCTATCACATTTTATTATAGGACTTTGAAGTTTGTTGTATTCTGATTGGTTAAATTGCCACCTGCTGTCTCTGCTAAAATGTTATAGCACCGTCATGTGCACATGCAAGGGTGCTATAAGATTCCAATGGTTCACATGATATCTTATTGCCATTGTAGCTATTGAGAACATGCAGTTCTGCTTGAGTGCTACTGTATATACTTGTGTACAGATCCGGATCCAAATGCAAACAACATAGATCCTGATCTGCCATCACATAATGTGCCAGCAGATCATGGTCTATGTTGTTTGTTTTACTGATTAGTCTTTACAAACTGCATAGACCCAGATCTACCGGTGCATTATGCGATGGTAGAACTGGGTCTATGAGTTTGCAGTTGCTATAGTATTATACACAAGTATATATGGTAATCTAGCGACTATAATTAATGGAGACAAAGTAAATATAATTTAATTGTTATTTTTATGATACTGGTCATTTGATTTATGTCACTATTTTGCCATTATGAACTTAAAAGCCCATTTTTCGTTGCATCTTTCATTTTTTTTTTTGTTGGGGCTATAATTATTAAAAGATTTATCAAGTACTATCTCATCACAAAAAAGCAAAGGGATATCAGAAAAGTCATATAATAATTTTTTTTAGACTTTTCATTTCAGGTGGTACAAGGATTTATCAACCCAAGAACAAGAGTACCATGAACAGCACATTATAACCCACCCAATGTTCAACAGTCCTCTCATGTAGACACTAGTAGCCTATAGTTGACTCTCTAGGTTACTGACCAATGGATTTTAATAACCTCGACCTTTGGTCAAGGTATATGGTCTTAAAAGAAACATAATTTGTAGAAACCACATTTTTCTTACTAACAGGAGCTACGGTACCTCAACTGCTAAAGCGTTGGATTCATGATCCAAGGGTTGCGGGTTCGATACCTACCTAGGCCAGCCTGGGTCAGCTGCCTTGGCATGCCCTTTGGAAAGGAACTTACCTCCCATTTCTTTGGCATGATACAGCTAATAGTGTGTTAAAAGTTCTGTTAAAACCCACAAAAAACAAAACAAAAAAGTTAATTCTTACTAGCCTTACCATTAACGTGACTTCTGACCTTTAGACCCCAGAACCTATAGATTGCTTTACTACCCTAAGTGCAAGCCATTCACAAAGTTTGGTTGCAAAACTAACTTTCAAACAAAAGTTACTCTGCAAAACCATTTTTTTTTTAGCCACCTTTGACCTTTTGATCCCAAAATCAATCAGCTTCTTTCTTACCTAACGTGTAAGTTATCCACAATCCACAAACTTTGGTGAATTTACGTAGTTAATTGCTGAAATTTCTGTATAGAAATCTTTTTCTTCTTTCCATGACAGTGACCTTGATATTTAATCTTTTGACTCCAAAATCAACAGGTTTCTTCCTTACTCCAAATGCAAGCCATTCACAAAATCTGATCAAGGTCTGAGATATAGAAGTAATGTTATTGTGCAGAAACCATTTTTCTTCTTCGAGACCCAAATGACCTTAAACTTTGGCTTTTTGATCCCAAAAATCAATATGCTTCTCCTCACCCCAAGTGCAAGCCATCATCAAAGTCTGGTCCAGGTATGTGGCGCAGATATAATGTTATTATGTGGAAACTATCTTTCTTCTTTCAGTTCCTGTGACCTTCACCTTTGATATTTTTACCCCAAAATCGAGAAGCCTCTTCCTTACAACAAGTGCAAGCAGGCAACAAAGTTTGGTAACTGTAGATGGTGAAGAATTCAAGTTATTGTGCAGAAACCAGTTTTCTTCTTTCAGTCTCAGTGACATTGACCAGTGACCTTTTGACCCCAAATCGTAAGACTTCTTCCTTACAACAAGTACAAACCATCCACAAAGTTTGGTAACTGCAGATAGTGGAAAATTTGAATTATTGTATAGACAAAAATATCTTCTTTTAGTCACAGTGACCTTGACCACTGACCTTTTGACTCCGAAATATATAGGATTCTTCCTTACCCCAAGTGCAAATCATCTGCAAAGTTTGGTAACTGTAGATGTTGGACAACTCAAGTTATTGTGCAGAAATGAAATTGGTGACTGACAGATAAATGAACAACATCATAACATAATATGCTCTGTCTCATGATGGGTGTATACAAATTATATTCACTGTGTCCAACTGAATAAAAAGTCAATAATTATATAATGTACTCGGCAAATCAGGGTATATGCTGTTTCCTTAAAATTGTAAGGAGAAAAGTGTAGACCCTAATCTTCTGGTACATTACACCCTGACAGATCTGAGTATATGCTGTTTGCATCTTGGTGCAAGTTATAAAAGGTAAATATGGTACACATTTGCATGTTTATGTCCTTGTGACTGAAATGAGAAAATTAACCTCTTTTATGGAGAAATATTAAAACATTCTACAAAGTTCAAATATCATACATAATTAAATATTCTGCAGAAAAGTAATTGAAAATGTACTTAAAATAGGCACAACAATGATGATTTTAATACTCTTAGTTGCTGGTACATGATCTCTCAACAGTATGCATGGGATAGTACAATCCTCCTAACTTATGTATTTCCCAAGGCGAAGATGAAGGAAGTATGGAATCTGACAAGAGTTGTACCCCACCAATCACACTGCCAAGTGACTATGTAATGAATTTAGAGCTTCTTATTTTCAACTTACTGTCTATACTCGCGTATAAGCCGGGTCCAAATGCAAACAACATAGACCCTGATCTGCCATCGCATAATGTGCCGGCAGATCAGGGTCTATGTTATTTGTTCTACTGACTAGTCCTTACAAACTGCATAGACCCAGATCTGCTGGCACATTATGCAATGGCAGAACTGGGTCTATGCAGTTTGCAGTTGGTATTGGCTTATAAGAGGTAATACGGTACACTGGCCATTCCTAAAAGTTTTGCAGTTTTTGGGAAAGTACATGCCACTTGCATTGGTTAAGATGGTCCATGCCGATACATTTCTGCTTATTTTAATGGCATGAACAATAAAGAAATATACAAAGTGTTTGGATCTGTGTGCTTCTGTCTGTTTTGTGAGAGAGAGAGGGATTGAGCGATTTTGAAACTGCTGGACCACAAACTCAATAAATAAGCATGATTAGACTTAATACCAGGAGACGGTTGATCCAGACTTCATTATTACTCGCATTTACCATTTCTCTAGACAAGTTTGAAACTACAAGCAACAAATACCTTCAAAACCAGAAGGACTATTTCAAGTCATCAACAAACAACTGTTGTTGCACTTGAATAGATCAGCTTATTATGACCTTGAAACAAATGCATACATTTTTAAAAAGTTTTTGGCGATGTGTTTGTAATCTCTTTCTCTCTCCACTTCATTCACAATGATGACAACTTGATTTTTTTTCATTTATCATTGTGAGAAAGCACATTTGAGAATGTTCTGGTTTAAATTGCTGATTGCACCTGCCCATCCTAACTGATATAACAAAAAAACAATGACATCAATTTACCTTCCAATTACTTATTCCATGATGCTTTATGAATTTCTGATAATGGCCATTTAAATATTCTATAATAAAAATGATTAAAGTTTACCATTACAAATTAAAATGATAAATTACAATAGATTAGTTTTGTGTTGTTAAAATTACAGAGCAGTAATGTCTGCCGTCTTGAAATCATATTTCCAAGAATGCTGGCCATACATCCTTACTAGATGTCGCATGATTTTCTATACATCCCAGCAGGATTTTGTACACTCTGGGAAACCAATTTTTTGGAGTAAAATATGTTTCTTCAATAATACTTATCTGATCATAATACCTTCGAGTACTACCACTACTTCACAAATCCAGCTCTCCCTGACTAAAATTTGTAGTGATTGGAGCTAAATGTTGTCTGGTCACATATGTGACTGACAGAGTGATACAGGAATTGGCACCAAATCCCAAGTGTATGTCACTTACTACTGGAGTGGAATGCACACTCTTCTTGTTGGATGTAACTGTGAGGAGGCTGGGAAGGTGTATCCATATTATAATCTGGTAAGCATTATTGAAGAAACATATTTTACTCCAAAAAATTGGTTTCTTCTTCAAATACGTTACTTGATCATAATACCTTAGGAGAATAGGTAAGAGGTGGAGGGAGCAAAATCCCCTTAAACTGAAGAGACCATCTCTGGTCCCCAAAAGGTACATGAGGCAGCTTCTAGATTGAAATACCCAGCTAGAGAATTGACTCCATATGCTGAGATGAGGCTTTAGAGAGAAGGAAAATGTTCTCTCACAAATCCATAAGTCGTATTGCCGTGTCAATGAGAAACTGCCAAACGACCAAGGAAGGTAACCTGCTGCGCTGCAACAAAAGGTCCCACCAGGTGTAATTGAGCCTTTTGGATGAAAGATCTCTGAGGTAGAAAATAGAGAGAAACTCTGACTTGCATTCCATGGCTTGTATTATCTCAGCTAGGGTCAATTTAACTCTAACGCAATGCTTGTTCCAACTGCCCTAAACTCATGAACCGAAATGCATAACAACTTCATTTAATCTTGGGGTAATTCTCTGTATGCAAAATAAATAACCCATCTTACTGAGGACAATAGAGCCTGCACTGAGATATCAACCTTTCCCTCTTTCAAAGGTAAAAATAGATGAGATCTCCCTCTTTGTACTGGCTCGTTTTTTTTTTAGGTACCATTTCAAAGCTCTGACCAGGTCCTACAGATGACTCTGAATTGAAGGTCCAGGTTGGAAAGAGATTTCACCATAAATGACTAATTGCCCATGAGCAGGAGCCTGTTCTTGGCAATGAAAGCAAGGGCCATCATGAGTGATACCGACCCATGAACAGGTGACCCAGGACGATGAGATATGCTGCCACACTGAGAAGACCCAGTGGATGAAGGAATTCTCAGACTTAGATGCAATTCTTTGCAAGAATTCAAGCCAACTTTGAAATGATTAGCACTTAGATATTGTGGCGCTATACTGACCATAGGCCAACATGGGCCATATACTGGGTAGAGATCATGTGATCTGCAATGTGGAAGCCTGTGTTATGGTGCCGGGAAGGGGTACATTACATTGGATCACTGTCACCTGTCCCCTTAGGCATACGAAAAAGACCGTACGTAATCCACATCAGATGGCAAAGTTCAGTGTTGATGAAGCAGAGCCATTGTTTCCTTCTTCTGGTATGAAGGTCATAATACTTATCGCTAACTGTAGTGTTCATGGTCTGGACATCCAGAACTGAAATATCACCATAACTGGTACTGGAAATAAGTCGCAACAAAGGGTCGTGGAGCTGTCTGGCATTGGTTGGTGATGGCATTGAACTGAGATGGATCCATAAGGTACCAGGACTACTAGGATCTGTAATAGAAATGGACCATTCATGGCTATAGACTACCCTATGTCCATAATTGCAACTGGGCACAAAGGCACTAAACTGGCCAAAGAGCAACATGGAACCGTCGTGGCACAATACATACCTGCTATAACACAATGTGTCATGCTAAAAACACAATTTTTTAAACTCCCAAACCCCCTAACACAGTCGTGTTTAGAAAAACATGATTTGCAGTAATTTTAGGAAAAAGAGAGAGAGATTTATTGACCACCTAGATATATGCCTGTGACATGTATAAATGGCACACGGTCCTGCTTAGTGCTCATGTAAAACTATCCTTGGGGCAGTTTAGATAGCTAATTTTGATAGAGGCAATTAAAAGGTAAGGTGGTCAGATATAAACAATCACCATTTCAGGCATTACTTAACTGAGTGACAATAGCTAGGGTTATGTCATGTTAAGTCATTTTAACTGCTGTGGGGGAGCCCATTAGGCTAACTTGCACACCTAAAGTACATAAACTGGAACAACCCAATTTATTTCAAGTTAGGTAAATCAAAGAGATACGTGTTGAAGAACAAAAGTTATTACACATCACTGTCTTGAATGAGAATGTTTAAGCCATCTTTATTAATTATTGGCAAGTTCACGAACAATGGCAGTGTTTCTTTTAAGTTGGATTTTACTCTATATATAAAATGCAGAACATAATTATTTCAGTAGTCAGAATAGTGTACAAGTGCGATTCATTTCTTGAGACAAAATGTTGAAAAGCAGCTGTGATTCAGGGTAGGATGAACCATCTGCAAAAAAAACAAAGTCCAGCAAAACTAAAATTCAAAACTCCTGGATGAGGGAGTTTTACTTTGTGAAGCAAAGCAGCAAGGGGGAGCATCTAATTCTTTGCACATACTGCAAACACTGTATTGACATTAGTCATTCTGGAGTGTACAACATCTGTCAACATAGCAACACCACTTGTATGTAACCTAGGGACATGCCAGAAACATATTTGACATGCTAAATAGAAGGTCCAGGTTAATTCTATTTATTATTATTATTCATTATCTTAATCTTGTTAAACGACCAACAATGAATTGACCCATGCTTTTTGGGATCATTTAAGCCAAGAATAGATTGATTGAAAGACAATATTAGGCACACTCTCATGTTTACGCAGTTGATTTGTGTTGATAATGAGATTGCATCGACAGCTTTACTTGACAGAGGCATTTATTACTGCTCTATTACATGTACCTGTAAGACCCCCATAAACCTCGGAAAAAGAATTATGTTCCCTCCCCCCATTAGATCAACATTAGCATCCCCTCAGGCATATCTGAAGACTAGATTGGATTTGGTATTGACCGTGAGCAATCTATATCTGATGGTGTGGAGAGAAACGGGGGCAGAAATGATCCCCTTCTCTCTGTTTTTGTCCACACTGATTCTCCAGAACTGTGACTTTGAACATGTATTGCATCTGCAGGACTGTTTCCCCCTTGGCGATCCCTGGTGGGGGGGTCCTTTCCATTCCTCTGATCCCTATAAGGCAATCACTAAGAGAGTCATCCATAGTCTCTGTATGGTGCCTGAAACATATCCATAACTGATCATCAAGCAAGTTGGGTGCATTCTGGCACTATAATGGGTAGACTGATCCCTGAGATAGTTATCAATGTAAACAGTCCCATCATTCAACATCAGCTTTGGTATTTACCTTGTGCAATCTGAATCTGATAGCAGAGTCCAATTGTGATAGAACAGGGCCATCTTGTCCTCCATAACGTTGTCAAGTTGCTTATGCTGGGATGGGTTATGGGATATGTGGTCCACAAAACCAGTCAATACTGGTCCCGTGCAAGACGGTACCTGAGTTGCTACCTGATGAGGGCTTCGACATTTTCATGCCTGCTATGTCCCTGTCTACCACTGAGATTTCTGTATGACACACTGTATGTGTTCTGTAGAATGCTCTATTGAAACTGGTTGGTATTCGTTGCCGTGAAAAGAAAGGTCTATTGACAATGGCCCTGTTCCATCATGATCAGACTCTGCCATCTGAATCGGAACAAGAGGTCAACACCAAAGTTGATTCAGAGGAGAGAATTTCTTTGTTTGGTATACCATCCCAATATCAGAACACTGGCACTTTCATGGATCAGCCTACCCATTATAGTGCCATAAGACTCCTGGTGCACTTCAGGCCCAGTTTAGTGCCTCAGTACCCACTTGACTTGATACAGAATCAACTTGATCACATGCCTATGTCACTCAAGTTCAACATCCTGTGGCTATAGGATATGCTAAGGACAGGGAGAACTTGCTTAGCAATCATCTGGAAGTTATGATATCTCAATCAGGATGAACTTCTACTTTGGTTAGGTGGCACCTTTGACTATCTTCATCCACACCATCTGAGAGTGTCCAAGAGGCATTGGCATTGCCTCACTCTTCTAGAGATGACAAATTACGCTCACTAGTCTCATTGTCCTTACTCACCTAATGATGATGAGAGAATTTTGTCCATCTTCTTCTGTTCCTTCAATAGCTTGGTCAAGAGTTCCAACATATATTGATGTTTTAATCAAGAAAGACCAACTGGCATTCAAACTGTTACTACAGTCTGATTGAGTGGCTGACTTGTTTTTTTTAGAGTGGTAATTACAGGACCTAGTGTCCATAGTGTTGCTAAGTTCCTTATGTTGGGACAGGTTATGGGATATGTGATCCACAAAACCAGCCCCAACTTTCATCGTGTGAGACAGAATCTGAGCTGGACTGGTATGCTCTTGATCTGGCTCATGTTTAGCAAGGAAAGAAGATTTCCATCAGATGCTTGAGGCATCAGGCCTATTGGTACTGGAAAAAAGGCTTGTCTAGTTAAGGCGGAGAAAATGGAGTTGTGGCTCCTGATTCGCTTATTGGCTGGTGAACCCTCTGCTTGCAAAATCTGTCCATTAGGAATTTACTGACCAAGGTGGAGTCAGCATCGATGCTAATGACATCCTTGTCTCAAAAAATGCATTTATTGGCTTCCCTCTCTGTTAAAATGTGTGCCCAGTGATGAAGCCCATTGACTCTCCATCCATACATTGCATATTTGACATGTATTTCCCCAAGTCGCAAACCAAATATGCCAAACATGTATCATGGTTATCGTTCATGCCCTTCTAGCATTTACACTGCTTGCATTTTAGTCCTGCCCATATTCTAGACTCCCTTAATACCTATAGAAAACTTACCTGTATGTGTCCAAAACACAAGTGGAATTTTATAGAGACAAGTATGCAATGTCATTTAAACTTGCTGAGGTGGATAGTTTTCTATAGGCCAAAAATTACCTGTATGACTTAATAAGTCATTAATTTATATTGCAAATATACAAAAGTCGAGTACACTTTACTGAATGCACGTACTAGCGACCCCTGCAGATAAATACAAAAGGGTGCCAAATCTGTATATTTATGACCAAGTTGTAATTCTGCAATATATAGAAAAACTTTGTCGCGGATAGAAAAAAGCAAGAAATAGTTGGAAATATAGATGGAGTATACTTGCCTCGGAAAAGAAACTCCTCCAAGTTGCTCAAAAGTTGAATACCAGAACTCTTTATATCAGTTTGCAAGTGGAAGTAGTAACCGTGGTACATATGGGATTTGGCACCAATTCCTATATCAAGGGGAGGTCTCTCTCTCTGACTGCCACACATGTGACCAGACAACTTTTAGCTCCCAGATCAAAACTTTTAGCCTGGGAGGACTGGATTTGTGAGGCAGTGGTAGTACTCCAAGGTATTATGATTGGATAATGTATCTGAATAAGAAAAATGCAAATACCCTGTCTGATGCATTAGGTACTGACCAATCAGTGGCCAAGAATTTTTTTCTAAGGGTAGTGTTTCCCACAGGATCTCAAAATGGCATAATTATTATCTTCCAAAAAAGGGTACTTTAGGTGTGTACCATATGTCACAATCAAAAGGAGGCCTTATTGTTGTTGTTATTATTATTATTATTATTGTTGTTGTTGCTGTTGTAAAATTAGAAATTCTGCAAGGGGAGTACATGTAGTTGACTTGTAAAGTTCTAAAAATTCCATGTTTCACATGCAGTCCACCCAAAAAAGCTGCAAGAGTACAAACCTAGATACAGTCTTTCTCAGTATTAACATTCTTTTTTTTCTTCTTTTCTTAGCAAAAGATACATGTATCAGCAATGCTTTAAAAGAAATCTAATGCATGATTATTAAGAAGCACAATAGTACAAATCTTCTCATTAATAATAATTATTATCAATTACTGTGAATATAGGTGACATATAACAAACTTCCTAATGGACCTTGTTTTTTCTTCCTATTCTTCTTCCTTTTTCTTCATACATCATTTAAATTCCTAGTATGAAGCATTTATTGAAATGCAGGAGCTGTGTGTTTAGCTGCTGAATAGATGTGCCTTTAAGAAAATGCTATAATCAATTCAGAAGTGTTTGGTTCACTCATGGATTTTGTCATTTTGAGAATGGAGTAAAACTACTATAATGGTGATCGAGATTTTCCATTCAATTTTCAGCTTCAATTTAGGGCAATAAACTATATTAATGTCTTTAAACTTGTAAACTGACAACTATCAACGCCTGTTAGAATCTATTTCCTAAACCACATTTTTCTGATGGACTCAAATTCAATACAGAGTATCTCATGTTAGTGGCATTGCCTTGGGCACTGTCAAAGAACCATATGTGATTAATAAGTAAGTAAACTTCTCATTAAACATCTACCTAATGGTGAAGTGTTAATTAACAGCATCTGACGACCTTTTCGTTTGATTGTGTGATGAAAGTCTACTAATTAACAGGACTCAAGCAGCTATAAACAATAGAGAAGGACAGAAGATAATTCACTACAAGTTGGCAGAGGAGCAGCATGGTTCTGGAAAAAAAACAACTTAAAAAGGGCATGGTACTTAAGAGGAGCAGCATTGTACATAAGAAAAAGTTTATGGTGCTGCATTATTTTTTAAAGGGGCTTTGGAACACTAATCGGGTAATACAGTAAATTATCCAAATACATTATTTAGAATACCAAATAAATTATGGCATGGTAACTTCTCTTTAAGCAGCGATGAGCTGGTGAAGAATCTGTAATTTTTCTAACACAGCAAAATCTAATATAAAGAAGAAGGCCTAGGTTTGCATGTTAAGCCCATGATAAAAGCATTGCTGTTGAAATTGTGACCTTGACCCTAAGGTTAAGAGATTGTGCAAGCATGCTACAGAATGAATCATCCTAGCTACATAATGATTCATCTAGATTATGGAAAACAATCCATCAAGGGCTTTAGGAAATATAAGCAAAAATGAAAACACGAACCAAAACTGAATGCAAATTTTCATGACTGTGACCTCAACCCCAAGGTCAAAGGGGCAAGCAAGCATGTCAAAGAATAAATTGTCTTAGTGTCATAATGATTCATCCCAACTGTGAAGAAAATCCATAAAGGAGATTAGGAAATATAAGCAAACAAAAACAACCTAACCAAAACTTTAATGCAAATTTTCTATGACTAGGACATTAACCCCAAGGTAAAAGGGGAAAGCAAACAGGTCACAGAATGTACTGTCTTTGCTTTATAATGATTCGAGCCAAGTACGATGAAAATCTATCGATGGGTTTAGGAAGTATATACAAATGAAAAAGTTTAACCAAAACCTTTAACTTTTGACAAAGACAAAGATGCCAGTGGAAAAGTGACTGCTGTGTCTCACTTCCCTATAATTTAGGCTCTACAAATTTTTTTCTTATACAAACCTTCATTATGTGCTGTGTATATGCTGCTTCAGCCATGTTAAAATTACTGTTTACCACTCACATATTAACAAGACCTTTACTGTAGTCCACCACATAATCTAATTTACGAGGGCCAAGACTGTAGTGATAAAGCATTTACTTTGCAATCCTATGGAACCCAGTCCGATCCCTCAAGCTGAGACATGTACTGAGCTGACGAATAAACACGATGACTACTTTTCTTTTATACATGTACATGCATTTTGTTTTTCTGAATCTAAAAGACAAGTTTTCATATCTTAAGTTAGACTTTCTAAAATGATCATGTGCAATAGAAGTAAAACAAGAAAAGAAAACCACAAGATCTTTCATAATGGTAGATCACGTTTTTCCATCATTCAACTATTGACACAGTCTCTACAGTAACTATAGTTACTGGTAGCAAGGTCTTTGGTGTGAATGAGCCATGCACTGAGACTCAATTATCCACACTGGTACTAAGCTGTAGTTCTCCAAAATGCATTTGATATCTATGAAGTTGATTTTGTAGAGTTATTATTTTCTCCACTGCCTCTGCCTTAGCATTCTTTTCCTCATGAAGTTTGCGAAGCAAGTCATCCTTCTGTTGTTTATGTTGACTAATCTGAGTATCATAATACTTAATAGCTTCCTCATAAGTAGACTTAGTCTTCACCAAATCATCCTGTAATTTTTTAATACTTGCATCACTTTTAGATTTAGATTGGACAACATCTGCTAATTTTTTCTTAGTGAACTGCAGTTCAGATGTTAGCAGTCTAACTTGCTCTTTTAATTCACTGATTGTGCCAAAATCACACTCAGCAGATGGCAAACTACCATTAGAAATTATTTTCACTGACTGATTACTTTCCGGTTCTGTTTCATCTCTTTCTTCAGCACTAGATGAAACAGAACCAGCCTCTGGCTCGCTTTGTATTTCCGTGTGCTCTTCACTGGAAGGAGATTCAAGCTGATGCATTGTTGGAGAATTAGTTGTGTCTGACTTAATACTTAGTTGCTTGATAAGTACATTGTCAAATCTGCCCTTCTATTTTTTCCACTTGAAATGCATGGCAAATCCTTCTCCTACTTTTCCTTACAGGTGGTATAGGTTTGCCAATCCTTCTGTTGTCAAAAAATGTTTCACCAACTTTACTGTCATTCTCAGGTGATAAAAGTTTGCTATTCCTTTTGGAGTCCAAAAATAATGGATTAAAGTTAGTGTCATTTTCAGGTCCTGAACTCTGATCATGAGCTGAGTTTGAGAAGATGTTCTCAAGTTCTATCTGAGACTTTGAGAGAACCTGGGGTTTTAGAAGTGATCCGTTTTCTTGGGGTTGCATAGTGTCATTGTCAAGACTTACCAGGTCGTCAACAGCTTCGTTCTCATTGTCAAACTCCAAAGTGAAAACATGATCACAGTGGTTGATAAACATGAACATCAGTTGCTGATTAAGGTCTGCCATTGTCAACATGAACAACTCTGGACTGTCTTCCATGTTAGGGTGGCGGGCAACATTTGGGCCAATACTGTGGCTAAATTTCTGGCATCCATCTTGTTAATTATAGAGCTCTTTTCACCTACTTTAAGGAGAAATTGGCTGAGACATTTCAGCATATTGTAATTGTCTGCAGGGACCTCTCTCATAAGTTGCTGAACTTGTCAAACTTCTTCATATTTTTCATGTTGCTCTTTCTTGTTCTGAAAGAATGTGGCACAGTTCATCAGCTGCTGGTATAGGTAGCTCAGGATAAGGGGCTCAGAAAGCTCACGTATGTACTGTTTTAAAAGGGAGGCAACTGTGTGAATATCAGTGATTGCTTCATCAAAAATTACTTTCTCATCGTGGTCGAACCTGTCTTTCATTTCACAAATCAGCACAGTTCGCCCAGGTAATCTGAAAATTAATGACAAATTTGTGAGTAATGTATGCATAAAAAAAACCTGATATGACGACTGTAATTCATTGTTTCCTGATTTTCCAAGATAATGCCATTTATTATATATTTCATAATGAGATACTGAAATATATCAGTGGGAGAAAAATTTTATCACAACAGTGGTGATACCACTTTTATCACTACAGTGGCGATATCACTTTTGGAACTACTTTCTTTTCTCATTTATGAAAAATATCTGCCATTGCATATGTTATTCAAACCTGTATTTCCATATTTAGGCCTATTTCATTTTTTCTTCTCCTCTCTCTCCCTCCCCTCTTCTCTCTCTCTCCCCATCAGGATGAACAGATCTTAAAATATGTCAAGACTGTAGACCCTCTAGTATACATTTATTTAATCAACGAGGAGGTGCCATCAAGAATGCCTAAAAATGAACCCCAAAGAACAAAAAGTAGGCTGTTAACTTTTTAATAATTATTTTTCCACATGAATCAAGCAAACTGTCAGTGATTGAACTAACATGACCTGTTGCTATTCGATATTCTGTGTTATTCATACAATATCGTATAGCTGTTACACTCTAGGACAAATGGTACACATTTTTAAGAAAAACTCTTGATTAAATATAGCAATACAATTATTTAAGTAGCAATTTTATCTCTCATTATAATCATACTTGTCTGAAAACAATGGAGAAATCAGACAATGATAATTGTTGATTGCAAACCGAAATTAAGTGACAACTGAAATTTGAGTGCAGTGTCTGTTGCCGAAATAGACTGCAAGTTTGCCAACACACAAAAAAATCACGTTTGAATGCAGAAATAAACAAAAATGGAAACCAGAATCCTAGCAAGTAAACTGACAATCATTAAAATCTGTTGTTTAATGATATTATGCTCTGAAGTCTGTTGGACCGTTCTGTCATGTTTCTACACCTACCCCCACCCCAGCAATGTTCACTGTATCAATCTGTGAAAGAAATGTGTTAACAAAAATAAAAATCTTTTCATTTCATATTAAAAGTCATTAAAAATTTTTGACAAAATACACAATTTGATGCATTATTTGTACAAGATAAATTTGTAAAAAGGTTGCTGTCCTAAAATTATTGTGAAATTTCGGAACTTCTTTTTACTGATTTAGTTATGTGGTCATTAATCACATTTTCACAGAATAGAGAGAAAAAATCCATGCAAATTGTTTCTTTTTGCCTTCAAAATATATAATAAAAAGAAAATCCATACTTTTCTGAGCAGATATATAATGAAATATTTCACTCATGAAGTGGAAACATTTGTATTGTCACTCGTGGCTTTGCCACTTGTGAAAATACAATGTTTCTACTTCACTCATGAAATATTTCCTTATATCTACTCAAAAAACATAGATATCCTATATTTAGCTTTGCAAAAATATCAAGCACTCGTGAGTCCAGTATGGCTGACGAAAGACAAATTCAGGCCTTGCTATTTATGAACATTCTCTGATGATTACCATTTTAAATCAAACAGACTCAATACAATTCAAACAATTTTTAAAATCTCTTATAAGTATATTTTACAACAAAATTAGTGATTCAAATAATTTTGCAATTTAAAGCACAACATGTACTAATAGCCTGTTTTAATCATAACATGTAATAACAGTCTGCCTTAATCATAACATATAATAATAGTATGCCTTAATCATAACATGTAATAACAGTCTGCCTTAATCATAACATGTAATAACAGTCTGCCTTAATCATAACATGCAGTAACAGTCTGCCTTAATCATAACATGCAATAATAGTCTGCATTAATCATAACATGTAGTAACAGTCTGCATTAATCATAACATGTAATAATAGTCTGCCTTAATCATGACATGTAATAATAGTCTGCCTTAATCATAACATGTAATAATAGTCTGCCTTAATCATAACATGTAATAGTATTATAATCATACCATGTAATACCAGACTGCCTTAATCATAACATGTAATAACAGTCAACCTTAATCATAACATGTAATAACAGTCTGCCTTAATCATTACATGTAATAATAGTCTGCCTTAATCATAACATGTAATAATAGTCTGCCTTAATCATAACATGTAATAGTATTATAATCATACCATGTAATACCAGTCTGCCTTAATCATAACATGTAATACCAGTCTGCCTTAATCATAACATGTAATAATAGTCTGCCTTAATCATAACATGTAATAATAGTCTGCCTTAATCATAACATGTAATACCAGTCTGCCTTAATCATACCATGTAATACCAGTCTGCCTTAATCATAACATGTAATAATAGTCTGCCTTAATCATAACATGTAATAACAGTCTGCCTTAATCATAACATGTAATAATAGACTGTTTTAAAATGATGAAAAGCATGGCAAGTTTTTCATTAAGTGTGGCAAGTTTTTCATTAAGCATTGCAAGTTTTTCATTTTAAAGCATGTTAAGTTTTTCATTATACTTTTGATTTTCATGTGAAATATGCTATGCTCAGTAATTTATCTTTCCTTATCATTTGAAGTCGCCATGATATTAATTCTAATCAAACATATTGGCTCATATATTACATCCTGTAATCTAACTCATAACAATAAAAATTATGTTCTGTTCTCTTCTGTTCTTAATGCACAGGTTTTGTTCTGAAGTTACTCACTTGTAACAGACTGTTGAATATCATGAGTTACTATGTACTCTGTGGATCACAGCTATACCTATACCATCTTGTACAGCACCTACACATTAGCATATCAAATATCAGGAGTTACTGTGTACTCTGTATCTGTGGATCACAGCTATAGTCCTATACCATCTTGTACAGCACCTACATATTAGCATATCAAATTCTTTAAAAAGATATTTTTTTGAAAACTTGTACACTTACAGTATGTACTTGCTTATAAGCCAACATTTTTTTTGCTGAAAATCTGATTAATTCTGTGTAGGGGTTGACTTATAAGTGTGACATACACATTTTTTTATATAAATCTTACCCTTATCCCTTCGCAAGTAAGGGCAGAACCTGTTTTGTTTTCCCAGTTAACAATCCTTTGCTCAAGCAGCGAATTTGATAAATCCAATTATAATCCCTTAGCTTGTAAAGGCATCAACTGCATTGTTTTCCCAATGGATAATCATTTGATGCAGCCATGAATCTGATACTTGTTCAGCGCCAAGTAGAGTCCAATATTCAGTTAAATGTGGGAGCTTATTTGAACTCCCTTTGATCATGCCGCACAACTGACATCTGTTCAGTTGTGGCAATCTTTTAATGAGATTTCACAGACTGTATGATCAAAGTGTCATTTACAAAGCTCAAGCTCAATCTCCACATAAATAATGGCCCAAGTTTTTGAATCATCAGGTTCTGTCAGTTACTGGGTACCTTGTCACTTGCATATTGTACATTGTGAAGTGTGGACTTTTCTTTCATTGATTATTTGTAAAACATTTGGAATTAACACATAAGATATTGTGAATTGGATTATTCTGGACTACCATTTTTATACCTATACGTGATCTATAATCAAATTCTTCGATTTATCATATAAATGTATTTAAAATGTTAAGCATTATCGATTTCATTACATAAAGATGGATAAAATGTAAGTTATCAATTTATTTGTGACATATTCCACTCAATAATATAGTTGTATTTACTTTACACTGGTTTTGTCTTTGTTTTTCCCACCCACCCATCCATCCATTGTTTATTTTTCCTAAATGCAACTTGGAGTCAGTAATGACAACTCACCCCTTACAGATGAATTTGATTTTACATGAGTCAGTAATGACAACTCACCCCTTACAGATGAATTTGATTTTACACAGTAATGACAACTCACCCCTTACAGATGAATTTGATTTTACAAAGTACACCCAGACTTATAGGAGAGTCAAAGAGAAATTATTTGTATGCAGCCCTAAAAAGATGGGATCAACTTATAGTCAAGTCATCTTATAATTAAGTATATATGGTAATTCAAAAGTATTTTGGAGTATCTGCTGAAGTCTGCTAACTTGGACAAAAAATAGAAAAGCTAAGGCAAAATGAAATGTACACATCAATCAGGCAAAAATGTCCAGGTATCAGACTTCAGTCTGCAAGGATTTAGACAACAATGGGTATCAAAATGCAGAGATGCCACCAGGATTGGCCATAGTTCAATATTTACCTAACGCTTAAATATCTGTCTCTCTGTCTTCCTGCTTCACTCTGTTAGAGCTATGTTTACATCAAAATCCTCACAAGATGTGTCCTCTAGTTTAGTCTGAAGGGGAATAGGCATAGCTAGCCTAGGTAGCTTGAACAAGTTGGAAAACTTTTTTATGGTCATTGTGTACAATTTCCACAGCTTAAAGGTATTCTCTTTGAAATCTCTGCTCCAAAATAAGATTTTTCACTAACAAATCTGCCAAAATTTATCTTTCTTGAATCAGTGCTTTGCTGAGTACCATGCCAGATTTCTTATCTGTTCCATAATGTTGTATTCGGATTTCAATCAATGCCATAGTCTGCTTGTTCAGACAGAAGTATTTTGATCAAATAAATATCATTACTTTTTAATTTCTTTTTTGATTCTTATTTATTCAATTTATCATAACCCTTAGAGTGCTATATAATTTTGTAGCACAAGATCCTCAGGGCTGATTTGTGCGAGAAAAGAAATGAAAATTGTGCGCTACTTTTAAATTGCCTGTATTTTAATTGGGCTTGGTATCCTGTATTTTCTACATTTAATTTCGAAATACCACTGAATAGGGGGTTGATCGGCATGCCGTCTAGTTTTGTCCATCCAGCATGTGCATCGGACTAGTCTTCAACAGCATTTTCGGGTTAAAAATCACTCACTGGCATTTCCATTAACACTTTCTGGGCTCCAATAATCTAATATACTTCAAAACTTAAAAAATCATTGTCATCATCACAATCATCAGCCAGTATTTGCTGAATGAAATCGTCATCTGAAGGCGAACCATGTTGGAGTCAGCCATTTGGGGTTTTGTAGATAGCCCATATTTTAAACAAGCATTTGTAAAACTTCCTTGATGAATGCAAGGTTCAAACTAGGACAGAATACTTGTTATAGGGCCCAATATGCCAAGCAAATTTAGTTTAGCAACCATTCGTGTCAAGCTGAAGTTCCCAGATGTGTAAACAGTTGCCTACATCAAAAAAGACATGTTGCTACAAATGCTACAAGAGACACCTACAAGCAGCACATTATGGTTTAACTGTTAACTGTGTAATAACTTGTCAAATGGCTCAAAATCTAACTGGACATCACCAATAAGCAGTAAGTGTTTTTTTGTTTTTTTTTCATAGCTGTCAAACACTCAAATTGGCAATGAAATATATTTTCTCTTGTGAAACTAAAAATTGCATAATCATCGGTCAAAATTTAAACCAAAACAATTGTAACCTTTCTAAAATAGAACTAAAAATATCCCAAAACTAAAAACAATTTTATAAGGTTCTCATTTAGTAATGACTTGGAAAAATTAAGTTTTTTGGGCAGGTAAAACTAATTTTAATGATGCAATACTAACCTGTTGCTATTGCATAGCTGGTACTTTTCCAGGTGGAAAATACCCAGACTGTATGCCAAGAATTCATTAGGATGAACCAGAAGATTCCAGAACACTGGATTGCCCTTGGGACACCCCATACATATGTTGCCCATGAGCACTGCCCTTCATTCTTTTTCTAGGACACGGACTAACTTAGTGGGACATCAGGGTGGGGCAGGAGGAGTGAATCTTACAATAGAAACAGTTAGTATTACATCGTTAAAATTAGTTTTACACCCCACCCCCCCAAAAATTGCATTTTAATATCAGTAATACCAAACCTGTTGCTATTACATAGCTGAATATGTCAGTTTGGTGTGAAGCTGATGATCCCACAACTGGCGAATAAAGAAACAAAAACAAGGAATACTCATCCTCAATGAAGAGTAGAAGACTACTCTGCGATGGAATCCACAAGGGCCACTTTCTGAGCAACAATGATCGGGCCCAAGGAGAAAATGTCTTCACTTTGGTGAGCTAATGGGCGAAGGTAAGAGGAAAAAGTAGTGTGAGAGTGCTAAAATGCGGCTTTCATCACATCCTCCAAGATGAATGAGTTAGATAGGCCCATGAGGCAGCAATGGCTCGAACCTCATGTGCTTTAATTTTCCTGAATGACAGGTCCCTATCGGTAAGGGACTGGTAAGTTCTCTTGAAAAAACTTGTGTAATTACATTGTAACTTCAGATAGTTACCGGAGACCTTCAATCAGCCGTTAATGGCAGCCATTTCCTGTTTAGGTTCTGTGGGTTAACTACCATTAGGAGTATATGTTTGTTGAATTAACTCTCCTGAGCAGTGCATTGGAATATGCAAATACTATTTGCTAAAATCTGACACAACCATGAAATTATTATTTATAAAACCACACTGAAATAGTAATAATTTTACTATAATGTCTTTTAAATAAAATAACTTCCAATTTAAAAAAAAAAAATATTTGATAATGGAAGCAAGCTAGAGCACATTTAAAATTCACAACATCTATATATAGAACAATTTCATAAGACATCCCTGTCATTCCAAGCACCTTATTATATGAATGTCAGTTCATTATAAATTCGAGACATGGACAAGTCTTGTTGTATATGCTAATGTAAGCACAGTGATGTCAAAATCAAATGAATATTTAAACATGAAAAATGGGACATTCATTAGAAACAGATTAGTTTGTTTTTTGCTTTGTTTTTTGGTGTTAGCAGCACTCATAACACTTATTGGCTATATCAATAAGTGCCTCTCCAAGGACACACCTACATGTAGCAACCGACCAGGCTTGCGTGCGAAGGTATCAAATCTATGACTCAGGTATTACAAGTCTGATGCTCTACCAACTGAGCTACCACAGCTTCCTCAGAAAGAGATAAGGAAGATCAATATACCAATTCCAGATTATGAAAATTTCTGATATTTGTTTGGACCACTTGACTTTAAACCCTCCGGCTCCTACTACCTTCATACTCTGGCGAACATTTACACATGGCAAATGTATATGATCATATAATATTGTAATGGACAGGAAGTCTGGCTACTTAAACTTTCAGTGAACGAAGTTTATTGATCGTAGAATTTTTCAGTGTTAAAAGCAGGAGTGGGTGGGTGTGGTAAACATTTATGGAGAATTCCTATTAATTTCTTCATTATTACCTACTATCATCCTAATGAATACCTACTGTAATCCTCATGAATACCTACTGTTATCCTCATGAATACCTACTGTTATCCTCATGAATACCTACTGTAATCCTCATGAATATCTACTGTTATCCTCATACATTCCTACTGTAATCCTCATGAATACCTACTGTTATCCTCATGAATACCTGCTGTAATCCTCATGAATACCTACTGTTATCCTTGTGAATACCTGTTATCCTCATGAATACCTAATGTTATTCCTGTGAATACCTACTGTAATCTTCATGAACACAATTAGTTATCCTCATGAATACCTCCTATAATCCTCATGAATACCTACTGTTATTCAATGCCAAGAGAGGGTTAGCATGATTCCCATTTATATATCATGTTTGCATATAAATTGATCACAAATAATACTTTCAACTATTTAAATTCATTTTATTTCACAAATTCACAATGTAACTTCATCATTTGTAACACTTCAGTAGTTATCATGTTTGGCAGTTGGTAAGGTATCTACTTTGATATTTCCAAATTTTGACTAATTAGACCTGTGTACATACACTTAGCAAATTGTCTTGTAATTTAGACTTTTAGTCATATTTATTGATTACCATATAGTTTTCTTGTTATTGGTTGAAAAGTATGGTTACACATGCGATTACATGCTTTCCCTACAGTTGCTGCTCAGTGAATGTCAGAATTTTCCATGTCATTCACAGAATTTCACAGAGGGTATATAAGTGCTTTCAGTGCCTGTGCCACTACCCATTTGGGTTTCTGAGGGTCATATCATAGGTTCTTTGTGCTCAGACAGTCTGTGTGAAAGATTTCACTATCAGTTTACTATATATTCCATATAAGGCAGTGCATAAAAAAGGTAATTCTTTTATTTTTTATTTTGCTGGGGAATCAGTAATCTATAGTTGTTTCACTATATCTTTATAAAACTTTGCAAGGAAAAATAATTGTTATTTGTTGATAAGTTTAGGTCAGGTCTGACAGTAAGTTCTGAAATCTTTCATGTAGAGAATTTTTTTTGTGATACTTGTTACTTCAGCTTGGTATTGAAAAATCAGCATTTTAGTTTAAAATATTTGCCTAAACAGTTTAATTGCATGCAGACGATACTTTTCATGATCTTGAGAGGTCAAGTCAAGTGTTTCCTGCAGACCTTAAAATAAACAATAATAATTATCACAGTTCAGTAGATATAGGAAATCTGGAACAAAACAAAAGAATAAAAAGTGCAAATTTGACTTTTAAGCCTTCGAGTATTTCTCAATGATCTTTTAATAATTTATTCTTTGTATTGCAAAGCTGATTGAGTGTTCTCAAGACTTTGTATGCAAGTTGTCAGTTATTATTGTTATAGTCATGGTGTGTTTCTCAAGGCATCATGTAAAGTTGAACCCATATGAATATACTTAAAGTGCAGTCCAAGTTTCTAAATCGATCACTAAATAATTAATAAATATAAAGTCTTTAGATTAAATCTTTGATATTTCTAAATTAAGTATTTTTGTCCAATTACACACTACCATGATATCATCTCAGTGAGTTTTGTTGGTTTGGTGAGTTTGGTTGGTTTGGTTTGGTTTTGTGGGTTCAACGCCACTTTTTAGCATATGATAATCTAAACATGGCGACCAGTATATTTGGAGGAGGAAGAGCCTAGGAAGAACCACCAACTTACGGGAAGCTACTGGCAAGCTTTCTCACATACCCATGTTGCCCAAGCTGAGACTGAAATCCACATGGACATGTAAGAAGTCAGTGATCTGTCAAGGTGAGTGCCTTAGACCACTCGTCCACCCAGGGGCCCAATGTCCATGAGTCATTCTATCTAAAAGTGATGCAACTGAGATTTGATTTTTGAATTTTTAGAACATTACCTGTCATGTGATTTTATGATTGTCAATAAATGGAATGAACCACAAGTTTGCATCTGCATTACATCTCTGGTCCCGTCATTAGGGCACTTCACCAGGGAAACACAGAGACCTCTTGGATTTTAGGTCTTATTTTTGACAGGACCTTTATTCTTAGGAGACTTTATCAGCTGTAAAGGGCATGTTGATTTTAGTTTCCAGTTTACAAGTTTCAGTTTTCCAGCAAATGTTATATTCTTCACATAATATAAGTTGATCCCCTATCTCCATCCGGATACTTCCCAATCAAACTACCTTATGTTTTTTAATATTAAGACTTAAACCAGAAAATTGCATAGAAAGTTTCAAGATTGAGAGATGTATTTTCAAGGATTTTCTTTTCTGAAGCTTGCAAAGTGAAGTGAAGTGTCGTCAGTATATTGTGAGGTCAGATGTTCTGGACATTGTGAGGTCAAATGATCTGCATATTGTGAAGTCAAATGATCTGCATATTGTGAGGTCAAATGATCTGCTAATTGTGAGGTTAGATATTCTGCATATTGTAAGGTCAAATGTTCTGCACATTGCTAGGTCGGATGTTCTGCATATTGTGAGGTCAAATGATCTGCACATTGAGAGGTCAAATATTCTGCATATTGTGAGGTCAATTGTTCTGTTTATTTGATTTTGATGTCTTTTATATCAGGAATTTTTTAATTATAAGTGCTAAGATCTCAGCACAGAGAATGAATATGTAAGGAGACAAAGGATCACCCTGTCTGCAGCCACAGCAGCTGGGAACCCAAGTTGAAGACTGTCCATTGACAAAACATAGATTGATATAAATGTATCAATAGACCTGTCAGCATAACATTAACAGAGATTTATGCATTATATGTGTCCATTTCCTTTACAGATTCCTGCTGCTTGCTTTCAAGCCAGAAGTAGACACAGTTTCTTACAGACTTGGATACACAGCAGCTGAAGGAAGATAAAGAATCCAACAAACAGGATGATAAAACAGATAAGCCACCTAAGTAAAAAATAAAACTTAGAGAACGTAATAAAAATCGTCCTCGTAATGCATGTCCAAAGTCCACAGGTCATATTTGCTCAGAGATTTTAGTTGAGAAAGAATATAGGTTCAGAGACAAGTGTAAATTTATTCATGACATCAAACAATACATGGCTTCAATGCCCCCAGATATTAGAAATAATTTTCAGCAAGTTTGGAAAGTGTACATATGGTCCTGCATGTGGATTCAGTACAAGCCATCTGGACTCAAACTACAAAAATATTATCCATATAGAAACTTTTGATGCAGGTTTGAAAACTGTTACTAATGTCCTTGTCAAGGAGCTGCAGGTGAAGTTATGGAAATGCAAGTACCATTTTGGAAAAGCCAATAAAATTCTAAATGAGATGGGAATTAAGAGTAAGTTTACTGATATTTATGAGAAAAATTCTGCGCAGGATTCAAAAAATGTGTTGGTCACTAGTCAACAAATGTCAGAGTCAAATATTTCTGAGTTAGCAACATCACTTTCATTTCAGTTTTATTTATTTACTTTAATAGATCACTTTTTCATATCTGGCAGTATGCAACAGTAAATTTTAAAGAAATGGTATAGCTTGTGTTTTTTAAGTAAAAGTCTTAACAATGAGAATTTTTTTTATAACAGAGTTAACCCCCTTAAAACCTTTAAAAAAACTTTGCATTCATATAGCAATATCCCTTTGATTTCAGTTTTATTTATTTACTTTGATAGATCACTTTTTCATATCTAGCATTATGCAGTGGTAACTTTTAAAGAAATAAAGGGGTAAAATAAAGTCATATAGCTTGTGTTTTGTTTAAGATTTTAACTAGAATTTTGGAAGTTTCACTGTTTAGTTAGTGTTGGCTGCTTAATGTTACTTGATTAGATCTCTGGGCCCCTGTTTTGCAAAGTTTCAGATTTATATTATCTTGCTTGTGATGCTTCAGACAATGTTGGTATTTTTTACCTTGCCAGTGTCCACTAACAGTGGAACACATTCTTGTCGAGTGTATCAACTTCCACCCTGTGAGACAGAAGTTTTTTGCTTGGAGGGATTCAATTCCTGCATGTCTGTGGCATTGTCATTTACCAAATATAATCTGTATTACTAAAATTGGTAACAAATTTTATGGTCATGCTAAAATTAGTAACAGAGTTTAGATCCAATGGCCTTTCAGGTTAAATTGTATTTAAGGGAGGCAGCTCATAATTAAGTAAATAGTTAGATCATATAGTAGTTATCCTTCCTTTGGATATTATTCTACTGATGGTAATACTAGAAACAATTGTAGAAAATGCTTTTAAAAACAAGTCACCACAATAATTTTTCAGATAATGTTTCAAATGTTAATATAACTTCTTTGCAGACATAAAAAGAAAAGAAAATGTAGAATAATATCATAGACTTTTTAGCTATTTACAGCAGTCTGTTTACAATAGTAAAAAGGACCATTAATAGCAATATCTCTGGAAATATGTTGTTCCATCTGATCTAATGTTTGTTTTTAGTTTTTGTTGGTTTTAACAGTACTTTAAACACATTTATGGCTATATGCAGAGCAAATGGGAGCTAAGTGCCTTTCCCAAGAAACAACAGGCAGCTAACCTGGGCTGACTTGGGCGGATATTGAACCTGCTACCCTTGAATTATGAGCCTAGCATTCTGCCATCTGAGCTACCGTGACTCCTCTGATCTTATGTAAATTAATACAATTTCAACCCTCCAAGCCATCAGTGTTTTCAACAGTTTGATTTGATTTGAACTCGTATAAGAAACTTTATGATGATGTAGAAAATCTTGGACTTCTTGAGGGAATGTAGTTATATAACAAATTTTGATCCTATATTTGAAGGATTTTATTATGTTTTTCCTTTATTCTTTATTTTATATACCTTGTAAAACATTTTTTACAAATTCACATTATGTCTTTTATCTTAACAGTACTATATGTTTAGATTCTTTGAAAGGGTTTACTTTCCTGGAATTTATTTTGCAGTTTTTTATCTTTACTTTTTTAGAACTTAACTTTTGATCCTCACTGTATAGGTAGTCAGTATTGTGCTGGCATGCCAATAAACTTATAAGCGACTTGTAAACAAGTACATACTGTATCTATAAGTTTTGTCTTTTTCTATCCCACAGATCTCATTCAGTAAAAAGCTGTATCTGTGTAAATAAGGTGAATGACAGTTTTGTATTTGAAGATTAAGATGTTAATGACACTTTTATTGTTTTGCTCATAATGTTTTATCAGTAACACTGTAAAAGAGATATTTAGAACAATAAGACCATCATTAAGGCCTCAAAACAACAAAATGCTAGACCAAGGGTGTCTTTAGTCTTAGAAGAAGAAGTGAATGTAAAGAAAAAATATGCAGGGGATTTGGGTGATTTAGCTAGCTTTATCAGAATCAACAGCCCACATTGAAATAGTCTTGGTTGGAAGTCAAACTAGCAGGAGAAAATCGTTGGTCCCCAGGTTTCTAATGACACCCATGTAATATTGTTCCCATCCTTGTTTATTTCGTGTTTCTAATGACACCCATGTAATATTGTCCCCATCCTTGCTTATTTCAGAAAACTTAATAGAGATATTGTTAAAGATATCATTCTCCATAGCACTGCATGACATGAAGATTCATAATGGCACATTCATTTTTATGAGACTGTTATTGGTTTTACTGATGCAGATTTCGGTATTGGACTTGACAGAATGATGAGACAAAATGTGTATTCTACTGCAAGTGGGAAATCTTCCCTTCAGAAGGATCTGTAAGAGACTTGGTGCTAACATCACGTGGAGAAATGTCCATAGGCACAAACTTCTTCAGGGTGAGGCTTAAGAGTGGGCCTTGCTCAAACACCATGCATCAGAAGATACCTTTGGAGTACACATAGAAAATTAAGCCAAAATTCCTTTACCGCAGTACTAATAATCAGAATATATCAACTTTGCACTACACCTGTGTTTGCCGTAAGTACAAACCCTTGCTTTTGGAAAAAGAAAGCAGTTGCTAGAAAGCATTTTATATTGGACGGTCTCCCTCTCTCTCTCTCTCTCTCATTATTTCCATTTTCATCTTTTTTGTTGCCAAATTCTGTTTTATTTCCACTCCTTGGAATTGGTCCAAGTCCAGTCAGTCAGGAAAATCTGAGAAAAAAAATCTGTTCCTTATCATGCTATCTGTAGTTGATATATGTGGAAATCTGTTCCTTATCATGCTATCTGTACTTGATATATGTGGAAATCTATTCCTTATCATGCTATCTGTACTTGATATATGTGGAAATCTATTCCTTATCATGCTATCTGTACTTGATATATGTGGAAATCTATTCCTTATCATGCTATCTGTACTTGATATATGTGGAAATCTATTCCTTATCATGCTATCTGCACTGATATATGTGGAAATCTGTTCCTTATCATGCTATCTGTACTTGATATATGTGGAAATCTGTTCCTTATCATGCTATCTGTACTTGATATATGTGGAAATCTGTTCCTTATCATGCTATCTGTACTTGATATATGTGGAAATCTGTTCCTTATCATGATATCTGTACTTGATATATGTGGAAATCTGTTCCTTATCATGCTATCTGTACTGATATATGTGCATACCTGTGACAGAACCAGGATTTCAAACCAGTAGATTTACAAATTTTGATCAGTAGATTGGCTTCTAAAAAGGGAGATTTTTTTATCGGCATAAATTTTACGTGTTTTAAGGGGATTGCAAACAAAACAAGTTAATTTTGTCACATAATATGTATTCTCTTCATATTATAATAAAACACAAATTCTGAACATGATTCAGATTCAGAATCTGATGGGAAATGTTACAATAATAGTTAGTTAATATGAGCCAGTATATTGTTAATTAAATGAAAAAGTAAGAGTTGTACATCTCACAGTTTACCACAAAGATTTTTTTTATAAAATCCACAGGCATTTTTAGTTTCCTTCACATGATCACTGTCTGGTGACCACTGGTGACATTCACTGTGATTGTCAACCTTCACACTTAGCAGGCTCTCAATAGTTTTCTGGTCCAGACTTCTCCTTGAATCACTCTGGATTTTCCGAAGAATGGAAAATGTCCTCTCTGTGTCAGCATTGGAATGTGGCAATGATAGGACAACTACACTCAGTCTGGAAAGAAGTTATAACTTAAGTTTTCCTGTTGCTTGGTTTCTGAGGCGGCTGACTGATCCCCAATACTGCTCCAAGCTCATTTCACCCCGAGGAGGAAGTTCCTGGCTTGGACTTGATATGTATTCCTGAGCTTCATCCTCAAGGGCTTGTTTCTCTTCGAGGATTATGTCCGAAAATCTGTTGGCAAGTTTCACCACTGTAATTAATTTTAAACAAATTAGATTTAGACTTGAAATAAACAGTTAAAAAACACATGATTTTAATAATTTATCCCAACTTTAAAATTAAATATTAAGTAATACATATATTTTATCTAGGACTTGAACATAATTTTTGTGCTTTTATGCTGATTTTCTAGAAGTCTGAACTTCACATTAGTAATAACTAATATCTAGTTCACTGGTGATGACCTTGGTTGAAAAAAACTTTCCCAGAAGCTTTCTTAGCATCCTGCTCATCTCTACATGTAGATGTCCAATCATTGATTCACCAGCCTAAAAAGACACAATGCAAAGTCAGGACCTTTGCTACTCGCCTGCACACACTTAAATTCTGGTATCCATGCGTTGTTAAACTTATTGTAGTATTTCTTAGCTGGTGGCTTTTTAGCGTTGGGAGAAAGCGGACGTTTCGGCATTTTGACATGAATTGAAAAAAATATACAAGCTGCCCTTAAATATTCATCTTAAACCATCGTTAACAATACAAGAACAAAAGACATCAAATCAAAATACTTACTCAAGTGTTTCTGCAAAGATCATTTTTGGTCGGTCTCTCCGTTTTATCTTCCTTCCACGTCAGATCGGCCGAGTTTTAATCAAAGACTCATGGATTACCTTTGATCCTTTTATTACTTATAACACCTCAAACAACATCCCGCATTTGGCCTTAAACTCTCCAAATTACAACAATAAGGTAATCAATTAGCCGCTTTATTGTATACATGTTACTACTCAACCACGCAGCGTCGCACCGATTTCCGGTTCCCAGTAGACTGGTTCTGGCTGGTTTATCTAATGTGTTGATAGAACGCGTAAAAAAAACGGGTTTAAAAAATAACAAAAAAATTCCTTGAAATTTTCAAAACCGGTAGATTTCGACTACTAAACGGTATGTGCGGTAGACGGTCTTTAAAACGGTATTTTTGGCCTACCGCCGGTAGAATCACAGGTATGTATGTGGAAATCTGTTCCTTATCATGATATCTGTACTGATATATGTGGAAATCTGTTCCTTATCATGATATCTGTACTGAAATATGTGGAAATCTGTTCCTTATCATGCTATCTGTACTTGATATATGTGGAAATCTATTCCTTATCATGCTATCTGTACTTGATATATGTGGAAATCTATTCCTTATCATGCTATCTGTACTTGATATATGTGGAAATTGGTTCCTTATCATGCTATCTGTACTTGATATATGTGGAAAATGTTGAGATAACTATTGATTCCAGATTTCATTCTGAAGCAAGGAATATAGTAGAAGGCCTATATGAAGGCTTAGGGTAAAAATGGACTGTAGAGTGTGCTTTGTTTACATAGAATAGAAGGCCTATATATGAAGGCCTAGTGTGAAAATGGACTGTAGAGTGTGCTTTGTTTACATAGAATAGAAGGCCTATATATGAAGGCCTAGTGTGAAAATGGACTGTAGAGTGTGCTTTGTTTACATAGAATAGAAGGCCCATATATGAAGGCTTAGGGTAAAAATGGAGTGTAGAGTGTGCTTTGTCTTCATAGAATAAAAGGCCCATATATGAAGGCTTAGGGTAAAAATGGAGAGTTTAATGTGCTTTGTCTACATAGAAAGCACTTTGCTGACAATGATAATCACTGAAATATGGAGGGACATCTAGATGTATTTAGAAAAACCATTTAAAAACTTTGTGTTCTTTTTTTCAACCCAAATTTTATGACTGGGTCAGTAGGTGGGACAATTATATTTAACTCATTGTCAGTGAAGTTTATATGAGAAACATTATGATTGCCTGGTTTGGAAATCAACTCATACAAGGTAAGAAAAAATAATAGTGGCATTAAATATTTTTTAAGAACGTTACAAGTAATGCAGATTTTTGTTAATTTTTTTTTATGGTCGGTTTGGGGAGGGAAATCAGTGTTTCAGTTTAGGCCTAATGTTACCATTTCATCTTTCCATATGTCAGAACATACCCAAGTCAAGTTAAATTTGGTGTGTAGGTCATTTTCCAGGCACTGTAGTGGTGTGTTTGTTTTCCATCAACACATTTAGAAAATTCAAAGGAAACTTAAATTGAAGGATCTGAAGCACTTTGTTTTCAGTCATTGTATTGAATTTCATGTAAGTCTAAAAGTAAAAGATAAAATTAAGAGAGAAGAATTATGGGGTTTTCTTTAGCTCATTTGGCCATAAGGCTAAGTGAGTTTATCATAGGGTCCTACATGCATCATCTGTCATGTGTCATGCATCCATCAACAAAACTATTTTAAACTTCTTAAAAAAAACCACTAGACCAGTTTTTGCCAGAATTTGGAAGGGTTCATACTAGCATGGAGGGCTTTCAAATTTTTACAAATGATAACAATCCATCAAATTTGGACACCATTACTAAAAATAGAAAAACATTTAAACAACTTATTCTCAAAAAACTGTTCAGCAAAAATTTGATCAAATTTGACAGAAAGCATCCTGGCATTGGGGTGTGGGAAAAAATGGGGGGGGGGGGGGCTTTCAAATTTATGCAAATGATGCTGTTTCCCCATCCAATACAGCCACCATTACTAAAAATAGACAAACCTTTAAGTGACTTCTCAAAAACTGCTCAACAGAATTGATCAAATTTGACTGAAAAGCATCTTGGCATTCTAATTTACACAGTTAATGCTGATCCACTTTTAAGTATGGCTACTGTTACTAAAAATAGTAAAACCTTCAAACAACGTCTTTTCAAAAGCCTGTCAACAGAATTGAACCAAATCTGACAAAAAACATCCTGCCTCGGAGGGTATTATAGAAGGGGGACACACATGCACACACTCTTGATATTTTAAGAGTCTTAATGACAATAAGATTTTTTGTGGTTTTAAGCATATAAAAAACAGTTGTTGTTAACACAGTGAGTGTAATAACTTCATGTTTTTAATAGATTTCTTGCCAAATTATTAACTCCTGTTATTTCCTTTTCATAACAAGAATTTCATTCACTAGGGTAATTTAACTTATTAATCACACATACAGTACTTTTTTTTAGAGAAAATTCAACTTAGGGTTTGTTGATCAACAGTATGCAGAAATTAAAATTGTCTGTTCTACATTTGCATGTATGCCCTAAATATTGCACTTGTAAATAACACCACAATTTGAGATAATCAACATCTACAGTTTTCATGCATTTCTAATATGGTAATGTTCAACTACAATAAAATACTTGATTTGAATCTTGACAGAATACACGGAGTTCTTTTTTTATTTGAACTCAGAAATGCCCATTAACACTACTTACATGGAGAACAAGAAAGCTACCTTGCCTCCTGCATGTAACATGTGGAAGAGCAGTGACCTATAATGGGTACCTTTAAAGAAATGGTATCAGAATATTAAGTACTACAAATAATGACATTATTACAGTTATACCCCATCTTGCATAAGGACCCTTACATTACAATCATACTGCCCTTGGAAGGTGAACTAACTATTCAAGCAAGACATCAGCAAGTTAATTTTGTTAGGGGCTCAAAATTTACGCCAGCAAGTTAGCATTTTGCTGGTTATTTTTTTTTAAAATGCTAGTAAATTGCAGAACGTTTTTAGTGGAGAATATTACATGTATGAAACTTATGCTTGGACTGAAAAAGTTAATTTTGAGCCTTTGATTACCATTTTTGCCATACACACTTTGTCTAAAACAACTTACTATATATACTTGCTTATAGGTCAGCTTCAACTGCAAAGAACATAGATCTACCATCGTATAATGTTGTTTGTTCTACTGATTACTCCTAACAAAATGCATAGACCCAGATCTGATGAAACATTATGTGATGGCAGACCTGGGTCTATGCAGTTTGCAGTTGGACCCAACTGATAAGTGAATATATATAGTGACACAAAGCATCCTTGCGTTGAGGCCTTTCCGTATTGGACAAATGATGCTGTTGTTCCATCAAATATGGGATGAAGATACCAATAATAGAGAAACCTTAAAATAGTTAGTTTTCATTACATATGCAAACAACAGCATTGGAAGAAATTGAAATAGCATCCTACTAATCCAGATTTCATGGTCAACTTTCTTACATTTGGCTGTTAGGCAGATGTCAGCCAGGTGAGCAATCTCAGGCCCACTTGAGCCTTTTTCAAAGGTTAGTAGTCCTTCCTTCAATTGTCTCAAAGTGTTTGATGTATCAAAAACCATCAACATTGCTGCCTAATCTTAGGTTTTTGTTTGATTTGATATAAAATTGATAATTCAATTTGTTAAAAATGTTTGTAACTGCCTAACTTTATTGATGCATTTTTCTTGAAAAAGTACAGCAAAATGCCAGAACTCCCTTTCAGCTGTTTGTGTTTTTTGAACTAAGTTTTATTTATTATAATCCCAATGCAACAAGCAAGTATTATGTAGGGTACACTTTGTGCATTCATCATTCTTCCCATCCTTCTGTCCATCCTCCATGTCCAGGCTATATCTCATATATCACTTCACCTATTGACATCAGATGTGTGATGTGGCAGCATCTTGGAATGAACACCAGTCATGCACCAAAATAAAAAAGCTGTGACTTACTTTTTAGAGATTATTAATAATTGGTTAAAATTATGCCCACGCCATAATTCCATTACTTTTTTTACATAGTGCCACAACCCTTACACTGAGGGTACATCTAAGGATTATGATTTCTTGTGCACTAAAAGTGATTTGCTGTTACCCACATTCCACAATTCTTTATAAATTGCTTTAAAATTGTGTCTATATTTCAGGTACAGGCTGTAATTCCAATACCACTTATTAACATCAAGCTTACACTCTGGGTGCATTTTTGGATGAGCATGTGTTGGGCATCAAAAATGGATTACTGTAATCTTCTTTGCAGGGTTTAAATAGAAATGGGCTACACTTTTAAATCGGTTTTAATTCCAATACCTTTTCAACTTTGCCACCAAACTTATCCTGAAAGTGCATCTTTGGGTGAAACCATTTCACACATCAAAACAGAGTCATTTTTACCTCCTTTCCAGGATTTTGAATATTACTTAAACTGGGTTGATGTGATCTACTTGTCACAGTTTTTATTAAACATTCTTTCAAAGATACTGACTTGTGCTACAGAAGTGGGGCTATCTTGCGAGCTCCTGCTCACTGACAACTCTAGTCGTTTTATCCTTTTCCTTGAAAGAAAAGGCATTTCCACACATAGATAAAGTTTCTCTTGCTATATTTTGTTTAAGTTGGCTTCTCTTGCTATATTTTGTTTTAGTTGGCTTCTCTTGCTATATTTTGTTTTAGTTTGCTCTTTCATTCAGTTTCTTCATATTCTAAAGAGTAAAATGTTTTTAAAATAATTATATTTTTCTTTTTGGCACCTGCAGATATGTGGAGGATACCCAGAGACACTGACCCGCTGTGGTCAGTTGATACAGGACCAACTAGAAGTGGATTTTGTGGATATAAATTGTGGATGTCCCAATTTGATCTCATCTTCAAGAGGGTAGGCATTTCCAGTGTCAAGACCATCTGTAGAGAATACTACAGAAATCCATCTTGAGGAGATAAGATTTGCTCCAGTCTAAGAGACAGAGTTTGATTCAAAGATAAGCTCATTATTTAAATCCAACTTTTTAATGGTGGACTTTCCCTACCTTCCCATCATGCATTTTGATTTTACCTATTAATATCCCATAACCTCATATTCATTGGTACAGTAGGTAATATTAGAGTCTTCGACCTTGGTGAACTCAAAAGTACCAAAACCTAACCAAAACTTGGACCCACAGCACTTAAAGCTTTTCAAGCTGTAATGTACATTTGGGAATCTCCCTTGTGTCTAAAAATGTTCAGGATGATAAAAATAGTAACAGAATCCCCACTTTGTGTGTAGATACTATAGGGAAATCCAAATAGAGCGGATTGTATCAGCCATGGTCATGTTCAGATGATGCCATGATCGAAACAAAAATATTATTTAGAGTTTTTTTGTTTGTTTATTTAACAGTAGGGTTAATTTTTTGATGATTTTAATGAGAACAGTTTGCAATTGAGTAACAAAGGACAAAGTTTTATGTGTGATTTTAGCACCTGAGGTAATGCATATAAATACAGCACTCCCTCACTATAAACCCCTTTATTGTAACAACACCTGTTATAAAGCTAGTGTAGACATGGATCCATTTTCATTAAATGCTAGTAAAATTGTGTCATTTACTTCATTATAAGGTTGTCTCACTATAAGGCATTATACTCAGTGGCTCCCATGGACACTGTTATAACTAGGGAGTATTATGTACTTCATTATAAGGTTGTCTCACTATAAGGCAGTATACTCAGTGGCTCCTATGGACAGTGTTATAACTAGGGAGCATTATGTACTTCATTATAAGGTTGTCTCACCTGGACAGTGTTATAACTAGGGAGTATTATGTACTTCATTATAATACTAGGGAGTATTATGTACTTCATTATAAGGTTGTCTCACTATAAGGCAGTATACTCAGTGGCTCCCATGGACAGTGTTATAACTAGGGAGTATTATGTACTTCATTATAAGGTTGTCTCACTATAAGGCATTATACTCAGTGGCTCCCATGGACAGTGTTATAACTAGGGAGTATTATGTACTTCATTATAAGGTTGTCTCACTATAAGGCATTATACTCAGTGGCTCCCATGGACAGTGTTATAACTAGGGAGTATTATGTACTTCATTATAAGGTTGTCTCACTATAAGGCATTATACTCAGTGGCTCCCATGGACAGTGTTATAACTAGGGAGTATTATGTACTTCATTATTAGATGGTCTCACTCTAAGGTGGTTTAATTTATTGCTCCCATGGACAATGACACAAAGAGGGAGTACTGTGTGCATAATGTATTGCAGTATAATGTTGTCTCACTATAAGGCAGTATACTCGATGGCTCCCATAGACAGCATTATAATGGGGGAGAGCTGTACTGTACTTTACAGTTGGTAAGTCTCAGCACACAAGAGTTGACAGTTTTTAAAATAAAATGGTGGATAATGTCCTATATTTCAAGATTGATAAAAGTCGGACTTTATTGTAAATTTGTCAGAAGATTAATATTGTTTCTATTTTTTGCACACTTTGCAAGAAATGACAACAGAATTTTTAAAAAAATATTTATAGTTATTTCTGAAGCCCACAACTGTCAATAAAGCACATTTACATCAAGGTTCAGATAGATGTACAAAGTCATGTATACTATATAAAATCTATGTACAGTAGCTTCTACAGTCCGGCAGAAACACACTTGCTCTCCACCTCTACAGTCCTGGATTCAATTCCTGGAGATAAACCTCCCTCAGGTGGCCATCACGTTCATTGATATTGAACCATTGTAATGTGTTCATAGTTCTTTGAATGAAATGAATGTCTCTTAGCTACTTTGCTGATTAAAAAAATATTCAAAAATTTTTTTAAAATCCATTGGAAAATGCAAGTTGCCAGGTGATAGAATAATAAGGAAAATAATGTTTTATAATAATACACAAATTAAAATCAACAACAAAAATAATCAACTTAAGAAGATAATCTATTGTGGTATGGACAAAGCCCTGGGCCAAAGATACTGTAGGCTTACTTTAGAATACTGTATATGTGCTGAAAATCTTGCAAATAAAAAATAAATTACAGATTCATTTCTAAAAGAATTGAAGGAAGTAAACTAACTTTCAATAAATGTTTAATACAGTGGTTCCCAACCTTTTTGCTGTGACCCTAAATTGGGCACCAACAGGACCTCCCAACCCTCAGGGCACTTTTCAGCATTAAAAAAGCAACAAATGAAAAAAATTCTAATGACCCTTCGTGACCCTACTGTGGACACCTGCAACCCAGATTTGGGTCGTGACCTGAGGTTGGGAACCACTGGTTTAATACAAATGACAATATGTGTGATGTATTGAGGTCAGACTGTAAACAAAATGTTTGACATGTCAATATCTCCGGTATCATTTGTATATCAATAAACATCCACTAGCCTATCATATGATGTCTCTGGTATCATTTGTATATCAATAAACATCCACTAGCCTATCATATGATGTCTCTGTTTCATGCCATCCCTTCTATATTGCATAATTTATAGAACTCTGTGATAATTTGTTACAAACCATCTTTTTGATTTTTTATTTAGCCAAAAGTCAATTAGCATGTCCCCTCCTCACTTAATTATTAGCATGTGATTACTTCACTCCTGATCATGATCAATTATGCATGAAGGGAAAGAGAATGACAGGATTCCCACTCTACCAGCAAAGTTGGAAAAAGTCACAAGAAAGAATAGGTTTGTTCCTGATCAGAAACAGCCCTTTAATTTTGCAAATATTCATCAAAGTTGGGGGGGGTGGGGAATGGGGAATTTTCAGCCACCACTTGATCACAAGTGAGTCAGATTTATTAAGTCTTTACTGGAATTTTCAGAGAATGCAGAACTCTTGCGTCAATTGAGATACAGTTGCTGTATGGATCATTTGAGTGCTTTGCCCTAAACATTTGTACATTTGTATAGTCAATACAAGCACTCTGGCAATCAGATTGGTCAGGTAGACTGGTTGCCCTTTAGTAAGCTCCATATCAGTATATTTTCTTAAGTAGAAGATATGAAGACCAATCTAGCATCACAATATGTCAATATACTGTCTGCAGCATGTGATCTCAGTCAATGTCAGATAAAAATAATAAAGCTTATCTTCCCCAGTTCCCATTTTTATATGTAAAGTTAACAAAAATATATTGTGATAAATATTTGCTTATTATTTGGTGGTTTGCATCGGGAACACGGTGTTAAGCATTATCATCAATAGTAACCTTCTCCACCACCAACTCACTTTTGATGTGAATTTTACCTTCTAAATACATATAAATCTACCGATTGGTGCAAATTTCATTGCAGAATCCCATGCTTTGGGTGTTCGTGACAATGACTGCATTAAATATATAGTTCATAGCTGTATTACATCGAAAGTAGATGATAGGGCACCAACCAGACACACGTGGATTTTTAAAAACACAATCTGTCCTTTTTTATACAAAGGTATATAATTTGTATGAGCTTTTTGACAAATTTTAAACAACCTTTTTCTAAACAAAACTCTCTTCGTACCAGCATATGCAGTTAAACAGGGTAAAGTTACCAGTTTTATTCTTTTGTTATAAAGGAGTTACATGCCAATTTATATGAATTTCAATAGCTATACTTGTTTCTAGTGATAGATTCTGTGGTTTAGCATATGGTTATATGTCTAAGTTAGATGCTGTAGGAAAGTCTCAAAATAGAAACCGCTTTTGATTTTAAAAATGCACGTTTTGTATGCCAAAATGTTGTTGATTCCATTCAGTAATGGTCATAATTGAACCTTGAAAAGATCAATTTCATCCAGGAAAAAAACATGGAAAAGACCTGGAATTTTTTTCTTCTTTAAAAAGCACATTTATGGTTCTCTTTGATGTAAATTGAATCATGTGTCAGGCAAGTGCTTTCATTGATGGTGAATTTAAAAAAACAAGCATCTTCTAGGCTTAGACCAATTTGTATGGAAGATTAGATGTTAGTCCTAATTTGTTGAATCATCTCCTATGGAATACAGCGTTATATTTTAAAACTTTTTGAATGAATCACAATTCTAGAATTGTAGGCAGCAATTCCTGTACAGTCACTAATCTATGGCTACTGGTTTCTAATGAAACCACTGGATTATTGTACAAAACTTTTGTTGTGTAATTAACATAAAATAGATTCTTTAAAAAAAAAAAAGCAAGATAACTTCATCTGATGGTCCAATTGTAGTTTATAGTACTGAAGCAACTATTGATTTTTGTTAGTCTATTAGTCACTCACATAAGTGAACTTTATCTACCAGTTTGGATATAATTAATATCTATTATGCTAATCGATTAGTCACTCACATAAGTAGACCTTATCTACCAGTTGGGATACAATTAATATTCATTATGCTAATTGATTAATCACTCACATAAGTAGATTTTCTCTACCTGTTGGGATATAATTAATATCCATTATGCTAATCAATTAACCATTCACATAAGTAGACCTTATCTACCAGTTGGGATATAATTAATATCCATTATGCTAGTTGATTAGTCACACAGAAGTCGACCTTATCTACCAGTTGGGATATAATTAATATCCATTATACTAATCGATTAGTCACTCATATAAGTCAACCTTCTCTACCGTTGGGATATAATTAATATCCATAATATTTGTTGATTAATCACACATAAGTTGACCTTATCTACCCGTTGGGATTAACATCCATTATGCTAGTTGATTAGTAGCTCAAATAAGTCAACCTTATCTGCCAGTTGATATATAATTAATATCCATTATTGAAGAGTAAAACCTTGCTACAAATGAGATGTAAGTGAGGTTTAAAGACTGACGAATGTCTCTGTGGGGAGGACTTTTGAATTTTTATATTATTTCCACAATTGAATGCCAATGAGCCCCATTTTCTTAACTTTTCTTAAAAGTTTTATCATTTATACCACTGAATGGCATTTCAGAAACTGGGTAGACTTTTTGCCTTCTATTGATTGGTGCGTTTATATTTACTACTAACCTCTCCTATAAATGATTAAGAAAAGATACTTTATTTTATAAAGATTCATTGCTTCTATTAAGACTGTCAAAAAGTAAATAAACATCAGTTATACTACCTCATGGTAACAGATGCATCTTGGAAATACAAAAACTAGATTCATTTTGGGAAGATTGCAATGTTTCTGTAGGGATTGTTTTTTGGTTTTTTTCTTCTGTTTCTCTGTATTTATTTCATAAATGCAGTACTTCATGCTTGTAATAGAGCTTCATTGTTTGGACAGTCAGTAGCTTGTATTAGTTCCATAAATCTGCTTGGGCATAAACTGTAGCAGATACACTGCAGGACCTACATATAGGCATCCGTCACCACCAAAATTACATGAATCAAATCACGTAGTATGAAATGAAATGATTTAACCCAACAAATGGAATGATGAATTCAGATTCCAAATGACGTATTAAATTAAATGATTTGAAGAATAAAACGGACTGATGAATCCAGATTCCAAATGGTGTGATATTAAATGAAATGATGTTGTATGAAATGAAATGATTTAACCTAACAAATGAAATTATGAAGTCAGATTCCAAATGAAGTGATATTAAATGAAATGTATGGAATGTAAACGGTTTAACAAAGTCCAGCTGGAAATAGCACTACAATTTAAGGTCAAACTTCAAATCATTTAACGAAAAACCAACATACTCAGGGTGGCGCTGTTATCCATGATGAATGGTGTCAGCACACCCAAAGTTATAATCTACAGGTACGTTTACAGCATTCGGCTGAGAATTTTGCAGACGACACTTGGACAGCCAAGATACGTGTAATTATTGATACCAAGAGAAACATATAGGGTACGTGTTTCTTTTCATAATATATAAACAACTATATTTTCCAATCAGCATAAAGCAACTTGATCCACATTATTGAATGTGCATGTATTTTTTAAACATATTCCCCTCTTGCACTTCGCCAGCTTCCAATGCTTCAACAAACCTAGATCTATCAATTAAGTTAAGGAGATTAAATCTTAATCTTATTTGATCAACAGTAATTACCAAGTTTACTAACCTTAAGTAGCATACACACTAGACCAACAAGTTGTCTCACACCACTTTTTTTCTCTGTATATCTGACATTACTGGTCACACATACATACACATAAATTCATCCAAGTTCTATTTGTAACGATCCTTTTTTTCCACCATTGAAACCAGTTTGCAGCGATATATTCCTTTTTTTTTTCTTTCTTCTTTCCTCTGGGGGAGCGAATATTATTTTATGTAGAAGCCCTGAGTCACGACTCTTAGTGCACTTGAAACACACCACTCTCCTTTCCAAACGTGTTGAAAATTTTGTTGATGTTCTACTGTTTTTGCTTCTCTCTCTTATCCAGCCTCTTTCGGTCCTCAAACTTTGTGTGGGATGCCTCCTCTCTCTACCCTCTACGTTGATATTTATACGTGCATCGATGGTTGGCTATGTAGGTAGGTGGATATGTGGATAGATAGGTGGGTAGGTAGGTAGAGCTATTTTCCCCTTGTGCTTTCGGGACTCACTCGCTTCTACCGCCAGAATCATGTCCCTCAACTTCCAGACACCTGTCCCTTGAACAATTGTTTATATGAGAGAATTTTGTCTTATTCTGCTCGGAGTCAAGATTTTTCCAGCCTCTCGCAGGAACTTGGACTGATTAAATTTTGCTATGTGGAATATTTAAAACATGAAATTTCATCTGGGAAACACACCTCTTATTTAGCGTAGCCAATCAGATTAAATGTATCTACCGCTTTTTATAAATACACGCCCATCGTGGTTAGCATAACCCTCTTGATTTCGCGCTATTTAAATAACTGATTAAGGAAACTTACAAAAGATAAAACAACTTCAACTGGCTTTACAAATAGTCTCTGCATCCTCTCAACTTTGACATTTTCGATACCTAGACCCAAATTAACCTTATGTCCGACTGTTATACAATGAAGGCTTAATTAAGAATCAATCTTGCCCCAAACAGGGACATTAAAACCATAGCAGTCTAGCGATTTAATACGGTACCTTTCTTCATAAATCTAATTGTTATCTACCAACTAATGTGCTCTACTGAAATACAACAGAAATGTGCACCCTTACATAGGCCCCCTCCCCATTGAAGAGTAAAATCAGGGATTTTTACTCTCCAAATTTTGGAGATGTAATCTGAGTCATCCATACATCCTCAGGTGAACCCTTCACTTCAAACGTCCCTAGTCTACTTAAACAGTCAGCCCCTACATTCTCACTGCCCTTAATATACCGCACTTGGACCTGGTACTGCTGTAGAAATAATGACCATCTCATTAACCGTTTATTTGTCAACTTGGCTTGAGCTAAATAGGCGAGTGGTTGGTGGTCAGTTTCCAAAATAAATTTTCGTCCATACAAGTAACATTGGAATTTAGATATCCCAAAAACAATTGCCAAGCACTCTTTCTCAGAACGGAATAATTGCGTTCTGCATTCAACAATTTCCTACTATCGTATGCAACTGGAAATAAGTTTCCATCATGCTCTTGCAATAGCACTGCCCCTAAACCTCTATCACAAGCATCAGTACGTAAGACAAAGTCCTTTGTCACATCCAGCAGTTTCACTACTGTGTCTGACGTCAGCCTGTCCTTTAATGTCTGAAATGCTTGTTCACATGCATCTGTCCATATAACTTTCGTTTGAGCCTTTTTCCGGGTTAAATCAGTCAATGGGCTAGCAATAGCGCTGAAGTTAGCAACATATCGACGATAATATCCTGCCAGTCCCAAGAAAGATCGCACTTCCGTCTTAGTGGTCGGTCGTACTGCATCCCTAAGTTGGTCGACTTTGGAACTATCTGGAGTTAACGTGTCTTCGCTGAGGGTGCGACCTAGGTAGGTTAGTTTTCTAAACCCTACATGGCACTTAGATGGTTGTGTGGTCAGTCCCGTTTGTCTAAGTTGCTCTAAGACTTTTCTCAGCAAATTGATATGATCGTCCCAAGTAGCTGTCGCTAAGAGTACATTGTCCATGAAGTTCGAAACTCCAGTCCCCCTTAGTGGTTCGAGTAATTTTCTCATCATACGGGTGAAGACACTTGGGGCATTCTGGACCCCTAATGGCATGACTACCCACTGGTGTGTCCCATCTGGAGGTGCGAAGGCAAGTTTTGCTCTGTCTTCATTTCGAACTGGAATTTGCCAGTATCCTTTAGACAGATTGATTTTCACTCTGGCAAATATGGACTCAGGATCAGGTAACATTTTTGATCTGGTTGTTGCTTGTAACTATGAATGTTTGGTTAACAGTAGTGCCGGCACTAGAGTCCCACGCACCACAGTTATTGAGTAAATCCTGCCTTTTTTCACCGTCATTTGGTCTGTGGTTCAAAATATGTACACATTTTCTTTTGGTCTGCAGAAAATAGAAATTTTATTATAAGTTAATTCATCATGCGATTGCGAATTCGCTTATGATTACAAAATAAATCTGGGTGGCAATTCCTTATTGGTGGAAACGACCAACAATTCCTCCCGTGCAAATGCTCTGCTTGGTGGACTAGATACACCCGGTGACTTCGCCAAATGATAGCGTGTTGGTTGTCTTGGAAAATCAAACCGATCAGCGATTGTAAATACATTGACGGACCATACCGGATCAGTAGCACGACGTTATCCACCTTCTAACTCCCCAGCCGCATACAGATACTGAACAAAATTGTTTTAGAGTGATTCCAACGGCGGTGGATATGAAACTGATTTTACGACGGTGATAATCTTTCGCCCAATCGCATCTGCGGGTTTTAATCCTACCGCGCGTGTGATTTCATTATTCATTGCTGCGACGACTGAACGAAGCCGTGTTACCCACTCTTGAGATCGTTCTACGATCCGAAATTGCTGTAAAGTGCTAGCACTTAAAGACCTCATCAATAATTCTTGCGCGTATTGATATCCAAATAACCGTTCCGCAAGTGTACGATTAAATCATTCCACAATAGCCTGGTCGCAAATGTACTTTGACATGTCCAACATGGACCTGCACACAGTGCCGAGTCAACAACGCAGCTGTGGCTCTGAGAAATTCTTGTAACAACCGTGGCCATGTTAACGGCCCGCGTGTGTAAATACGTTCTAGTGCATCTGCGACGCCAGCGTAATCTTTGGACATCAGCGGCTCCGCTTCCTTGTATCTGCTAGCAATATCCACAATGGTTAACGTGTATTTGTATACGCGTTCGTATACCCGATCATATGGGAGAAATAGCAGTTCAGCCTGGTGAACTTTGTTAAGTGTTTGGACATCAAACTAACCACGGAAATATTTCTTGGCGCGGGTAGGTAAAATCGCTAACTTTTCAACAGCAGCTTCACCGCGCCTATACCTTTGAGGTCTGTAGTATACTTTGGTTAAAGTCCGCTCGGAAACCATGTTTGTTAAATCAATGTCCTTTACCTCCAATGCGTGGACTTTGGTTCACCACGCAAAAGAATTGTAGCCTTCATGACTTTTTTTTTGATGATCCATCTAGTAATTCTTTCTCCCAGTGTAAGACTGATCGCATTAAAGTCATGGACGAGATCTACATCGGCACGTTGACATGCCTGGACATCACTTGATGCTTTGTAAGCAAGATCATGACGGTAACATGTAGCATTGACGTGGTTCACAGGTGCCTCCCATGGTGCTGGTCGGTTATAGGAATCAACTTGTATATCCAGTCGTGTTCCACTACCACAGTAACTGTATCCGGGGATGTGTTTTTCACCAGGATATTTACTCCATGGTGTCCCGGGTAACTTTGCTGATGTGGCAGCGACATCACCGCCACTGACTTTTTTAAAACCGTGTTTGCTTTTACCGGTGGACCTGGAAGTGAGACGGCTTTGCCGTCCACCCACAAGCGTGAAATTGTTTGCGTTACATCGAACACAAGTTCCCGTGATCGCGGCTCTACCAATACGTTTTTGAACTTGAGTTGGATTCGTAGTGCGAGTTTACATGCACAATAAGAAGGCATGATTGTATTATACAACATCGCTGTTGACATTTAACATGGCATCCCGAAAAAGGAAAATTGAAGATGCTTTGAGAAACTCCAAAGATTTCACCGTTGTTGACTTTTCCTTGTAGTCAGCACCAAAACCGTCCAAGCACGGTGATATGTTTGCAAATTCAGTTCATGCATTGGTCATTGGTCTAACCAGTTCAGGGAAAACCCAACTGTTGTTGAATATGATTTTGCGATGGCTGACGTGGGATCGGTTGTACGTGATTGCACCGTCGGCGGATGATCAACCGTGTTACGACGTACTCAGGGATTTTGCAATCGTGCTTGCATCGTCGGGTGGTTCCACGGTTGATTTCTTTTCCACTGTGGATGAAGCACCTACAATTGATGATCTTGATTTAAGTGCAAATAGTCTTGTCGTGTACGATGATGTGATGCTGGAACATCAAATCAACTCCGCGCAAATATTTTCCCAAGGCTGACATAAGAACACAGACGTGATCTATTTGACACAACGAAACGCACACGTGCCTAAAGTGATCCGAGACAACTGTAACATGTTAATGATATTTCGCGGCATTGATGTATGGTATTGCAAACATTCATTGGACTTGGTGCGCCGCCGACCACTCGTGAGTGGAATTTCGAAATATGTTTGTGAATTAGAGTTTCCTCACTACTGACTTGACTGGTGGACTGCAGAGTGGTCTCGCCTCCGACCGCGTGGGAAAATATCAGGCCAGTTTGAATAAAGCAATTTAACAACCATACCAAATAAATAAAATGTCGACAACTGAGAAAGCTTCGCCGAAGAAAGCTTCACTTTCTGCCAGTGATACCATTGTGGAGTATGGGGAGTGATGCAGTCAAGCTGCTCGCAAACACTGGGAACTGATTCGCGATGCTATAGCCAGCCGCGAGCGTGTCAAAGATATGCTAAAATCGCGACAAACTGCATGGGAAGATCTCACAGCAGGCTCTGAAGAAACATCTGCACCATTGATTAAATCAACAAAAGCAATTGTGACCAAGGCTGCAGAAACTGGAACAGAGAAAGAAAGTCGTGGAAACCTTTTCAGCAGTGATGGGAACCCAACAACGGCCTGGTCCAATCAGGTGTGCGCCAGCACAATTAATGTAAATACAAAAACAATTTGAGGAACTGCAGAAGGATGTTGGAGAGGTACTTATGCATCTTCAACAACAAGAACCGCCCGAATACCAATCAAAGTTAAAACCATCAAAAGATAAAAGATATAAAGAACCAGCATGGGAGCTAATCTTTAAGAGACCTTTTTGGTTTGCCCATTTAATACCTAATGAAAAGCAATTAAGTGAGTTTATGTTGGAGCATTAACTACCAACGAATAAAAACCCCACTTAAATCAAAGAAAACTGGCCCCTATGGGTATGCAAAGAGTGGACTGGACAAAGCAGATTATGCAGTAATGATCCTATGTGGCCCGAGTTTGAAAAGCTTTTAACTTCTATTGAGCCGTAGATGAAAAACGGGCTGCACCAGCTTTAGCTGTTTTTGAAAAGACTTTCAAAGTCGTTATAAACCAAATCTATAAATAGAGCCAGAACAAGTGGATGTGCCTACCGAAAAAAAAGAAGAATATCTCTCCTCATCTTAAGAACCGCCAAAACATGAACCGCAAGAGCCCGAGTCCAAAGGCGAAGCTGAATACACAATGGCACAAATTCTAAATACCAAGATCAAAGAAAAGTGCAAGAGCAACAAGCAAAGGAAGGAAAAAGCCTTGGTGGACTGTGTGACCCTCACGACCTTGCAGATTGGTTGGAAACACTATTGGGATCAGTTCGCACGTGCAACAATGCATCTGAAGTCGTTAATGAATTGACAGCGGTTGCTAACCAATGATATTATGGAGCGGGGGATGTATCACGTGTTGATGCATGAACTTGTTGAAGACATCGATATTTTATATAACACCGATGATAAATTCTGATACACATCGTGTCGAGACGCTTGGTGTCTTACGTGAAATCAATGCTGCGTTGCAGCGTGTTGTTGCAAACACAACCCCGAGCGTTACCTCGATGATCACAATCTCGTCAATGAAACCGGAATTCGATGTGACTTTCTCTACATCGATTGCCGCGGCAAAATCCCACACACTCGAGATCGCATCAGTGTCGTTGCGAGTTTATTACAGTTGGCCTAATATTCTATTATGGTCATTTGGGAACCTTGACACAAATAACTCGTTTGTGTTTTCGATGGATGATGGCGCAACCTGGCAACAAGTTGAACTTTCCGCGGGCGTGTACGACATGGAATCGATTAATGAAGAGATTCGACAGAGGGTTTTACTGGTGACCGGCAAAGACTCTACAATTTTCATATGTGAACATGAGCCCACACTCAGCCCTATCATTTCGATTAAATCTGCGCTGTACGCGGTTGATATCGCACAGTCGTCAATAAGATCAAGTTTAGGTTGGTCCGAAGACATTCCCGCGGACAAACGATTTTTACGCATGGGATACCATATCGCTCCAGACATTGTTAATATTACATCAACGATTCAAATTAATTTAATCTGTGATGCCATCAGTGGCGGTTATGAACGTGGTGCTCGCTCAAATGTGACTTCTCAAGGTTACATATTGTTTGGTTTTTCCCCAACTGTGGAAGAGGTTGATTTGATATCGGTTATTCCCGCGTCACCAATGTATCTTCCATGACACAATGGTCGGTTGACACATATCCGTTTCACCCTTGTGGATCAGGACGGGCTCCTGTTGGACCTGCGCGGGGAGACCACGACGATACAAATGTACATTAGAGATCGACCTAACATTTAAATATAATGACAGTCATACGTGAACGTGTGATACCAATGCGAGAAAACACGTTTATGCGACATATTACAGAACTGATCTTGGTGATGTTGTCCGGGGATTGTTCACAGATGCACCGAAAGCATTAGCGGCATTGACCTCGCGCGCTGCACCTATTGCTAAACAATCCTCTCTAACAAGACTCTGTAATCCTCTCTGACAAGACTCTGTTGTTGGAGGGCGCAGGTGGTCGAATGAAGGTTATTGACACGCTTGTGGAAAACTCATAGTGGTTGCAATTGAATCTGTTATAGTTTGTTTGTAAATAATAATGTCCTGCCACGAAGTTAAGGTTGGCCTTAGCGAAAGCCAGCTTGTGAAAATGAAAAGCGCAATATGAAAGTATTGTGGGGTCACATTGAAACTTTCTTGGGAAAAGTTAACTGGAATTGTCCCTGTGTGGTTGACCCAAATGCAACTCAATCAGCTTAAAGCGCCCAAACGAAAGAACACCTCGGTGACATTAGCGTTATCCAAGTCAGAGGTGGTGCAAATACAAAAGACTGGCGAAATATTTCCATTTTTGGCAGCAATTCCAGCGTTGTTAGCAGTTGTGGCTCCGGCGGTTGCAAAAGCAGCTGCGTTATGGGGCTGTCGGAACCGTATCTGGGATGGCACTGAAAAAGGCAGTTGGTGGATGCATAGCGTCTCGAGAAAAAGGAAAAAAGTATTTGATTGCCCGGAACAACTCAAAAAATACCCTCAGGCTGAGGTCTTCGACTACATGGTACAACTCACAGAAGGCCTCGCTGTTGACCAATCTTGATTTACTCACGATGGTAAAACCAGTCAAGCATTTCCGAGATGTCTTTATGCGAGATGAACTTGCATCGATGATTCCCCGCACGATGGAAACCGGGATTGTCAACTTGGATTTGACAACAGGACCTGGTGCTCATTGGGTTGCACACACGATAACATCCTGACATCTTTGTATTTTGACTGGTACGGGCTTGCGCCGCCGCGAGAAGTTAATTATTTAACCCGAGGTGGCGGACAACAACCACTGTTTTATTCAACACTGCCGTTGCAAATTCGGCTTGACTGGCCAATATGCGGACAGCACGAAATACCCCAAACTAGCCATAAACCACCCGAAACTATCCCCAAACTACCCAAAACTAGTAAAATATAGCCCTAACTACTGTGATATTACCTAAATCTAGATGTCGAAACCAAAAAGTATGCTATATGTAAATCCTGGGATTAATAGCTAGATCATATGAAACAAGAACACTATATCGGTGCGGTGAAACTTGTATAATCGTAATGCATGTCGACAGTATTTTATTAATTTTTAGAATTTTTTTTTTCTGATGCTGAGGTGCACTTTGGTAGAACGGCCGACCCTCTGTATGCTACTGGCAAGGTTTCTCATTTACATGTCAATTACGACTACTTTCCCTCAGGCAGAATTTCAAACATGTACAGGTCATTTGATGACAACAATAACAATGCAATGTAACGAATGTGCCAATTATACCTTTGCCTTGTTAATTGTGACAAAACCATATGTCAACCAAGTATTTAAAAATCAGGTAATAATAAATCAATCAACAGTTTTGTTAATTGACCGCTTTGTTGCAGTCCGACATAGATGATTAAATGCAATTTGGTAGCACATTTTTCGGATGGGAACAATAAATCAAAAATTAAACAAAATGTCTTAAATCCATTGAAAAACCAAATCATTTCTGAACTTCAGACTAACAACAATTCCGAATCTCTGAATAACCAACTGAAGCAAGCGACTGAATGGAAACAATTTTGACTTCCGGAACTTATGGACAGATTCTCCACCATTTTGAACACTCAAATCATAGACTTGAGACAATCTCTGTATGGGAGTGGGAACTATAAATTATTTGTGAATCTGTGTCATTCTTGATGAATGAAAACACTTGGCACAAAAAGACTGCTGACGAAAAAAAACTTATTTTTCAAAATATTTCTTAACGCCCAGCTCCATACAGAAATTAAAAATGCCAATTTTGTTCTATCAACAAATGGAGCATACAAGTTGAAGAAACCGAAAGATTCTGCTGGTCGAAAACCAGGGCAACGCAAATGGCCGAAAGCTGAAAGGGCAACTAATATTAAACATCGATGACTAATACAGGTTTTGTTAAGAACGTGCCTACCTATGTAATTATGTGTTAGATATGTGTTACATATGTTCATACATAAAAATTTTAAAAAATTTAAAAAATTGCATTTGCATGTTGTCTACTACTGTGTTGTAGTTGAATTTGCTGCTGTACTGTCTTTTATCTATTGTCTTGTCTTTTAATTGGCTGTGCTTGTGGACATTGTGCATGCTTTTAAGCAATAAAATAGTCATATTCCCAATTGAAATTATTAAGTGTACTCATTTCTGTGATGCGTTACATATGTTCATACATAAAAAAACAATAACTGACATATATTACAAGCTCTCATTTTCATTTGAAAAAAAACCATGGTAGTTAGGATCTGAAAAAAAATAGGTAGTAACATAAGCAGTGCTTTCATAAACTGTGAAGGAATAGTTTGACTACTAGTAATTGACACTGACTACAAACTGCAATTCCATTTGCATGTAAAAATCTTTGTTGGAAAGCTTCAGGGCAACTATCTGTCTTGAAACGTATTGGTCAGAAGTTAGCTAGACTCAACAAACTGATGATCTTGCATATATTTATCCTATCCAATTTCAACTTCTGTCTCTTAGCATGGAATTTCTGCAGTGACATGAGCACTACTAAACTTGCAAAACTTCAAGAGCATGCTCTTAGATTTCTCTATGATGATTACACAAGCAGTTATCATGAACTCTTACTTAAGGCAGAAATGCCAACCCTGAAGGTGCGCAGACTTATGGCTATGGCTTTAAAGACTTTTCAAATTCTGAATAAATGCGCTCTACAATGTTTTGGATGATTTAACAATAAACACAATAAATACTATTTTAGATATTCAATATTTTAGATGTTCCAAGAATTAAAACCTCAAAATATGGCAAAAATCTTTCATATATCTAGCTGTCATTCTGTGCAATGAGCTATCCAAGCACCTTAGAGACCAATTCAATTTTAATTCATTGAGATCATTAATTTTATTATGGATTAGTAAAGATTGAAAATGTAATATCTGCAAATTATATCCCCCTGCCCCCAACTCTCCTGCCATGATGATGACAACTAATATAGGTGTTACCGTTTTGTTTTACTGGCCTTGTCTTATGTACCATCAAGTACCCTAGTTGTTTCTCCCTTTTTTTAAGTAAGGCATAATCTTCATCTCAGCAAGCTTTTAGTCCAATTTTTGTGGGTTTTTTTTCATCCTTAGGATCATCCTAACCTGTGGTTTTTTGTAGTTACCTAAATACTACATTCACTTTTAATTACTGCCTTTTAAAATTCTTTGATTGCTTGTATTTTAAGTTAAGCGCTATGTGTTTTGTCCAATTGTATATATGTATTATGCTGTGGTGATCTTGTCTAATTGTCTGGAATAAAAACTTATTTGGGGTTTTAGAGATTTTGTTATTTTGGGTGTAAAGTTTTCAACCAGTTTCTAAACATTTACAACTCACTCACGTGAAAATTGCATGCAGTTTATCATTAATACATTTCGAGATATTGTACCTCAAAGTTTATAGTAATTTCTCAGTATCAGTCTCGAACATTAAATGAGTTCCATGCCTGGCTTCGAGTTGAAAATTAAGTCTCAGAATTTTACTAAAAACTCAGTTTTGTAAAGTCATATTTTCTCTCAAGTAAAAACTTAAATTTTGCCAGGCGTATTTTTTTATTTTTTTATTTTTTTGTGTTTGTTTGAAGGAAAATAGCTAATCCAGAAAATTCTAAACAAATTATCTCAGCTTCTGGTTAAGTTTCAGTCCTGAAAGTTTTATGAATTCAAATGCTAGTAGTCATGTTTTGAATCACTCATTGGTTTGGGTTTAAAGACAATCGAAGGTCATCTCATTTCACAAGGCATCCATGTACAAAGAGAGAGAATAAGGAGAGCAGTTAGAACTGTAGATCCGGTCAAACAACAAATGAGACAGTTACGGTGTATACAGCGAAGGGTTTATTCCATTCCGTCACCTCTTGCCTTGTGGCATATGGATGGCAATCACAAACTGATAAGGTATTGTTCCACTCAGTTACATAATATGTGCTAACAACAAAGTTGTGAGTAATTCTAATTTTCAGTCCCGAAAGTTTTATTAATTTAATGCCTGGCTTTGAAATCCTAAAATTAAAAGACATAATTTTACTCAAAACTCAGTTTTTCTAAATCATAGCTTCTATCAAGTAAAAACCTTTCAATTCTGAAGATATTTTTGTTGGGAGGCTAGGAGTTCTCCATGAATATATATGATGTATTATGCTAAAGAGCATGAAATTTCGGCAAGGGCATCATCACAGCAGTCAAGTGTAAATTTAGTGTATATTTTCCCCATTTGTGCCAGTATAGTATCTATCATGTTTGAAATCACATGGTAGTGCACCAAGTTGATGAAATACAAATACGCTTCCAGACATTTTCCATTCCGCATGTGATCTTGTTATATTAAGAATATTAATTGCTTAATGTATGCAGATGATATTGTATTATCAGCATCTATAAAAGTCATGGTTTGCAAAATGCCCAACATAAACTTGATTCATATCTAAATAGATGGGGTCTAACTCTTAACACTGACAAAACTTAAGGTCATATTCAATAGAGCTGGTAAACTTACCAATAATTGGCAATTTAAAATAAACAATAATCGTATTGAGGTTAGCAGAGAATATAAGTATCTTAGTACAATCATTAAAAGCTCTGGTAAACTTTATCATATATCTCTATCAGATAAAGACAGAAAAGCAATATTTATGATGAAGCAGAAACTTCCCTCTGTGGACATAAATGCTAAGGTAGGGTTTAAACTTATAAACTCTAATATTCGACTTATTACAACGTATGTTTGTGAAATTTGTGGTCTTGCGTCTTGTAAACTTCACAAACTAGACCCTGATTGCTGCATTGAGAAGTCATATGATACAAACGTATATGACACAAACTATTTATTAGAAGTTTGCAATTTTAATTTGGACATTAATAAATTTAGCAGCAGCGACTTGCGTAAATATCCCCGACATATACATCGTTGTACAAACAATACAATACTGGTTACATCTATCAGAACTCCCTTACATACAAATGTGTACAAGAAAACACAAACAGTGACATGTCCTTATGGCTCAAGGCACTCGAAAACATATTCAGATAATTAGGATCTGAACATGTTTTGGAAAACGCTAGTACATTTTCAACAGATAAACTGATACATGCCATAAAACAAAACGTTCAGAAAGATATGTGTGGTGGAAAAACAGTATAAATGTAAGTCCTAAATTATCTGTTTCTACCAAAATCTAAACAGTGATTATTTGAGAGATACCTATTATTAAGTTTGGAAAAGAAACAGCTTCAGAATTTGACGCAGTTGAAACTCGCCGTTACCTTACAGCTGTTATTCCAAGAGATGCTAAATATTGCACCATTTGTGTAAACAAATCAGAGGATGAAAAACTGTGTTTCTGCACTTGATATAATTATGAAGACAGTAGAGAAATCTTATTTCATATTTTAGAGTAAGTTGGGTGTGACATTCAGATGGATATAGGTAAGTTATTTTGTCATTTAGTATTCATGTTTGATTAAGATGTGACACCATTAATTCCTAACTATGTACATTAAAAAACATCTAAAAACGGCAACGTTTAATAGGAGTGAACGAAGAATGTGTTGACAATCAATTCATTAGCAAACTTGCTAGCAACTCTCCAGGTGATTTTCTTCTATCATAATACATTAGTTAGCTACTTTCAAATGTCTTAATAACTGAAGTTCAATTTAAGCATATATGCGAATTGTAAAGGATGGGTGGATGACAGGCGAGTGTGAGAGAGCAGGCAAGGTTTGATTGATAATACTTTATATTAAATAATTAATAATACATTCATCTGTCATTGTCATATCCTTCTGCTGATGTAAGACATTAATTTTTCGTATCTTATCATACAATATACTTATATTCTGCAGATGCCGTTTTGTAATATACTGATCCATTGATGCTTTCACGAGACTCATTGTGTACCTATCTTGCAACCGTGATAATAGGGCTTCAACAGTTTTAAACCATTTTACTGAAGCAGTTTCCAAATGGGGCCTTCCTTCCCGAGTGCGACAGGACATGGGTGTTAAAAACCGTGAAGTGGCTCAATACATGCTCTCACACCCTCGTCGGGGCCTTAATTGGGGAAGTTTTCTAACCGGAAAAAGTGTCCACAATACAAGGATAGAGAGAGACTCTGGCATGATGTGTATAATGCTGTGCTTTCTGTATTTTATTAACTTTCTGTATCATTGGAAGTCCAAGGTCTTTTTGATCCAGATTCTGAGAAAAACATCTTTTGCTTGCAGTATGTATACAGAAGCGTGATAAATGACAGACTGTTCCAATTTATGAATTCATGGAACAATCATAAATTGAGAACTGAGAATAACAAGACTCCCTGCCAGCTATTCATACTTGGACTGCAGCAGATATTTAACGAGGATGTAGTTATTGCTAACGAATATTTCGAAGAACTAGATTAGGTGAGAAGCTTAACTTGTATGAAGCAATTTGGCCTATTGGTAAAGAAAGGAAAAAAACAAACAAACTAAGATTTAAGGGATTTTAAACTGTTCAGTCTTCAGTCTGAAAGTTCTTTAACATTCTTCTCTCTCTTGCTTTTCGTGATACATAACTAAAGGTAAGTTAAACGTTAAGATTTTAAAGAGTGTGTGTTTGTGTTGGTATGTGTGTGATTGCCTAATCAAATAAGTAATAACAAATGGCTTTCCAAATGACTAGAACTTCACAGTTTTTATTTTCTTAAGCGGAAAATACTTGTATTTGCAAAATATATTCTTTCAAGCACAGAAAACATACGAAATTTTTTACAGTCACTGAAAATAACAATAACATTAGAAGGAAGCAAAATTATATGCATGTCAATATACATATATATATATATATATATATATATATATATATATATATATATATATAAAAATATATATATATATGAATACAGTTCTGCATTACAACCAGTTCCATTATCAGGTGGGGATCCCCTATCCTAGAGCATTTCGGCGCTCACCCACAACACTTTCCAGGGGTGTGCCGGCTGAGTTGATCCGAACCGATTAGCTTTTCCATTGCTCCTCTCTCTTCTGCCAAATCCAATGTGAGGCTTCCTCCGCCTGTTTGCCAACCTTGGTTACTAAATTCATGTGGCTAGGTCCTGTAATCCTGATGACTCCCAAGGCACGCCAAAAGGTCTGTGCTGCAAAGCCATGGCCCCTTTGTCTCTTCATCCACTGCATTGCGATACCTTTTTGTCAGCCTCCGCAGCTCTGCTCTTATGTTTGCAATCTCCCGAAGTCTGCGGTTTTCTTTTGGCAATGTATTTCTCTGTTTCTTTTCATCTATTCTAAACCAATCTTTTCCCATACTGAAGATGATGGTGGCCATAGTTTCTACATTTCTGTCAACACTTCCTGCCCATGTTACTTCCAGTAGTTGGTCTACGTCCTCATTAATCTGTCTCCATGCTGTTTTGTTGGAACTCACAGGCCATTTCACTCTTAGTTTCTGTTGACTAACACTCTCGTTTACCATTGTAGCCCTTCTCTGAATATCCAACTCCTGTCTCCCGCTCAAATTCACAGAAGCATCTATACTCTCCCCTTTGTTGCTGAACTTGTTTTCATCCTATAGCACTTGGAGGTGCTGGACACTTTGGTGTGTATCCTGGTCCATCTCCTCCTCCATCTCACCAGGTTGCCCTGTGCATTGTACTAGATTCAGGATTGGAGGACAGCCCATCTTAGTACGGTGAATTTTAAGCCATTTGTAAGTCGTTTTTTCATGTTTTGCCACAACTGTAGACTCTAGATGTGTCCGTAATCTTGTTCGTTCTACGTTGATCAGGCTTGTTTGTATATGTGGTCTGTCCATTTTGGTCGATTATCCTTCCCCGCTCTCACACGACCTTGGGGGTATCTCACAACATATCTATCCATAGCGAAGTTGTATGTTTCTCCTTCACAGGAGTTGTATTCTGGCTTACTAGGCCATCATACACCTGTTCACCGGACTTTCCCAATTGTCAGGAGTCTCTCCTTGCTGTCACCATTCTGTTTACTGTTGCCAATTAGTCTTTCCTAATAGTCACTTGGATCTCCAGATATGGCAATATATGAATACAATTACTCTTACAGAACATCTGTTTGTAACTTTTGTGCCACCTGCTTAAAATCAAATAAGAGCTGACTTGAAAATCAATTAGAAAGAGAACCTATATTCTAGTAAATTAGTCTGTCAAGAGGTCCTCAAGAAATGTTACAGATAATTCCTAAAGAGTGCTTCTGAGAAGTTTAACTTGCTTAAATGTCTGTAATGTTCATTTGGCACCCAATATCCCAGAATATATGTTGATTTTTGGCCAAGACCCCAGGATATATTATCAAGTCAGAACAAACATCACTATGAAGTTGATGGTAAAACTACATGGCCAGATATTCAACGCTAGTAATATCAGAAACATAAATTAAATTACTTTTTTGTCTTTTCCTATCTCAGAGATTTAAGATTACATTTTTCCAAAGTATTCATTTAGGAATGCATAGTCAAAGAAGGAAAACAAGGTGCCATCATCTTGAAAATGTCTCAATGGTAAATAAAGGGCATTTATGAAAGTTGAACTTCTCGGAAGCATACTTGCATCTTCAATAAATTCAATTTTAGGTGGAATGTTGTACCCTAAAACTGGTGTTTCCGCTGATGCGTCACAAACTGTACGATTTTCTCAAATGTAACTCCTGCTCTCTCCGTACCTCTCCTACCACCTATAAAACAGGACAATAAAAAACCCTCATATATATATATATATATATATATATATAAATATATATATATATATATATAAATATATATAAATATATATATATATATATATATATATACTTAAGTGTGAAATGTGAACATTATTGCCAAAATAATTTATTTCATATTTGGTTTTTCCTTTTGTATATTTTCACATGTTCACATGTGAAAAACATATCCTTATATTTTCAAATGCGAAAATACAAAATTTCCCATCATGCCATGTGATGCTTGATTGCCTACAGAAATTCTACATGCTGCAAGAAAAAATGAGCACTTTGTGAGCTAGAACAAATAAATGGAAACTGCATTACCTTTCAGACATGGAACTTATTTGTTCTTGATGAAATCTAACTCGACGCCATTCGCGTCTCTGCAGAGTTATTTCCCCAATACCACCTTGACAACAACGATAAACCCGCTGTGGTGCATTGCTGAATTAGATTTGCTTTGTGGTCAGATAGAGTCAGATAGTTTACAAAATGTCAAAAATTGACTTTACTCCAACATATCATAAGGTCATCCCAATCCTACCCTTCTGTTATGTCGCTGATATTGAATACGATTCAAAGTGAGGTGAATTGACAAAAGTGGGGTGGGTTGGTGTGCTGAAGAGAGAGTTTGGTATATAATAAACATAACAGCAAGTTCAGTATATAAGAAAATAAAAGTTTCTTTCTCTGTGTTAATACCGAATATATTTCATCTTGTGATATAAAATGCGATGTATTTGAACTCGTGGCTTCGACGCTCGCTAAAATATCCCGTTTTTTAGGTACCACACAATGAAATATATCCAGTATTAACATTGAAAAGGATATATATATATATATATATATATATATATATATATATATATATATATATATATATATATATATATATATATAGCACGTTGTCTTGAAAATAATTACATTTTGCAGGGATATGACTTTTAAGCTCAACATAATGATACTGTTTTGTGCAGTCTTTGAAAGTTCAAAATCTTCTTTCATTTAATACCTTTGTTATTTGGCCATTGCACCAGATGCCAAAGCAAGTGACCGATTTTTTTTTTAAATCATAGAAATGTGAATGTAAAAGAAGAAAATAAACCACATCTCCCAAAATGTGCATAAATCGGAGTCCTATTAAGCATGCTGATCCAACAGAACAAAGGTACAACGGACAAAACAGATGTACAGTTTAGCTAGTTTACAGCAATTCAGGAGGAAGCATGTATTGCATTGCATTTACTGCATAATAATGTTTAAGAAACTAGTTCCATTATGATCATGGTGCAAATGAAGAAATTCTACCCCATTTCTCTTTCTTGTTATCTTTACAGATCTTATATGTTCACCTGAAACTTCTTTGATGTATGCTAGAAACTTCTGATATATAATATCCTCCTTTGATCTTCTATTCGATCCGATATCTGAGAATGCCGGATTAAGGAGATGAATCAATTTTCTCTGTGTCTGAGCTGATCTGGCAGAAGGTCTGAACAGGAACTTAATGCACGGCTTTCGATGCATTAACTGAAAATTAAAGTTTCAAGAAATTAAAAAGTTTTAATAGACCTAAACTGTTCCCATGGCAAGGTCACAATGACAAAAGGGACTTTGTAACATAACCTTTGCTCACACATAATGCACTATAATATCAGTTTAATTCCTATTTAATTATGTGCATCAAATTACCTCCCAATGATTTGAAACTATGAGGGGTACTAACTTTATAAAGCTTGATGAGATTAGCTGGTATACACGTAATCCAATACATCCTGAAGTTACACATTCGCAACAATGTTTACAATCCTTATTTCATAAACAAGCTATATTATATATTTTTAGTTCCAAAATGTCTGCCAAATATGTATATAATGACTGATGTAAAACTTATCCATGACCTTACTTGGCGATTTCGGATACAGTCTATTATTTGCCAACATTATTTTTTATATGAATATGGACTTGCATTGAACAAACTGATGATATGACAATAGCTCATTTGGGATAACAATGTTATAGACAGAACTAAAGAAATGATGAGCAATTTTTGGCATATCACGTAAGTAAATCTCTTCTAAAATTAATGCAACTCCGCTGTAATTTAATAAGGGCAATGACTCTTCCAAAACTCACGGCAGCACAAAGATTTGTCAACATGCACATCTTTAGATGATGACCATAACTGTACCAAGCTTCACTGCAATCCATAAAAAAAACTGCAAGACAAGTTGCATTCATAAGATTCTGTCTTGGACTGCATTAAGCTGCAAGGCAAAATTGCGAGAGCAAAGTGATTTTTCTTGATATGCACATCTTCACGATTCTGAAGTGATGAGAATAACATGTACATAGTCTCACTACAATCCAATGAAAACTAGTTCTATTAGAAGATTCTGCTACACACTGCATTCAGCTACAAGTCAGAGGGTAATAACTCTTGTGAAAATTGTGGGAACACAGTGACTTGGTGATGTGCGCATCTTCATGTGATGACCATACTATTTACCAAGTTTAATGGCAAATCCATCAAAAACTGCAGGAATAGTTACGGTAATGAGATTGTGTTGTACAATGCATTAAGACATAAGACATAATGGGGATTTGTTGATATGAACATCTTTGGGTGATATCAATAATATTTACGAAGTTTCATGGCAATCCATCCAAAACTGCAGGATATAGCTGCGCTAAAGAAACTGCATTAAAATACAAGACAAAATGGGCAATAACTATAAGAAAATATGTAGGGACAAACTGATTTGTCGATATGTACATGTTCGGGTGATAGCCATAATATGTAACCAGTTTCATAGCAATCCGTGAAAAACTGGTACTAGTTGCACTAACGAGTTTGTGTTGTGCACTGCATTAAGCTACACGATAAAAATAGGAATAACTCTATAAGCAGCGGTAGGAACACAATGATTTGCAGATATGTGCATCTTCAGATGACGACCATAATATTTATAAAGTTTCATGGCAATCCATCAAAATCTGCGAGACTAGTTGATATAAGAAGTGTGCGTACAGGATGGATGAATGGAGAAATGGATGGGTGGGGACATGAGTATTACTATATACTCCACTCTAGAGATAGGGGTCTGAAAATTATAGTAACAATAGGTTACAAGAGCTTTTTAGGCCCAGGTCAGTTAAAGCAGCCGGTTTGAGAAAGGTTTAAATACCCATTTATTCTTACATCAACAAAACCAAGCCGATTTAAGCCATCTCTAAATTGTGCCTGGACTGGTTTTACCACTTCTGATAGGAGTGTTTCCAATTCTTCCTCTTTTAGGAAACATGGTATAGGTTCGTTCTGCATCAACGACAAACCTAAAAATATTGATAACAAGAATAGAATGGAGGACATGCGTGAAATATTGCATGAAACAAATTCAAACCAAATAAAACATTGTTATCTTCTTTCACGCTTATAATTAGATACACATTTGATGGTCTGTACTAAGAATGAACAAACGGGAAATTCTGTTGAATGATTTCTTGCTCGCTTCGCCTCCAAAGACTTGGCATAGCCTGTTTAGCGAGAAACGTGGATCATGACACTCACAACAATCACAACTTACAGAGTGTTAACATAAGTGATACATGAGTGTTAGCATAAGTGATGCATGTAACTGAACACAAAAAATTGCATGGTATTGACCATACATACAACAGTGTCTAGAAAACTGCGCTACAAGCGACAAAGAGTGTCTGACATACGTAGCCAAAGCAATTATTATCGCTGTATACTGAGAACCACTTTAAATTCGTGGTTTTCGTGGGTAACCCAGACCACGAATTTAAAGTCACAGCAAAATATCAACCAAGCCGACATCCTCCCCCCCCCTCCATCTGTCATATGCATAGGAAAAGAATCACCTGTTTCTTTGCTTGTTTTAATACCACGGCTATCTATACTGCTGTGAATGTGCAATATACATTAGGAAAAGTACTTGCATGATGAGGAACACTGAAATTGATTGATTACAATTTAATTTGAATGCAAAACTTCATGAACATGAAAACTCGTGTAAGAATGTAATGACTACCTGATGTACAGTATAATAATAAACGCAGATTCTCACTGTCATTAGTTTATGATTGATGGGTGTAATTTGGGTTAGAGAGGATACAGATTGGCCTCACTTCAGATGTGCACCTCTCAAAAGACTCCTAGCTTGGATTTGTCATTTTCACTTCCTAAACATCAGAGGTAAATTGGAAAAAAGCAGATAACTCTTTTTAGTTTTTTTTTATTTTATCATTAATTTATTGCACTTTCAGAAGTTAGTCTTGTCTACTCTGGAAAAATTTATTTTCCCTGTTTTAATAACTGCTAAAGTTAGTACAGTTTGGACTAGTTCGAGTTCATTTATTGAGCACATGGTTGCAGCATTTCGACCAGCTGTCAACTTTAGACAGCACGTTGTTTCCCTAATACCACATATAAACAAATTTCAGCCACGGTACAAGAAACTAGCATAGAAGTGTGTCAATATTATCTCCATTAAGTGTTAATATAACACTTACCACAAACAAGTCCTGCACCAAAATAGTATTTCGTTTCAAGTCCACCAGAGTCCTCTTTCAGTGTGTATCCACTATCATCGACCTTTTCAAACAGTCTCCATTCCTTCTTTATTAGCTCTTGTATCGTAAGAGTGAGGAACTCCTTCCTTGGTCCCCCAAGATCTGCAGCCCTTTCCTCATAAAACTTCACTTCAAAGGGTACCAGAAGGCTTGGAGCTTCCTAGATCTCCTCCATTCCTGTTTCAAATATGTTCATCCGAGACACATATATGGGCCGAGTCTCACCCTCTAGAGGTTCTGTTAATGATGTCTGGTCTAACTGTCTTCCACTCATCACAAGCTTTTGATAGTGTCGCAAGACTGCTACTGGGTCATGAATGTCCTTCCTGTGGCAACAAAAAAGAGTAATTAAAAGTACTTAAAGCGGGAGGAATTTTAAAAGCTAAGATGACATTTATATATATAATGAAACAGTGGAAGAGAAAAATTATGAGAAAGAGAGAGAGCGAATTTAAGAATCTTACAATTTGTACATTGTATCGAAGTTTCCAATTCAAAGGGCTAAGAAGCATTCATTGGCATTTGGCAGCGAAAAATTAAGACATCCACTTCATACATGTAATGCAAGTCAAGCTATATACAGTAATTAATACAAGAGTCAACACAGCAGAAGAGAAATCCAACACGATTAACCGGTTGATAGACATAGTGTCAATAGTTCTTGGTGGTGTTCATCAGATGGTCCCTCACAATGTATTTATGCGGGTGTTTCAAATAAGTCTTTGATATTATTAAAATATTTCCATTGTTGCAAATGATAAACTCAGTTCTCCCCATTTTCCCAAATTTGCCATATTTTGGAAAGAGAGAGTAGTCACTTTCCCCAAAAATAATCCACCACGGACCCTAGCAAAATAAACTATTTAGAATTATGCGATATTATGACCCATCTGAGTTAAGGAATTTCCACTATCTCAAATAAAAGAGCTCAATGCTGCAAAGGCACAGTCTGGTCAAAGATTATTGATCGATTTTTTTCCCTAAGTTTGAAAGTTTACAGCAAACATACAACTTGCAATCACATAATCCAATCTTGCCTAAAAATTAGTTTCTTAAACATCTTACACTCCTTCCAAAATCCCAGCCATGTTGTCAACGAAACAAGTAGACATGGAATCTGTCATGACACTATCATGTAGTTCACCAGTGTTGGGATGTCTGGTTACATCGCTATGCTGTTCACTGGTGTCGAGGTGTGTGGCCTCATCACCATGCTCTTCGCTGGCACCGTGAAATGTCGCTACTCTACCAGCCTGTTCAATAGAGCCAGAGTTGGAAAATGTGGCCACGACACTATGCTGTTCTCTGATGTTTGGAAGTGCGGGAACACCACTGTACTGTTCACTGGTGTTGAGAAGTGTGGCTACAGTACTATATTGTTCATTGTCGTTGGTAATATTTGTCACACCACAATGCAGCTCACCGACGTCAGTTAGATCATCACTGAAAACAAAGAAATATATTTTCAACATTAGGTATGGCACAAATAAACCAGAGGATTATACATTGTTTCAGATTTTATGTCCTCCCTTAACTTCCATAACCAGCACAAGCATTCTGTGAGACATAAGCTTCAACTTAGAACTATACTTTCATAGTTGTACTCTCTGTAGGACAAAACTGGAATGGGCAGCAAGTGTCAATTTTATTAATCAAAGCTGATTAAATTCCATCATCATACTCATGTAATAGGAATGACAATAAAGCAAAAAATCACATCATATAATCCACCAACAGGACTTTATATATATATATATATATATATATATATATATATATAGTAAGTCAAGCAGTGTGAAGAAACCGGAACAGCAAGTTAGTAGTGGTGTGGGAAATTAATCGATATTTAGTCAACTTCAAGCTGCTGGGGTTTCCATATCGACTAGTCAGAAACAATCTTTGAACAAGAAATAAATTTCAAGTAATTCCCCCGAATGTTTTCCATTACAAAGCTGGTTAGTATGGGTGAAAGGTCAATTATTTATCAACGATAGCAAATGTGAATAAATACTCATCTACCCACCATGTAGTTATGTTGCAGAGCATAGTGCTACAGACAGTGTAAGCTGGAGATAGTGACCAATGGACTGGGGTTACAATGCAAAAATATATAATGCATTATAAATCTGTATTGGCTCATCAGTTAATATTTTTCTAAAGTAATGATCTATTGTGATTTTAGATGGATTCCAAACACTTCTACGCAATCTTCTTCCAGTATATCATATATCAATTGTACAGGGAACTATATACACTCTAAAAAAACGTTAGGGGCCATATCACATTTAACCAAAATAAATGTGTTAGCATGTTAGCCTTTTGGGGTTTGAGCAGAACTACTGAGATTCGAAATAGAGAGTTTGTACAGCTGGTTGAAAAATTGTTTTCTCTTTGGAGATCCTAATTACTGAGTTATATCAGATTTCAAAACATCCTGCGAGGTTCAGCAAAGTATAGTAATATAGTTATATATCCAACTGAAATAATCTGTATAGAATTATACAAGAGGGAGGCACCCATTCAAAATTTGATAGAAGCTATTTACTGTGAATTAATTTATTTTTGTGAATATCAATTTATATGGTTTTGTACAAAGGACCTTTTCAGGTTTACTTGAATGTGCAATGGGCACAATTTTCATGTAGGAGCAACTATACCTCAGGATGCAAATCTCTGCCAAGTTTCATGACTTTCCTTCCAATGGCTTAGGAAAAGTCAGATAAACAAACAGTTTCTAACAGATGGACAGGAGACCATCACACAAATTCTCTGGTCCTGAGTCAAGTAGATGTAAAACCTAGGCGCAAAGTCATACAACTTACTTGAAAATTTCAATTTAATCAGTATCTTCTTCTGATGTCTGAAAATCATTAAGAAAATATGTTGGTTTATTATGAGCAATAACACTGTCAATCCCAACATTACATTAATACACTGCACACATAATAGCTTCATATAAATTTAGTGATCCAAACAACAGGCACTTGCTAACAAAATGAAATGCATATGCTTTGATTTTGTCAAAGCATCAATAAAGTTTGTGAAAAATAATATACCCTCAACAGAAAACCAAACCAAAAGTTCGTTTACACAGCATTTACAAACTGTACCTTTCTCTGTATGTATGGTCTATTTAAAACAGCACTTAACTGATATACATGTATTGAATATAAAGGGAGATAACATACTGTTGGATTACTTTAAGAGCTGTAAAATAAGCAAGATACCCGATAAAGTTCCTTATTAACCAGTCTATCAATAATTTACATCAAAGCTGTATGAAAAGCAAGATACCTAATAACGTTCCTTATTAACCAGTCTATCAATAATGTACATCAATGCTGTATTATAAGCAAGATACCTAATAAAGTTATTTAGTAATCAGCCTATCAATAATACTACCATATACTAGTATAGTATATTCCTTGTTGTAAATATATGTTTTCAGGACAACTTTCCAAGTTCAATTTTATATGTTCGTCATAAGTCTCAGCAGTTTTGTTAGTTTCTCAGAATTACCAATACAGCTATGTACAGTTGAGATTGTTACTCATTGTTAAAATTGGTCTAGGTCAAAAAACTCAAATGCCTGAACATATTCACAAGCGTGGATATTCAGTTTCGAGTCCATCTTGGTTTGACGGTGAATGTAAAAGCAAAAGAAGACACTTTTATAAATGTCGAAGGGTATACAGAAAAAATAAATGCAAAGAAAATAGAAAATGTTTGGTTGAGATGTGATCATCCTATAAGGCACATATTAAAAAATGTCGGGGAGATTTATAGATGGCCGAACTAATAAACTACTAGAAGCGCGTAAGCGGAATGTTAAGGAATATTGGAAACTCTTGAGGAGATGTGTTACTCAACAAATACCTGTTATATCAATAAATGATTTTGAAGCTTTTTTAAAGTGTGCCAGTATAACTGATGACCCACTTTTTATTACAAATGATGAAGAAATAGATTTCTATAATGTTTATGTACAGGGTGACTTACAAATTTTATTTGATGAACTAAATATCCCTATTACAATGGGCGAATTGCAGAGAGCAATTAAAGAGTTAAAGAATGGTAAAAGCAGTGGCCCTGATAATTTATTTAATGAATTTTTGGTATATGACAAAGATGTTCTTCAACCATATTTACTGTATGTTTTTAATGTTATTTTCAATACTGGTTGCTTTCCAGACATTTGGTCTGAGGGTATAGTTATACCTATTCATAAGAAAGGCTCTGTAAATAACGTAGAAAATTACAGAGGTATCACCCTTTTGAGCACATGGGTAAATTGTTTACTAGGATTTAAAATAACAGACTTGTTAGTTGGCCGGAGGAACATCAGGTATTTGTTGAAACTCAGGCTGGTTTTAGGAAAAATATGTCCACAACTGATAACATTTTCACATTACATGGGCTGATAAATTGTTATATCAACTCAGGTAAAAAATTGTTTTGTGCTTTTGTTGATTTTGCTAAAGCGTTTGATTCTATTATAAGGGTTATTTTATGGTATAAATTGCTTAAATTAGGAATAAGAGGTAAAACATTTAATATTATATATTCAATGTATGAAAATGTCAAAAGTAGGGTGAGATTCAATAACATCATGTTGGAAGAATTTTATTTTCCATGTTTATTAATGACATTGAAGAAGAAGTTATTAACAGTGGTGTTCAAATTGCTGACTTAGGTATGCTACAACTGTTTATGATTTTATACGCAGATGATCTAGTAATACTTTCAGAGTCATAACAGGGTCTGCAAAAGGGACGACGTGCTTTGAGTACATATTGTGATTAGTGGCACCTTAAAGTTAATACAAACAAAACAAAAATTATGATTTTCCGCAAGGAAGGAAGAATAGCAGATGATTCTTCGTTCAGCTATAAAGGCTTACAATTAGATATTGTTAATAAATTTGTATTCCTTGGAATTGTTCTTACAACAGGGGGTTCTTTCACACTCGCTCAACAAACTTTAAGTGCTCAAGCATCAAAAGCATTATTTGCAATGGATAAATATTTATACAAGTTCGGAAATATGCCCCCAAAGGTAAAGTGTGAAATTTTTGACACACTAATTTCACCAATTCTTAATTAAGGATCAGAAGTATGGGGATTCATTGAAGGAAATGCTGTTGAACGGTTGCACTTACATTTTTGCAAAAATCTTCTTGGGGTTAAAAAATCTATCCAAAATGATTTTGTATATGGTGAATTGGGGAGGACACCCTTACAGATCAATAGATATTGACGCATCTTGAAATACTGGACTAAGATAATCTCTTCAGATAATAGAAAATATATATCGGTAATATATAATCTAATGCTTACTGATATAGAAAACCGTCCTGGAAAGAAAAATTGGACATAGTTAGTCCGGAATTTATTAAATAGTCTGGGTCTGGGGGAAGTGTGGATAAATCAAGCTGTTGGGAATATAAATGTTTTCTTGTCCTTAGTTAAACAACAGCTATCTGACCAGTTTATTCAAAATTGGCAATCAAGAATTAGAGAATCTTCAAGAGCTAGATTATATAGAAATTTGTCACTTTATTATGGCTATAAGGTGTATTTAGATATAGTAACAGTGACAAAATTTAGAAAATCCCTTTCAAAAATAAGAATGTCTGCCCATACTTTACGTGTTTAATCAGGGAGCTGGAAGAGACCACATTGCACCCCACTAAATCAAAGAATTTGTACTTTTTGCAACGTGCTGGAAGATGAGTATCACTTTGTTATTGAATGCCAATGTTATTTGCTGCTAAGAAAGAAGTATATAAACTCTTATTTTTGGAAAGGACCAAGTATGTTGAAATTTATTAAATTACTCAGTTCCACTAAAACTACCGAGGTTAGAAATCTGGGAAATTATATTCACAGAGCACTAATTGAACTTAATATTATGATGAATGCGACTTAAAATTACATGATTTAATTAGTTCGTTATTAGTTATTATTATTTTTTTTTTCTCTTCGTCTCATCTCCATTTCATTGATTAATACATGCATTACTATCTCTCATATTTCATGTATAATGTTCTTATAATACTAATAAGAAAAGCATTGTGAATACTACTTATATATTGATAATAGTTTTTATGTCTTCTCCCGAAGGAGCTTGTATTTAAGTGTGCGCATGTGATTCAACAAACATAGTCTGGAGTAGTTGATAGGTCACACATCAACGTGTTGTATTCTTACTTCATATCATTTATCATGTATACAAGAATGCAGGTATGTATGTTTATGTGTGGCCTATCTCACTTTCTCGGTTAATATGTATGTATGTGCATATATGTGTGTAGGTTTATGCAAACGTGTGTATAGGTATATGTATATAAATATATAATGTGCACGTGGATATATGCATGTATGAGTGTACTTGGGGATGTGAGTATGCATACGTAAGTATATATCTTAGTATTTATCGAATGTTTGTAAATTCGATAGACTTGTTTTCCTTTATGTATTAAACGTGTCAAAAACAATGTTTGTAACAATGTAACAAACTTAAATATGTATGTATATACCTGCTGATGGCCAATTGACTAAATGCAAATAAAGTTCACATATTGTCTTATGCTGTATTCAACGAGGTTGAGCAGTGCCTGTCTCAGCAAATGGAACAGAGATAAAAGTTATTAGTCAACTCTGCCGCCCAGTAAAGTTATTAAATACACTTATTTTGTTGTCAATTCGGTAAATATGCTAGCTGGAAATAAAATGCAAATTTTACAGATGGTTTGCTAAGATATACCCGAATTAGGGGCTAACACCTTCGACTAAGTTACAACCTTATCAATGTCCATACCAGGTTTATGCAGTAATAGTAACTGGACAGGATATAAGAAACAAGTTGGAAATGTTTTCTAACTTGTGTACTGTAAATCAACAGACAGACACAATTAATTAACTCTGGTAGCAGCGATAGGTTCTATTTCAGAATGGTTGGGATGAAAGTTGTTTATTGTTTGGGTGTATCGATAGAAGAAAGGAAAGTCCATAACCCATCTAGTGGTAGAATTCTGGATGTCCTGGAGACGAAATCAGGCATATAATAACACCTTGACGTCCATGAACATAAATCCTCAAGATGGCTAATATACTATAACATCATGCGACTTATACCTGCCAGTGACACGGTGCAATGAAAATTCCAAAATCGACTTCATGACCTAGTGCCTTGCAGCAGAGGCATAATGATGAAGAAAAATACCCTACCTGACCAGTTTGCATATGTTCTCTCAGATCCTTTATAAGTACCATGCTTGAACAAGACAAGCACTTTTCTTGTTCTTCGAATGAGTCTTCTATGTCAATTATAGTGATACTCTTCTGAATAGGCTTGATGTATATCCGACCTGTCCCGAATCCCCTTATGTCTTCTGCATCTCAGCTTCCATTACTTACTGGCCTTAAATCTTTTTTGGAGCTGCTTTTTAGCGTTAACAAGTTAAAACCACCACAGTGATCTAGAGCTGAAAAACAGGGATAGAATATTACAGTTTTTAATTTTGAGTACTGACCACAGTTTCATATCAAAGTTCATTCTTAGACTCAAGTAAAAAGAAATTATGCACTGTGATTAGTTCACATTAGAATTTCAGAAATACGGATATGGATAAATTGATTTTAATTGTTAAACTTTAAATGCATGGAAGTCTAGATTGCCTTACAACCATTGCATATTTTATTGAACGAGACCCGCGCATATATCTGTATTGCTCAAATAATCCTCACAAAGACTGCTAGGACCGTAGGTTCCTGTCTTAAATTTGAGGATGATGAAATTTATTTGTAAGATAGATTCAAGCTAGAAATATTGCATGGATGATGTTGATGACCACGAGTTAGCACCATTGAGTCTCATATTTCAGTAAATTCTTCTTGAACATTATTCAATCATTTTTACTCAAATAATATTTTAAAAACTAATCTAAGCTTTGGTTTATAATATTGTACATCCAATGTCAGGAGTGTGGAAATATTTAAGTTTCCCGCTTATTCCTAGACAAGTAGACTGTAGGAAGTATCTTGTTCGACCAAATTTTACTTGTCCACTTAACTGTAAAAAAAATCTGGTCATAAATTAGAGTATTAAAACTAACCACAGAAGAATGGATTCAGTTAGATCTATACATAAAAAAGCGATATCTACTGAATCAGAAGATTTGAAATGGTTAGATGTTTCTGAATTTTTATTTTGTGGGAGTTACGTGCAATAATTTTTGTTTAAATTTATTAGGAATTTAACATAATTTATAGTCCAACAAATTTTAGTTCCCCCCCCCCCCCTCCCAAGCTTGATGGTTTTGCAATAAGCAAATAATTGTTTGGTTTGGAAAGAAAAACTTTTGTAAGCAAAAATTATAGTCAATTCCTTTGGAGCAGGAATATTCTTTCTATATTGAGGTGTGGGATAACTTGAAGGTGGGAAGGTGGGATTTGGTATGTCTTCTCATTGTTCAAAGTAATTGGATTTCAATGACTAAAGAAATCCATATATTGTGAAATATCAGTGCACATATTGGATTTCGTCTCAAATACAAAACTTGAAAGAAATATTTGCATCTTGGAAGACAGCAAAGATAACTCACAAAGACAAAACAAGGTTTATCTTCTCTATTACGACTTTAATTTTAAGTTGCAGAGTACCTGCTGGAGCTTTGCAGCTCATTTTCCCCCAAATTTGAGACGTAACATGTAAGCATTTATTTATATGCATTTCAACCTTCACTCACTCATTATCTTCATTTCAAAGATTTACCGATCAACTTTCATTAGTTTTTAAAAACATATTTACCTTAGTATGGCCTGTCTCACTTTTCCCCCCAAGGCCATTTTTATGTAGGATTCTTCTTACCTCCAGAGATGGGAAAGTAGAAGAAGTATTGGAACTTAAGCATACAAAAAAACGAGTGATCGTTCGATCTAAAATAGAAATAAATATCACATCAGTTTACTTGTTTTTGGTGACGACAATTAGAAAATAAAAGTGAGAAATGTTTCGTGAAACGTTATTTACGTTTCCTTGTTGCATGTGAGCAGCGACTAGGGATGTATTTGTGAGACATAGATAACCACACGTTCCTGCTGGACTCGAATTCAATGAATAATTAAATATGCATGCATTTAAGTCTCATACCTAGGTGATTTTCTTCTTCTCTGTTTCAACTGTGTGTGCACAATGTAATAAATTGGAAATATTATATCTGGCCATTGAATCAGACTTTAACATTGTACCCTAGAAGCTAAGAAAAGGCCTAAGTGGGCTTGATATATCTCACCTGGCTTACCTAATTTGATAGGTGATCATATCACTAAAACGGCTACATTAAGGCATGATATTGTAAGCATATTTACAATGTTTGATTAAGCTCTTATCAGATATAAAGTCACTACAATGATATGAAGCTCACTGACAGCAATTCTGGTGTCAGATTGCTTCACTATTATGTGTAGATCTCGATTATAACTGTATACCAGGTCTGATCTAAATCATATTAAATAGTACCGTCTTCTGGCCAGGTGATATAAACATTGCCAAAAACTTTTGAAATAGGACCATAAATATGTCCGGTTTAAGCTAGAAAAGTCACAAATCCTAATAGAGGCGGATGGACCCAATCTTGAGGTAAATAGAGAAAAATAGACTAACTTGAAGAAAACATCAGTAAGATTCACAACCACTAACAAAAATTTAAGCCAAGACAGATAGGTAACAGGTCTAGATGTAGGAAAGAAACAACAGCGGTTATGCCCTTAAGTAAGATGAGAGACTATAAAATCCCATTTTTTGCACCACATGATGAAATATATCTAGTAAGAACATAGGAGAAGAAAATATCCTAGATATATTTCAAATATGGTCACAATTGGATGAGAACTATGGCCTCCAGGATGATAACAACCTCAACCAATCAGATGCAAGATTATCTCTTTAATATGTACCGATCTCACCCATTATCCAATTTATTCAGGATATTGGTGATGTAAGCTTATATTCCAAATTAGGTCAAATTAGATCAGTAACATAGCATCCAAGAGTGGTAAGAAGAAATAGTTGACCTACGGACGACAGACGACGGATAAAAGACAAGGCCATACCATAAATTCATTTGGTCTTATGGCTCAGTGAGCTAAAGCAGTCAACCTTGTGACCCTGACCTTTGAATTTGATCTGTCATTCCCAGTTATGATCCATGTACAAATTTGTTTGTCATGGAATTGTGTGTAGTTAATGTTTATGCATTATATATATATATATATATATATATATATATATATATATATATATGAACGAAAATGTACTCTGGTTTCGTTGTCGCTTACAGCATTACCCGAGGGTGGCTCTTTTAGACTTTACCTATTTCAAGATACTGAGTTCGGTTCATCTAATGCTGCGTGAGCAAAGTGCCTGCAGTAAAAAACCCGATTACCTCGAGTTCTCTGGCTGTGGATTTTCACTACAACCATGGTACATTCAGAGTAAAGTCTCAATGTACCGGTAGTATCACAATACAATGAGTTTTGTCAGGAAGCTGTCCACTTTACTGGAGGTTTCCTGATGGCTGATTCTTGTTTGGAAGTCACTTAGAGTTCTTGATATCTGAGTCCATCTCAGTGAGTAGGTGGACTCATGTAATAGGGATTCTGGGGAAAAACTTCAGAGTGTGGTGTCAGATCCATTCATTGTTCAATTACATTATAAATAAACATATCATTAAAAAAATTGCATTTGCATGTTGTCTACTACTGTGTTGTAGTTTAATTTGCTGTTGTACTGTCTTTTATCTATTGTCTTGTCTTTTATTCGGCTGTACTCGCAGACATTGTGCATGCTTTTAAGCAATAAAATAGTCATATTCCCAATTGAAATTATTAAGTGTACTCCTTTCTGTGATGTGTTACATATGTTCATACATAAAAAAAAAATCAGCATTTGCATGTTGTCTACTACTGTGTTGTAGCTTAATCTGCTGTTGTACTGTCTTTTATCTACTGTTGTATTGTCTTTTAATCTACTGTTGTATTGTCTTTTAATCTGCTGTTGTATTGTCTTTTATCTAATGTTACATTGTCTTTTAATCTGCTTTTACCATTGACACTGTAATGTCTATATGTGGACTGTTACACTGTAAAAATGTACTATCTGTCTGTTTAATTATGAAATACTATTGTTATGTCGGTAACATAGCTTGTATATGTATTTTAATCAGACCACCAACGTTAAATAAAATTTCTTGTATCTTGTATCTAAATAAATAATATTTGAACTTTCTCAGGCTTTTCCATTTTTATATACCGGTACTATCATATATCTAGAGGGCGAAATGCACAGGACGGCAGGATTTTTTTAATGTCTAAATTTGGGTAATATCACTGTAGTTTGGGTTATATTTTAATACTTTTGTGCTAGTTTGGGGCTAGTTCTGGGTAGTTTTGGTAGTTTGGGGTATTTCGTGCTGCCGCAAATTATCTAATATGTAATAATTTAAAAGAAAATTTAAAATTCATTTTAAGGTCCATTTTCTCAGTAGTACTGTTATGACCATTTAACAATTTTCAATTAATTTACAGTAATATATCCATTAATTCTAAATATTGCACCTTTTAGATCAAAATATGTTTCTGTGCTGTTTGGGAATATTTTAATTACCAGATTTTACCTGATTCAATTTTAAAGCTTCATACCACACTGAGATTCTTTGAAATATGTTCAGTTTTCACTGTTGTGGTATTAATACAATAGAAAACCGTATAATAATAATAATAACAAGGTCGCAGAAACTTAGGCTCTAAGATATTTGTTCTATTTATAATTTATAAGCAAACTGCATAAAACCTAACTTACCACTGCAGTATGTAACAGTAGATCGGCACGATTGGTCGGGTTCCGTCGTGGCAACGACATTAATAGCACCAAAAAGTGTAACGGCAGTGGTTGCATTTTGGATTCCGCCTTTTTCCTCTCTTTTTCCGTCAGCCAGATATCCTTGTATACACCCCAAAAGTCGGGCACAATAACATTGTTGCCACTAAGGTTGGGAAATATAAACAGTAATCTGCTGGTCTTGGTCTATGTCGCTTGGGTTATTAGTCACAACAATGGTGCTGCAGGTCCTCTTTACACCAAGTCCGATGAATCGGCCCACCAAACGTTCATTAGTATCAACACAGGTCTGGGGGGTTGATTTATCGAACAACTTTACACCGAACGCTCGTCGGAGGGATCGAAATGGGTTGAGTTTGTTTCCATATTGAGACATATTTCTTGTTTCTGCCAGTAGTGGCAATGCTAGTGGAGTTCATATGCCCTGTCTTCAATAATGTATCATGGTACCAATTATTTTTCCATAGACCGCAATGCTAATGTTTGATGAAATAAATATAATTTCTATCCTACTTCAGCATGTGTGTCGCACACTGTCAAAGAGAGCAATGTTAGATTGTCAATTTGACAAGGACAGAACCAGGTACTCCATTGCATTTAAGAGAGATAACTCTGCTGGAACTAAACATGGGTAAGAGTTATCCAGTCATTTTCAATGATTAGTATCACATTCTTTTAAAAAATCATAAAAAATACAAAATATGATCTAGATATGAATCAACATAATCTCACTTGTTGCCAAGAGACTCAACTTTTTTTAAAACATGACAGAAGCTACAACTCTTATATAATACACCAATCACAGCTAGTTTTGTTGTTTATTTCTGAATACAATGTACCTACACCTTAAGCTCCGCCTCCCTGGGCTTGCGCAATTGATACCGTTATACCATAAGCGTGCATACTTCCTTGCTGTTCCAGCAGAGCAAAACATGGCTGAAGGCGGATTTGACATTAATATGGACGAGTTCACCCGCCTAGACGACCCCGGGCCTGACAAAGAATAAACCTCATTTATGGAGCCGCCGTCCAGGTATCATGAAGAGATAAAGGTATCAGAGGATGGCCTTAGCGATCCTCGCGGTGATACTCTATGCCTGCAAAAAGTTGAAGATGACCTTCCCACCAAAAAGGCAGACTTCTTCTTTGTGGTAAATGACATACACATTAAACCTGTTTATTAAGACATTGTTGTTAGAAATGGCATATTGACTCCCCATAGGTCAGGTATCCCACTAGAGTATGCAAGGGAGCTGTAAAGCGTTCCATGCCATCTATCCAATCGCAAAATCAAGTATGGTGTAAGCATATATGAACTGATTGGCACCCAGAGACCGCAGCCAAATATAAGCAGCAAAGCCTCAGGCATCTGCCATTTTTTTTTTTTTTTTTTTTGCACATTTGAAAGAACCGTAGCTGCCTCACAAGCTATCTCTCTTATTCAATATGGCCTGTGTGTTTGAAAGTCGTGAAATATCAATATTACAGTCAACATTTTTGTTACAGCGGGATGCATATATACCCAACCCTACCATAACCAAGGCTGTTGCAGCGAAAGTTGTCAAAGGTACGAAACTATCAATAACAAAGCAGTCAGTACACATTTTAGCTAATGGTTATACTACGAAACCTCTAAATTGTCTTTGTAAATCATCTAGTGTCTTCACTTTCGAAATGCCTAAACCTAATGTTTGTTTGTTTTTTGTTTTTTTTTGTTTTTTTTGTTTTTTTTTAAAAATATGTTGAGTTCCGACTTCGCTCTCACAATACTACTACTTTATTCCAACTAGTACTGCGTTTGTAGGTTAATAAACAACATGACTGAATGAGCACATCCGTCTGGTTGGCCCATCTAGATCAATAACCAAAACAGTCTGTCTTCAGTGCATGGACTTACCACTGTTTGAAACAAAATATTTCTGGCGTATTTTATTAGAGATGCTGACAACCGTGACTGACGAAGTGACAGCATGATTCTGTCCAAAAGCTGACCACTAGAAAGTAGGCCATTTTAAAGTTAATAACTAGCACGGCCTAATTGTAAAAAGACACCCAGCTTAAGCTGATTCTTGGTATTAAAAAAAACGACCGGCTTGATAAATAACAAAGTAATTTACAAGGGTAGGGGTGGATGCAGAAACAACAGTTTCACTAATACTTCAAAGCTGACATTCTTATCCTTCAAAGACCCAGGAAACGAGTATTAATCTTGCGTATTGAAACTATAAATTTTAAGTTAATAAACAAATTGTAGGGTACTTTTATCAGATCAAAATCTAGGTAAGGATGCTTGCTCCTTGATATTCTGTGTGCATAATGCTGTCTTAAAACTGTTTTCACTAATGCAATGTCCTGTAAACGCCCGCATTCGATTCGGTAAGCCATCCATTAACAAGCATTAATAACATGGGCTTGCGGTTACTAGCTTGACAGATAGAGTAAATGACAGTTATCTGTTGAAACTCACAGCATGTACAACAGACTTACATTTAGATATGTATAACCAAAAATGGATGTCTTTTAGGACTATCAGTATAAGGTAAGTACATTATACACCTATATGATAAAACCAAGTGGCATAATGGGGGTGGGCTGGCTGGAGAAAGATAGTAGCTTGTTCAGTTATGACAATCACTTATTATTTATTCATCAAGAAACGTGTAAAAAGAAAGAAAATGAAAAGATAAAATTCATACCTATCAAGGGTGGGAAATATATTTCATTCAGCAAGTATTTCAAAGTCGATAGGTTCATGAAAGAAGGAAATGAAAATACAGTGAAAAGGAACAATCAGGTTTATAGACAACTTTAGATTCCTGCGGCATGCTATACACAAACTAGCAAGAATTTACTTGATAACAACTTTACAGAACACTGAAACAGTTTACAAATTTGCGGTTTAAATATTTGAGGCAAGACGTTTACCCATATGATTACAATAATAGTTCTGAAACAGCTATACCACCAATTAAAGTATTTTTATCATCAATTAACGACTGATACACATCAAATGATCTTATTAAAATAGCTGTATGGTTTTCTAACATTCCAGTATCACCAACCAATTCCATGAATTTCCTTTTCCCGCTTAACATTTTTTCTTCAAAATCTGATAAATCTTCATACGGTTTTAAATTGTACCTATCATCATATATGACTTTTATTTTTTCCTTTGATCTATCCACGGTCCTGATGTTTAGAAATGTTAAAATTGTTACATTTTTGTTAAATTGTTTCAGTTTTATCACTCATTGATTCGATTAAATCTACCTTCACAGCACACTCTGATAACAAATATTTTATCAGGAAATAAATATAAAACCCATAAATTGATTTAGCCTGCACAGGGATAGTTTTATTAGTTAACTAAAACGATGATATGCTGCAGCCTGCTGTTGCCATCCACACTATTCAGTTTGATTGATTCTGACAAAATCTCATGTCGCCCTGTGCTCTGTATCTGTTCAGTGAATTTTCACCAAATAAAATGTTAAAGTGTTGTTATAACAAATGTTTAATGGTTTGGATGTAAAAAAAATAGTTTCAGTGTAGTACCTATTTATCTAGTTAAATATTTGTGTAATGCCTATGTCAATACAGTCTAACATGGTAGCTGAAGATGGATAAAATGTTCTACTTTTTAAAAAAAATTGAAATCCCTTTAAGATGGAATTGTTTTGCTGATGGAGATGGTAACTGAATTTTAAGAGGTTTTGCTTTTCCTGCCAAATTTTTTTCTTGCCATCTGGACCAGGAACAGAGTTTAAGCTCTCCAGAATCATAATCTTTTCCATCAATGTAAACAGAAGATTCATTTAGTGATTGTACCTTTTTAAAAATTTAAAATCTATTTAAGATGGAATTGTTTTGATGATGGAGATGGCAATTGAATTTTATGAGGTTTATCTTTTAATATCAGATTTGTTTCTTGCCATCTGGACCAGAACATACTTTAAGCTCTCCAGAATCATAATGTTTTCCATCAATGTAGACAAGAAATTCCTTTAGTGATTGTACTTTTCTGTTATAAAAATCTCTTTTCAATATCTATGTAATATCTATTAAAATACTTATCTACCACATGAACTTCAAGCATTCTATTTACGTGTGATAATATTAATGCGAAATTGATTTTTCTTACGCATATACAAAGAACCTGTATATACTATTGATCTCTCGATCTCTCCCTCTCTCTCTCTCTCTCTCTCTCATATTTTATTTTCCAGTGGATCAAAATTGTATTCTTGTTGATTTTGCGATCTTTTTATCTGTTGCATTTGTAACATTTTATATCTGGTTGTATCTCAGATATGTGTCTTCTTGAGCAAGATCGGACTTCATGCATAATATTACGCTTGCAATTGTGTGCTAGCACAATCAAATGTTGATTGCATCATTTATTTGCTTAGTTTACTTCTGATTATTACTAAAATGTCAAATGAAAATTCTGAGAAAATTGCATCTAAAAAAAAATTTGTATATCTACACACTGACTGGGAAAAGTGTACTAGATTTTCCCTCGTCATTGTGGTGTTGCAAAACTATTCCCAAATCAACAGATTTTGGTTAATTTGGTGGTAATTTTTGTGACAGAAGATTTTATAGACGTGTTAAAATTGCACACGGCCAGAATTTTTGTGTGATGCAGCTGGCACCATCACCACCTACACCATCGTGTATTTCACAATCGTTCTCTTCGTATCGCTCTGTTTTAACCATCAGTGTTGATGTTGTTTATCTGGGTGTCATCATCACTAAAAGTAATCAGTAAATTTGCATCTTTTTTGAAACACTGCAATATGTCCGTTTTAATGTTTAAAATCAACAAATTAACACTTGTATTCTCTTTAATGCTATTCTTCAACGCAAGCTGCTGTGACTTCACTTTTACTCTGTCCAACTCGTAAAATAGGCGTTATCTCTAGATACCGATAGTGTTGCTTCATGCTAAACTTGGGCATTATTTTCCACGTGAGTTGCTCTCAAGATCCCTGTTACTTCTCCGAGAAACTATTGAATTTAATATGATGCATCTATGTGTCATCGTCTCTTTTGTGTACAAATAAATTCAAATTATTATTTGTGTTTGCTGCACTAATTGTTTTCACCAACTCGCTGTGGTAGTTAATATTTATCATTTATTTTAGTATTCTCATATCACTATAACAGTGTGTTGGTGTGAAAAAAATATTCTAACGCGTTAGTCAATATTTATTTTTTATTTTGGTATTCTTATATCACTATAACAGTCTATAATAGTATGGTAGTGTGAAAAAACAAATATTATACCGGACTAGTAATTTCTAAGAATAAGGCACAGTTTAATGAGAAAGTGTCATCGATAAAGCTCATCGCTTGATGGGTCACAATCTGATGCATATCGCATATATATAGCTGTTGTTCTCGAGCTGGGAATCACCAATCAGTCTGTGATAGGCCACATATATTGCATTGGTCTGATAAATCTCCCCCCAAAACTGTATTGGTATGTTGGTGGTTCAAATCACCGACTTAAGAATAAAGGTATGGGGGCTGATGGATGATTTATCAGACTAATACTGCATTACTGGACAATAAAATATGTGTTTGCAATATATTCTGTATATTGCTTGCTTAAATATCAAAATGCAAGAGAATGAAATACCAGTAGTGATTTATATGTATATTTTTTTTTTAAATTACCTTAAACAACCGAACGTGAGTGTGACAGGTTACAAAAAAAGGAGCAATAGTAAAAATGTTTTCCACGTGAGTTGCTCTCAAGATCCCTGTTACACTGCCGAATAACTCTTAGCACTGAGTTAACCACAGCACGAAAAACAAAACAATGTGTTTGAACCGCATTTTTATATTCTGGTTAAAGAAAAATAGCTTTTTCCTTTAGAACACAGCTGATTACCTCTGTAAATTATCATTTAAACTAAGGAGTTTTATTGGTAGATTCTCTGGAGAAAAATTGCCAAGGTAATCACTTGCACTTTAAGGTAAAACGTGTTTTAAAAGTCAGAAAAAAAGAAGAAAAAACTATAAAAATACAAATTTAAGCAGAATAATATTTTATGCTTTATTTAGAGTTTTTAATTAAAAAAATGCAATATAGCATTGGGGGTTGTTTTTTTAATTAATTTATATTTTTGTTTAATTCAGAGATAGTTTATGCAAAATGTATCAACATAATTTTTCATTGCTCGATCTGATTTTTGGGTTAAAAAACCCAACTTTTTTTTGTATGACTGCGCATTAAAAGAGGCCTTGTCCTTTTAATTTTTTGTATTCTCGTTTTGGGGATACGAGATGTTCTCGTTTGGAGATACGAGATGCTTGTAATACACAAAAAAGTGACTGCGCTAGTAACTATTTATGTTAGTTTTAGTGTTCTTATATAAGGATACCCTCACTACGCCAGGACTTATTTGTAAATATGTATGTTGTTATCAATTTTAAAAATAAAATATATAATATTACTATGAAAGTGAATATTCAACTTAATTTTGAGAGAGTAAATTCCTCTGCAAAGTATTTAAATCAGTATATCATTGAAGACTGTTGTTTTAATAGCAGTGTTCAACGAATCCTAGAATGTAGTTCACAGCAACCATTCTAAATATGTGACACACATTCGTTCCATTATGCACATACTGTACACGAGGTAAAAAGTTATCAATTTAAAAACCAGATACGATTTTGAAGGAATCTTTAATAAGGATTGTAAAGCAGTAACAGTGGGCAAGTTTGGTGTGTGGCATATCTTCATCCCAAGACTGGCCACGTTGTAATTTAAGTGTCAACAGTGAAAATGTATCAGAATTAGAACCTGGGTATGATTTTGAAGCAGTTTTAACTCAATCCTGGAATGTAGCACATATCGACTCTGTTTTTGGTATGCCATATACATTCATCTCAAGATTCACCCTCATTTATGCTGTGCGACACATATTCATTCCAAGATGTACCCTCAGTGTAAGTTAGGTGCGACAGTATTGGAATTGAAACCATGACACAATATTTAAGCAATTTTCAATAAATCCTTTTCGCTGCATGCTGCAGAGGTGTAATTTAGATAAAAAGATAAAGAAAGAACTCAACAGAAATAAGACTAAATCACAGGTAAGACTAGATCTCAACTATTAACGATGGGTGTGTAACAAAGGCCATCGCACTCTAATGGAAATCACTCATCTGAGGTTTGCTAATATGAAGCTGCATTAGGTTGAAATCTAGCATTCCTTGGTAAAGATTATGCGGTGGAGGCAGCGTTATGGACGATGGGCAGGGTCCATCACTCTTCTACTTGATGTTATCGAATTCTGAAAATGTAATGCATTCAAGGTCTTATCTATATAAATATGCATGCTGAATTTGATTGAAATCCAAACACAACCCTTGGTAAAGTTACTTGCGGAAACCAAACTTTGAAGGACGGGTGAACAGAAGCAATAACTCTTGTAAATAATGTCGTAGAATGCTTGAAATAAGAATGATTCATTGTCTCATCAGTAAAAAGGTGCATGCCAAACTGAGTTGAAATCCAAAAGTATTGGTAAAGTTATGCCGTGAAAACCATAGTTTATGAGGATGGTCGAAAAAGCAGGTTCCGTAACTTATGTAAATGTCATGGAATGCTGGAAATCAAACTGACTTAAGGTCTCTAGACTTGCTGCTGTCCTTACGCGAATATATCTATTAAAATAACATACTTTCGTTCTACTAGACCAAGTTTCCTTAACACCCATTTTCCCTAATTCTCTATCTACCATAAGGACTTATGAAGATTACAGCACTTTCATTGTTAATGGGCGTGGTCAGAAGACAGTCAGGAAGCTTAAACTCATATATTAATGACCAATCACCTGTCAAACTCTCGATCACGTGAATATTGTCCCCTGGTATGTGCTTCCCAGCGTTGTCATTCTTACCGATTGACAAAAGTGTATGCATTTATGTGTGTAAGGTTCATATGTCTTTTCAGATATCAATGAGAAAACATTGTTTCCTTTCCAATGGCTGTTTTATTTTACTCGTATAGAAAAATAAATGTTATCATCTATGTTGATCATTCCATGTATACAAATCTCATTAAAAAAAATTGTTTACTAAGTGCATGTTTAACCAGAAAATATAGGAAATATTGCGTCTTATGTGGAACCGAAGTAAAAAAAAATAACAATTGCTGTAGAAGGTTTTTATTTGGAGATGTTGAAATGGAGAATTGCTTATCTAAAAAAGAACAACCAGAGTGATGGTCAATAATACACAGGTAAACAAGTTTATCATGACGCAACAGTACGTAAAGTCATGTCATGTCATACTATGTATTTGTCATTAAAAAAATTAAGATTGATCTCCAAACATATTGGTTTTCGCTTTAATTTTGTGAAACGCATAAATTTATTATGGTGTTGTTAAGCACACGCAGGACTCAATAAGTTTGTTGCTATGTAACATGACGTCACAGTAGGTGTATCATGACAAAAGTACGTAAACTGACGTCACGTCATTCTTGAATGATCCAGTCATTAAGGGGGCACTCTACAGTTTTAGATTATTAAAGAAAAAGAATTTCCCAGGTTTTCCTCACTGGTTATCCTGGTTAGCTAAAAAAAAGACCTTGTATATCTTAGATATTATTAAAAGAACTTTTAATTCTCTTTATTTTGGTATATGATTGACGAGTGCAGTTTGGGTTAGAGTATACAGCTTGGTCTTACTTCAGATGTGCACCTATCAAAAAACTGCTAGCTACACTTGATCATTATCACTTCCTGGACTTCAAAGGTAAATTGTAAAAAAAAAAGAACCAATAACTTTTTTTTAAAAACTTTTTATACATTTCATAATTCATTCATTGTACTTTCAGAAGCTGGTATTGCCTACTCTGGCAAAATTAGTTTTTCCGATTTTAATAACTGCTAAAAATAGTGTACTTTGGACTAATTCAGGCTGATTTTTCGAGCACATAGGAGCGAACATTTTTGTCAGCTGTGAGCTTAGATCATGTACGATTTCCACAAGTACAATATGTAAAGAAATTTCAGCCACAATACATGAAAATATCATAGAGGTATGCCAACATTCTCTGCATTGTGCATGTTGCAAATTCAAACAACTTCACCTTACACCTGTCACTCATAATAAACTCATACGATATCTTGATTATATATGCATAATCAGCAAGTTTTAAAAAAAAGGTTCTGTTAAGAAACAGTCCCCTTGTGGGCTCAGGGATGTAGAATAGGCCCAATGCACTCTGCTGCATGTCATAAGAGGTGACAAATGGAGGCAAGCTTTTTAAACTAAAATGCATCCAATGCTGATGTTCATACTGAGAAGGTCTGGGACTTTTTAAAAGAGTTAGATATATATAACAAATCTGACTTTGTATTTAAAGGATTTTACCCTTTTTTACCTTTATCTTTGTTTTGTATGTCTTTATGGGATGCCTAAACTTGCTTGGCAGTACACTGCTATGATTGTGTTGATGTGTCATCCATCCATCCATCCTTCCTTCCTTCCATCCATCCTTGCTTCCTTCCTTCCTTCCTTCCATCCATCCATCCATCCATTGGTCTGTGCAGTTTGCAGTTGGACTCGACTTATAGCGAATACAGACGGTAAACACACAGATGCCAAAGTTTCCCATGTCGAACTTCCATCTAGGCAGGTTCAAAAATAAAGCTGCACGAATATTTTTATTTAAAAAAATTCTTGTACAATTGTGTTGTGGAAACCAAAAGAGACAGGGAATCAGGGGTCACAACGTCTCTAAATGATGACATTTTGTTTTAGAACTAAATATATGTTGCTAATAACATGTTGAAATTGATTCCCGAGATTTTCAAGGACTAATTGTAAGGCAAGATGAAGGGTAAGACCCAAGTAAACCAAATGTTTTCACCTACCAGAAATGAAGATCTAGCCTGGTGTAACCTGTATGTAAATATCATGCTTAAGCAGGAAGATATTTATATTTATCAAAACCAACAAGTCTGCAAAGTCTCTAATGGATGCAACTGCTGCTTAAAGTTTCTGATTTGACACTATGACAGTAAATATGCACAATTTTATGAAGTTTTTCAATTATCTTCATTCATTCTCCACAGCCCTTGACATCTTCCATAGCATTTGTCATCATCAAGTTAACACTGTGACATCATCTCGGATAACCATAAAAGACTTCATTGCAATAATTTGTTCCCATTTTCTTAATACCTTTTTTCACTCCTTTATTCAAGCTCTGACTTTTCACACAAGAAGAGATAAAGACCCTTATGATTTAGTTCATATACCTAAGTACTTGTCTCTGCTGTAATTTGTTTACATGGTCAAAAATCAAACAGTCATAACATGATTTATTAAATGTGGTGGATTTTATACTGTTACAACTCTATGATCTAAGAAAAATGTAACAGAAAGAAAGTGAAACCAACAAATCAAGTAAAAATCAACAAGCAATTTATTTTTCTAGATAATTAAAAATGAAAATCAAAAGGCACTTACAATATTGTGAATTAAATTCCAAAAATAATCCAGAATGTACTAATCACAAGTTATAAAATATAGAATGTTCTGAGTGAACTACTGTAACCTTGAATATGCTGACGTGCCAATAGTCTTTAATGTGCTGATGTGCCAAAATGAAGTACTCTGAATATCTTTGAATAAGTTCACATAAATCCCAAAATCATCATTTAAAAATACAAAATCCAAAAGTCTATGAGCACTTTTATAATTCAATGAATATTTTAAATAATTCCTCTGTCTGAATTTGGAATGATTTTTCACAACTGTAATGACTCTTTATAGACCGATAATAAGGTAGAAACTAAAAACTGTCCACTAAACATGGTATATATGAAGATAGGTCACATGACAGAATGTTCTAGAAAATTATATGGTGTATGTGACTTTTAACACACAACTATAAAGGAAATTCTAGTTTTATCTGTAAACAAAATCAACCCTGACCTCAAATTAAATAAACAACTTGTTTACCAAAACCGTCCTTGAACTCAAATACTAAGTAAACAACCTAATTCAAGGACAACAGCTATACATAACATTAAGGTTTGAGCAAATAATAAAGTCAAGTAACATTTATAATTTCCTAAAATATTTATAATATTGTAAAAACATCATACATAACAATACAGAAATTTAAAAAATGCAGAATTTGTGTATTGGCAGAAAATATGTCCTTGACTTTTATCAGATTAATGGCATAAGAAATATCATAGTAGAGCTTTCTGCACACAGATTCATGAGACAGGCTCATATACATCATTCATAGAAATGTGGGGGAAAAGGTCACAAAAGTGGTCATAACAGTCTTTCTATAAATGGATCACATTCAGAAAAATTCAATTAGATTACAGATTTGGATACCCCTTTAAGTGATTAAATGGTTATGCCAATACTCGTACATCACAGTATCTAACGATTAATTTTCAGTATTTGTGGAAACGTATATTACAGAAAGGACAATTTCTACAAAATATTTTACAGAAATGACAATTTATTGTGGTAGATTTGAAAATGGTTCATAATTCATTACTAAACTCATCCCAAACTGACAAAACATTCTTAAAAAGAATTCTTTATTCAAGTACAAGCACTCCCTCTCGAGCGCAGTGGTGTCCCACAGATATAGATGATAGACCAGTGATAACTTTTGTGAATATCAAACATACTGGACTTAGAACCAATCAAAATCTTTTGAATACCAGAAGTTTGCATATCAATATGCCAACATGTTCAATTTCACTGGGCAGTGATATTTCCTTAGCCAGCATAGAAAAACATTACTGATACTTTATAAGCCATCTAATATTGGCATATTGATACATTTTTAATGAAAATTATCAGCCAGAGAGCTCTGCTTTATCTAGTGACCTTCATAGTTGCTGGACCATTCTGCAGAGGTAAGCAATTTTGCATCTGAAGTTGAATTCCTAAGTCTGTAGCCAAAATTATTTTAACAGATTGGGGGAGGGGGGGGGTATTTGTGTAAGCTTATATACTGTAATTGTAATAATAAGTTTTAAAAATTCTTCAACTCAGAACCTTTTTATTTCTGACTGTGTAATTATGATAAAATGCTTAATAAAAGGAAAAGATGACTAAAACATAAATATATAAGTATGTGAAATATACAGAGACTATTATATGCTGGCCTTCATAACCCAAATCTAATCATTCAGCAAGAAATGGATGGCCTACAGTGCAGGTATTTTGTAAGTAAACCTTGACTTCTTAGTGTGGCAGGAGATAACTGCTTATTTTTAGTATGGCACAATATTAGTTTTGCATTATGCCGGAATCAGTAGCAGTGAATTGAATTTGATAGAATTGAATTGATTCAGATTATTGTAGTACAGATGTAATTTCAGTCTCTATTTTGATAATAAAGAAATAAAATTTCATTGACTTGTCTTATTTTTATAACTATCAATTAGCTTCTTAATGTGGTTTAGTATAGGTGTCATTATAAATACCTAAAGACAGTAATGTTTTTATTTGGTGGAGATCTGCAACTATGGACACTATTACTGTTAATAGCTATATGCTGACCTTCGAATTTTGCTCCTATTTATACTCTTCAGCAAATAGTCATGTGACATAAATCTGACCAATCACTGCTTGTCTGGCATGCCGAACAGATTGGGTTGTGCCAAACAGATACTCTACAACCAGTGACACAAACTGAGGGTTATCATACAATTTAATTAGCATTACTGTGTCCATTTACACTCAATCAGTAGCAAATATGTAAACATTTTGTATTATCTCTTGTCTGTCAAACATTAAACCCTTTTAAGTCGTAACCAAGGTTGCTAAGCATGCTTGAAGAGTAAACAAGTACTAGTGAATGCTGAAAACATTGAAAATACATTGACTAGCATAAAAATGAAGAATACAATATTGAAAGTTCAAAACATACTCATACTTGTATAAAGAAGGCCAGCATTTACAATGAACAAGTGAAATTTAACAAGTGAAATTGGATGAATTTAGTGTGTGCTACCGGTCATGTGATCTAGAGTCGGCCATCATGGCTGCAGACATATTTTGTAGTGTCAGCTGATGAAGTCATCAAGCTTAGTGCTATTCAAATGCTGATTTGGAAGGGAAATTAGGTGTGATAAACATTTCTGCATGTGATAAATTGATATGAGGTAAGATTCTACAAGATTTTATGAGTATTTAACGATGTGCAAGATCAAACTTGATGAGAGTGCAGTTGTTACCCACATGACCAGTGATCACACTTGACACACAACATGAACTAGTACATACAAGTATCAGGGTAAGTCATGATCTCTATATTTCCAATCACATTATGATGTTCAAATTCAGTCTTTCAGCTGTATATAATCATTGACATTAACAACATATTTGATTTACGACATGGAAAATCCACTCTCTCTACCCATCATATTCAAGCTTTAGAGCCCCCAGGTCTATTACACTATCATAATGTAGGCACTGACGACCACAACAAATTTAACCAAAACCAAAACACAAATTTTGTACGACTGACCTTGACCCCAAGGTCAAATGGGAGAGCGAGAATATCTTAGCTTTATAATGATTCATGCCATTAGGTTCAGAATCTATGAAGGAGTTTCAGAAATATAGGCAAATCAAAAACTTTAACCAAAATCTTGAACTGTTGACACGCCACCATTGGGAAAGTGACTGCTACATCTAACTTTATCACTAACATGGGCTCAACAAAACTGAAAGGCCTTAATATCAGGATGCTTTCTGTCAAATTTGATCTAATTCTGTTCAGCGGTTTTTGATAAATTCTTTAAAGGTTTGTCTATTTTAGTAAAAATTGCCAAATTTGATGGCAAGTCTGCATTATTTTTATAAATTTAAAAGGTCTTCATGCAATAGTATGTTCTGTAAAATATAGTCAATTTCTGTTTAGTTTTTCAATTTTAGTAACAGCTGCCATTTTGTATGACATTTGCATCATATATGTACAAACTTGAAAGGCCTTCATGAAAAAATGCTTTCTGTCAAATTTGGTCAATATTCTCTTCAGCTATTTATAAAAAGAAGTTGTTTTAAGGTTTTCTATTTTGTAGTAACTGCAGCCATATTTGATGGCAGCTTGGCATTTCTGTACAAATTGGAAAGGCCTTCACGCCAAGACACTAACTGCCAAATTTGGCAAAATACTGTTAAGAACTTATCTGTGAGAAGTCATATAAAGGTTTTTTTGTTTAATATTGGCAGCAATATTTGATGGCATAGCTGCATCATTTGTAAAAAACTGAAAGGACTTCATGCCAGAATGCTTTCCATTAATTCTGGTCAAATTCTGTTCAGTTGCTTATGAGGATATGTCATGAAAGGTTTTCTACTTTTAGTAATGGTTATTATTTTTAAAAAATAGTTCCTCCCCAAATTCATCATTCTATGTAACAGCCTCCCTGAGAGCATCATGTGCCAGCCCACAATGGAGTCTTACCAACAGGTTCTGACCTCTTACAGTCGGTAAAATAGATTCCAGTTTTTATCTTCGATTGCTTTCATCTACTCTAACATATGGTTTTTATTGTGGCACATGTAAGCGCACCATTGCAAAAATATGAGGGATGCAATTAATGAAGATGACATTTATGATACTTGATGGCAGATCGGCAGCAGTTGTACAAGCTTGAAAGATCTTCATTCCAGGATTTCTGCCAAGTTTGGTTAAAAAGTTAACAATAGCAAATGTTGACAGAAGACACATGCCAAACACAGGACCATACCAGAAGCTCACATGGCCTTATGGCCAAGTGAGCTAAAACAAAACTGGTCATCATGGCCTACATTCACACCAGTTTATTTTTAAATAAAAAATTAAATGAAGATCAGTCGGACAAGGTGTCTTATAAAAGATGCTGTGTTAGCACAGGTATGTCGACATAGTTATGCCAGGAAAACAACACATTTTTATATTTTTCTTTAATTTAATAGCAAACATAGCACAGAAATAACACTAACATGTGTAAATACACAAATCTGAGTAAAAATATGATTTGATTGACAATTTCAACATAGTACTTTGGTAATTTGTATGGCACTAATAAAATTACAAGATGTATGAATGCTAAATGGTATGGAACTAACATAATTACAAGATGTTTGAATGGTAACTTGTATGACACTTGTGAAATTACAAGATGTTTGACTCTGCACCGATACTACAGTGCCTCTGAAGCTACGATTAACTCATTAACCCCTGCAGCCACAATAAGTCGTCGCACTTTGCATCCCTCATCTCCCGAGTGCCACTATAACTCGGCGCAGTTTACCTTGCTTGAATCCCGGGTGCCTCGTTTGTGTGGCAGTATTAGTCTAGGCCTGTATCCTGAACGACGAGTTAAAGTGGCACAAACCATTGGTTGATTCCAGACTATTTTCTAATTATGCAGGCAGTTTAACCAATCAAATTTAAGCTTATATAGATAGAAGAAACATTGCAGAACAAAGGAGAAAAAAATTTGATTTTGATTGCGCCAGAAATAGTGGAGTTATTTAGATTTGAAAATTATGCAAAATGACAAGAATCAGCCACTGGAAGTAGACACATACCTGACAGACTCTGATGGAGATATATTCATTTATGTGTGGATTAAACCATATCTTGTAGATATCTTGAAGAATCGGTAAATAAAGACTTGCTTGTGTTTGGGAAAATGAATTTAGTTAGCACGAGTGTACATAATTCAGAGTTTGTTCAAAGTGTTTCAGTAGTTTTTAAACGTTTAGTGGAGAATTCTAAGGAAGAAAGGTAAGTAAAGTGTGAGGAAATATGCAGTTTTCACACGAGGTTAAAGTTTGTAAGAGAGATGACAAATGGAATTTCTGTGAATTATTTCATGTGTTGAAGGTTTTAATTATTCAGTGTGAATTCACAATGGATTTAATGGATTTTTAATGATAAAAGAAGCAAATTGGTAAGTAAATAATTTTTTTTGTGCCTTTATGGATGAGTTTTATTTCTGCATGCTGCATGAAATTTATACCATTATCTACATAATTTTATTGAGAACAGCTGTGCCAAACTTTAGCTTAACTGAAGGAATACAAAGCAAAAAATAACTAATTTATTTCATGTAGCCCCCTCTGTAAAAATCAGCAAGTCAAGTACTGTCAGTGAGTCTCAGGGATACAGCTAATGGTAAGGCTAACACTGCTCTAGGTGATCCCTCTGCAAGTATGCTGTAGGGGAATACCTAGCTGTTTGGCTCAGGGGTTAATGAGTTAAAGATATTGGAGACAAACATATCTGTCAAAGATCTAAAAAAAAGGAGATTATATCACAAAGTCTCGACAAACTATTCTAGACTTAAAGTATGGCAAACAAAGGAATTACTACTGTTATGGTATAATACTGTCTACTCCACACAAGAAAAACATGGATGATACAAATTTCCGGTTATTACAAACACATTCACAAATCCCTGGCCTCACTCTTTGATATTGGAATTGCTCTGCTCGATATGAACCATGGTTAAGATGAAATTCTGCTTAATATAAATACATTTTTTTATTCCTATGATCCTGATTATAATGATTTATTTATACTTTTAATATCAAGTAAGAAAGATGTAAACAATTTTTTTGAACAAAAACATCTTCCTTGAAAAGTAAATAGGCACATTATTTACAGTTTCCATGAAATAACTGCTAAATGCAATTTAATTTGTTCATTAAACACTCATTTCATGTCATGTGTCAAGGCAGGCAACATGATGACACCATGATCAACATCACCTTCTTTAAATTAAATAACACACTGTTGATTATGATTATGATGCCGTGGAAAATGACTCTACTGCAATCTAACCTGTTACAACAAACCAAGAAGCTGCTGAAAATGTCAGTATATTTGTTCTATTTGAAAAAAAGTGTTAAGCTTTTCTATGACAATTGTGCAAAAAGGACAAGAATTAGACATCAAGATAAATTGTAACCATTTCAAAAACACCAAAAAATAAAGAAGTACTATATACAGATTATCCTATGAACCATAAGTTCATCATGAGTTCACAAAAATTTAAACAATTAAATATAAAATATTCATCCAGGCATATATAAAAAATCTATCTATCAACTATCTGTTCTAGCAGTCATTTCTGGTTTCATTTGATACCAATTCTGATTAATATGAACTGATTCTTACAGTCTGCAGGAGTTAATATTAACCAAAGTTTACTGTATAACAAACTACAAAAGAAAATGAAAAACACTGTATTTATTTTTTGTTCACTGCTAAGTATGACTGGTCATATTCTTCACATTCTGGAAAAATCTTAATAAAATATCATCATCTTGTTACAATCAAAACTGAACATGTGTGTTCCAAAATTGTCATCAGTCACAATTCACTACACATTAGAAACATCAATATCATGTCAGAATCTGTCTTCTCTCCAGTGAGAAGCTCTTGTCATCTTGAAAATTCTGGGCATCTCGTATGAATTACTCTCATTTTATTGCAATCAGCTGGAAAATTCTGGACATCTCATACAAATTACTCTCATTTTATTGCCGGTAAATGATGGCTTCTAATGATGGATTGCATGATATTAGCAACTTTTTCCCCGCTTGTGCCTTGGATAAATGTTTCATGATCCCCATCAACCACATGAATTTTGACCGTTCCTTCACACACCTACAGAAGAGGAAGATAAAATGTTTGTCAAATACTGTACATATTATTAAAAAATCTCGTAATTATTAGGGAAAGAAGACCAACCATATAGTCTGTAATATCATGATCACCTGCTATTGAATTTGGTGACCCTGAAAATTATCGTGATTGAGAACCATGAATTGCTACTCAATTTTCAGTTTTAAGATTGCTACTTAAAAAAGTTTTATGCAGAGTATAAATATTAGACCATATAAAGCAATACTAGAAAAGGAAAAACGTTAGCAAGGTAGGGCAGTTAGTGACCACTAAATATCCCATCATTTTGTTTCCCAAGAGTTTTTTAGGCAACTTTTTTTCAAAGTTTAGTTTTTTTTTCATGAACAATTAAAAGGTGTCCTTACTTTGTAATTAAGGCTGCACATTTTTATAAAACACTGTAGAACTATATTGTGAAAAACTCCAGTGCAATGCCAATTTTATGCAAGACTTTCAATCATGGATTTTCTGTTATATACTTCTATCTGAGATGTTATTTTCACTTCTAATATGTTCCAAGTATAGACTACCATATATACTTGTTTATAAGTCTAGTCCAACTGCAAACTGCACAGACCCAGATTTGCAGTCTCATAATGTGGCAGAAGATCTGGGTCTGTGCAGTTTTTTTTAGGAATAATCTGTAGAACAAACAAAATAGATCCTGATCTGCCAGTGCATTATGCTACAACAGATCAGGGTCTATGCTACAACAGATCAGGGTTTATGTTGTTTGCATTATGCTACAACAGATCAGGGTCAATGTTGTTTGCATTATGCTACAACAGATCAGGGTCTATCTTGTTTGCATTATGCTACAACAGATCAGGGTATATGTTGTTTGCATTATGCTACAACAGATCAGGGTCTATGTTGTTTGCATTATGCTACAACAGATCAGGGTCTATGTTGTTTGCATTTTGGACTCAAATTATAAGTGAGTATGTATGGTAATCTAAGCACTGTGAATGAAATTATTTTCTTGGGTATTTTAATTATCATGATTTTGAAAAAAATGAAATTATTTTCTTTGGTATTTTAATTATGATGATTTTGAAAAAAATGAAATTATTTTCTTGGGCATTTTAATTATCATGATTTTGAAAAAAATGAAATTATTTTCTTGGGTATTTTAATTATCATGATTTTGAAAAAAATGAAATTATTTTCTTGGATATTTTAATTATCATGATTTTGAAAAATATGACATTTTTGTCAGTACTTAATGAAATTATTTTCTTGGGTATTTTAATTATCATGATTTTGAAAAAAATGACATTTTTGTCAGTACTTAAATTCATGGGTTTGGGTATTTTAATTATCATGATTTTGACAAAAATGACATTTTTGTCAGTACTTAAATTCATGGATTTGGGTATTTTAATTGTCATGATTTTGAAAAAAAATGACATTTTTGTCAATACTTAAATTCATGGATTTGGGAAGGGGTCAGACTGTTTCCACGGAAAGATCATTGTTAGGTCATTAAATCTGTGTTTTGAAGCAACCACAAAATCCACGAAAATTCGTAAACCACAACAAATATTGATTGCACAGTATTCTCTAAGCAGAGAAACAAGCTAGGTCTGTTGGGACTACAATACTGGATAACCCAAAGGGGACTGTTTGACAGTTCGGTCATTTACCTGCCGAGTATGAAATTATTATAAAACTTACATATGCATTAAATATGCAGAAACTTTATTCTCACTTTACAGAAAATGTAAAACCTCTAACTAACAACTATACTGCTTTACATAAAAATAACATGGCTGAAATTCCTTGCAAAATGGTGACTGTTTTACCGAGAACAACCTCTGACATTTGCACTCATGAATGCAATCATAACACAAGAGTCCCTCAAAGGGACAGATGCTCTACAGGGCAAAAAGAATTACCAGGAATTCAAGATAAGACCATTCTTCCTTTAAACTGCTGAGTGCTGAAACCATCTCTGATATTCTTCAATGATAAAAAGATTTTCAAATTAGCTGCGGTGGTGGACATATTAGATGCCAGATTGGCACCATTTTCATTTAGGACCAAGTACACATCATTAGAGGTCTTTTGGTGAAAACCCTATGTTAATATGACCATCTATTAAGGGGGAGTAGTGACAGCAAAATTTTCAAGACAGCCATCGTGGGAGTCATACTGGCTGTACAATTGGCACCATTTTCATTTAGGACCAACTATGTATCATAGGAAGTCTGTTGGTGAAAACCCAATGTTGATCTAGCGATCCATTTGGGAGAAGAGATAACAATATTTTCAAGATGGTCACCAAGGTGTCCATATTGAGGTCAGTTTCCATCATTTTCATTTTGGACCAACTAGACATTATAACAACTCTTTTGATGAAAATCCCATGTCAAAATGACTTTCGATTTAAGAGGAGTAGCAATACTAAGATTTTTAAGATGGCCATTGTTGCGGCCATATTGGAGATCAGATTGGCACCATTTTCATTTATGACCAACTAGATATCATACAAAGTTTTTCAGTGAAAACCCCATGCTGATATGACCGTTCATTTAAGAGAAGTAGTGATAACAACATTTTCCAGATCTGTAACATTTTCATTTAGGACCAACAAGACATTATAAGAAATCTTCTGGTGAAAACCCAATGTCAATATGACTTTCAGTTCAGGAGTAGCAATAACAAGATTTTCAAGATGGTTGCTGTGGTAGCCATATTGGAATCAGCTGTGCCATTTTCATTTAGGACAAACTAGACAGCATAATATGTTTTTCAGTGTAAACCCTATGTTGAAATGACCATTCATTCAGGAGGAATAGCAATAACAAAAATTGTCAAGACGGCCACCATGGCAGCCATATTGGAGGTCTATGCAGCACCATTTTCATTTAGGACAAACCAGACCATGGAATGAATGTGTGTGTAAAGTTTCATGGCAATCCTCCAAGTAGTTTAGGATAAGTAGTGATAATAAACTTGTGCTAACAAAATATGGACAATAGACCATCTGGTAAGCTCTTCTGGTTTATGACCAGTAGAGCTAAAAAATCTCTTTAATGGCAGTCAAAATGGTAATTCTTGTATTTTATCCAATACTTTTGAATTTGACCTTTAAAGTAAGTAGAAACTGGGCAAGGTCTTGTATATAATAACAGTGATGTGAAAGGCTTTGTATGAAACTATTCTCAAACTATGACTGAAACCCGGCTGATGCTGCTCAATGATAGGAAACATGACCGAATGACTCGGGTACTTATAACTAATTGGTGCAGTCGGGCCTCTCAGCTATATTTTTCAAAGTTATGGGGGTTTTATAGAGTATTTGGTCTATAATATATTGGAAAAATATAGGGATGATGGTGTGATAATATTACCAGTTGAGTACCACATTTATAAGTACTTGAACACACATATTAGTCAATATTAATAACAAAATTGCATTGAAATAATAATGTAAAATATATATATATGTATGTATATATATATGTCATTACTGCTATTTATTTTCTCTATAGTACTGATTACATTCATCATGATTAATCATTTTTTTAAGAAAAAAAAGGTACTTGCAAGAAAAATTAACATGTGGTTCTCCCACATAATTATAGTGGTATTATACATAAATATAAAGGGATTTATAGAGATTTAGATTATATAAGATATAGATTTCAGTGGCAGATCTGTGCAGTGGTAAAGCCACTGTTCTGTACCTAGGTAGTCTTGTCTTTAAACCTGAGCACCATTATGACCATGATTAAAGCCCAGTCCAAGTTTGTGGCTTTTTCTGTAAATGACAGTTTCAAGGGTCTGCAAGGATATTCGTATATAAACCTAATACACTAATCAGGGCTGGGAGTAGAGGTTGAGAAGGAAAGTCAAACTATAATTACCTCATTCAAACCATAGTCATGACTAAGGGCATCTGACTCTGTTCTACTCTTTTCTGCAACTATTAGAGTGATGTCCCCTAGTATGGTACCCTTTGGTTTGTATTTCTCCCCAATGACCAACCTCTGATAGAAACCATTTGCTGCAAACTTCAGCTCTGACTGCAGGAGCTGTGGATATGTCTTTACTATTAATCCTGACACTGAGTCAAGCCTAGCCTCAAAGTCTGGCATTTTCAATAGGTCACTGGACACCTGAAAAGAAAAAAAAGATGAAATTGTAACATTAAAAAAATTGTTTGAATTTCATAAATGGTAACAAATTGTTAGATCTATTGGCATGCATGACTTTAATGCAATGCTAACTTAATTTTAAAAAATTTAAAAAATGGATAAAATGTTGCGACGCCCTAACTATCATACAAACAAATCAAGGGCGAGCATTACATCAAATTCAGACAAAGGATGCTTTAAAATTATAAGCTACAGAACACAGAGACCCAAGTGGGCCTGAGATTGCTCACCTGACTGACATCTGACTAATAGCCAAATGCAAGTACAGTTGGACAAGAAATCTGGGTCAGAAAGATGCTTTCTGTAGAAAAATGTTCCTATACTGCTGATATTGATAAACAATAGTTTTAATGCTTTTCCATCTTTTACATATTCATCAATACTGGTTGTCCAATATTAAAAGGCCTTTATGCCAGGATGCTTTCAGTCAAATTTAGTTTAATGTTTTTTTGAGATAACATTTTTGAAATGTTTCTCTAATTTTTATTAATATGGCCATATTTAATACAGGATATGCATCATTTGTTTAAATTTGGAATGCCTTCAATATATAAAAATGCTTACTGTCAAATTTGGTAAAATTCTGTTCAGCAGTTTTTGAAAATAAGTTGTAACAATGATTTTCTATTTTTATTAATTGTGGCTATATTTGATGGTGGATAGGCATTACTTGTGCAAATTTGAAACCCTTCATATCGGTGTTTTCTGTCCAAGTTGGTCAAATTCTGTGAGGCAATTTTAAGGAGTAAATAAAAAAAAAAAATTCAATTTTTTGTTTTACAGTAGCCATAATTGATGGCAGATCAGCATCATCTGCACAAATATTAAAGCCCTTCATGCCAGGATGCTCGCTGTCAAATTTGATCAAATTGTGTTGAGCAGTTTATGAGAAGTCATCATCTGAAAATTGCTTTTAAATTGTTATATTTAGTAACAGAAGGAAGATCAGCATTATTTGGACAAACTTGAAAACCCTTCAAGCCTGGATGATTCCTGTCAAGTGGGTTTTGATAAGTTGTTTAAAGATTTTCTCTTTTTAGTAACAGCGACAAAATTGATGGTGGATCGGCATAATTTGTACAACTTTGAAAGACCTTCATGCCATGATTCTGTATAGCAAATTTGGTTTAGTGGCTTTTGAGAAGGTTTGTTTGCTGTTGTTGGTTTTAACAGCACTTTAAACACATTATTGGCTATATCATGCTAAGGAAATGGGAGCTAAGCACCTTTGCCCAAAACACTGAGGCATCTGACTCAGGCTGGCCTGAGCCAGTATCAAACCTGCAACCTTTTGATTACAAGTCTGATGCTCTGCCAACTGAGCAACAGCAGCTCCCTCTTTTGAAATGAACTTTAAAATAGCAATTATTGACAGATGCATAATGGACGATACATGCCAGACACAAAGCCATACCACAAAACTCACTTAGTACTATGGCCAGGTAAACTGAAAACAGGAGTTCCACTGAGTAAGATATTTTGACTGTAAATGGCATTATGATAATGCAGCTTTCTGCTTAAGCGAATGAAACTACCATATTAGGTATAAACTTAAGGTATAACGTTGTATCGTACCAAAGTGTTGAATACAACAACTGATGTAGAAGACACATGGCTTTGAACCAGAGGCCCAAATGGGTCTGAGATTGCTTACCTGACTGATATCTACAAAAGAGCCAAATGCAAGAGCAGTTGGCCAAAAAAATCTGGTTTAGTAGGCTGCTTTCCAAAAAAATTTAAATGTTTTCTATTTGTTAGTAATGACAGCTGCACTGGATGACAGACTGGCATCATTTGTGCCAACCTGAAAGACCTTATGCCAGGATGCTTACTTTTCAAATTTGGTCAACTTTTGCTAACAGGTTTTTGAAAAGTTATTTAAAAGTGTTTTATAATTTTAATAGCATTGACCATATTAAATAGTAGATCAGCATCATTTGTAAAATCATTAAGGCCTTTATGTCAGGTTGCTTTCTGTCAAATTTGGTCAAATTTTATAAAGAGTTTTTCAGAACAAATCTTTCAAAGGTTTTTCTATTTGTAGGAATGGCAGTAAAATTTTGATGGCTGACTAGCATCATTTGCATAACAAGAGGCTCAAGCGGACCTGATATAACTAAACTGATCATTTCAATAAGCAGGCTTATGTAGTATCTAAAAACACAATCTATGCAAACTATCTCCTAAATTCAATATCATTTTGAATTTACCTATTTTACCACAGTCTGACAAAAATTCTTTCCTAAGATAAAGGCATAATTAATATGCCTAATCTCTTTCCCAAAATCAAATTCATTCCATATCTTTAAAAGTCAACAGAAGATTTAATTTGTGGCCTACAGAGTCAAACATCTTTTACATGAATTGAAATTATAATTCACGGTTTTTGTTTTTTTTACATAATGGGTTTCTTTACTCTTAGTACTGAAATCTGAAAGTGTTCAAGAGAAAAGCATAATGGGTAGTTTTTTTTAAATTAAAAGCTAGAATTAAAAAATATAAAAGCCAAATAATTTGTGAATAATGGCAATGAATACATGAAATAATAAAATAATGCACAATGTATGTGATAACATAAATGACAAATGTTTCAGGTATTTTATCATGGCAATAGTAGAAACTTTCAAATTCTATTTCAACAAACATCAAACTTGCTTCCAAATATTCAAATGTGGCCAAGTTTAGAGAAATAATTCTCCGCAAAATAAATTTATAAACACAGACATGGTTTGTGCAATAAATATGTTCTTAATTTACTACAATCAATATTAGAAAAGCCAATTACTTGCAAACAAATATTTCTAATTATGTAAAGAAATTCTGATCTTTAATTACAACATTGTACACAGTTTATGCTGGCATGCAATTGTACATTTTCTTTACCAATATTTCAATTGTATACTTTTCTTTAGTTATAAAGTGCATATTATTCTTTTTAATTTTTTAAGTGTATTATTTTTGCTGATTTTTATAAATTATTCTATGAAAATTTACATATTTTGTATTTTAAAGTAATTTTTGAAAACTGGTTTTCATAGTTTATGCAAGGGGAAGAACTCTGCAACCCAAACCTGTGATTCTTAATAGTCAATATCATGTACTTTTTCTTTTGCTTTGCTTTAATTTAGACAGCAAGAACATGTATTTTAAAAGCTTCAAACTGCACTATGATGAACAGATCTTGTTCATAATAAAACCCATTTGATATCAAGATGCAAGATCACCTCATCAATATGCATGGATCTCACTCAATATCACACTGATCCAAGAATTTTATAATACAAGCCCATATTCCAAGTTTGGTCAAAATCTGCTCAGAAACATGGCTGCAGAATTGTAACCAGCTCAACCAAACAGAAGCAAGATCACCTCATTAATATGTGTGTATCTCACTCTTTATCGAACTTATCCGAGATATTGACGATACAAATATATATTCCAAGTTTGATCAAAATCTGATCCTGATATATGGCCTTCAGAGTAGAAACAAGTTTAGCCAATCAGATGCAAGATCACCTCATTTATATGGACAGACCTTGCTCATATTTGAACTCATCTGAGATATCGATGATATAAACCTATATTCCAAGTGTGATCAAAATCAGATCAAAAAGAATGTCCTCCAGAGTGGTAACAAGCAAATATTGATTGACGAACAACAAACACAAGGTTATGTCATTATGGCCAGGTGAGCTAAAATTTTAGTCTTTTTTTGACAATGCTTTCTGTTTAATTTGGTCAAATCCTGTCAAGACAATTCTGAAAATAAGTTGGCCATATTTTATAGCAGATCTGCAAAATTCACGCATATTTAAATGACTTTTTGCAGGGATGTTTTAGTCAAATTTGGGCCAATTCTGTTCAACTGTTTTTGAGAAAAAGTTGTTTAAAGATTTATCTATTTTTAGTAATTGTAGCAATATTTTAAAATTTTTGTTTTTAAACACAAATATGAAGACCAAATTTGATTTAAATGCCATTAAAGAAAGATGAAAAATGAAACTGAAAAGATGGAAGATTCAATGATATAGGTAATGAAGGAGGTAGGAATATCTAGTTTCTTTATCAAAATAATGGACAGAAATGTATCTTCATAGGGATTCCCTCAATAGTCCCGCAAAATGTAACAAAGAGAGAGAAAAAAAGGGAACTGATACACCAACTGTTTGTATCTGACTGTTATATATAAAAGGTTTGCAGGAACACTCAGTCCTATGGCAGTCATACAGAATGATGTTTCATTATTAATATCGCTTTGTGGTCCAAAAAAGAAATTATTAATCGACATACCCTATACAAAATTAACTTGAAGTGACATACGGCAGTTTGGTTACTTACCTGCTGAGGATCAATTTTGCAGAATTTCTGTGCAAATGTGGAGAGAACTGTAGTCTCAGCTTCAGCCTCATTTTCTATTGTTAGCTTCTCCCTGTAGGTTCCTGTGTGGGCTGCAACAAACTTATGGGATCCATCTAGCAAAGTCAAGGATGCTACTTTTACCTCTGACCCCTGCAGCATATAGGCCATCTCCATAGCAACACAGGCTCCAAATGAATAGCCAGCCAGATGAACTGATCCCATTTTTTTAATTCCTTTTATTGTCTGTAAAAAATGAATTTTAAAATGTTAAAAACATCTAGAGGAAGGAATAGTTCTGTACTCTTCCTGTGAAATATAATTAGAATAATCTGACAGGTTTTATGTCATTATACATTAATGGACAAGTGTTTAAACATAAATACATGTACAGATGCATGACACATCTTCATACATTATTTGAAAGCATGTCAGACTTAAAGTTGCAAAGTCATTAAGAAACCAATAATGGCACTGACTTATTTACCCTGGCCTATATTGCAGACAACTATATTTCCACTATAAAATTTCCAGTAGTAGCTAAAATTATGTAAATAATCTGAAAGCTGTATCTTTTATAGACTACACAAAGAAATAATAAGCAGTATCCAAAACAGATTTTGAGAAATTCAGTGGCCATTGGGGAAAATGAGAAGTCAATGACTTATCTGTCAACCAGTAATGGAAAAAAAGCATAAATTTAATTAGAAATAGATCTGTTTGTCCTCTGGAGGCATAGCTAGAGCAATGATTGAGCAAAAATTAATGAAATAACAGTAGATATTATCTATGATTGTATTCCAAGGTAGAAATAATTATTCATTAAGTTTTTTTGCAAACCACCTGTATGTAGAAGGCAGCCATGGCCTGTACAGAGTCAAGGGGAACATCAGGTGTACACTGTAAGCCATACACTGGCAAGTCCAGGTGGAAGAACAGGTGTCTCAATGCCATTACATCACCTGAAACAGTAACAGGTACACAGGTGTGTGTGTATATATGTATGTATCCTAAATAGTCTGTCCAATACGATTAGTAATAGGAAAAGCATAATCACCATACTGTTTTCTCAAGATAAAATGAAGCCTTCTGTAAACTTGATAAAATGTCTTTATTCAAATTTGAACAAGAAAGAAAGATATTGTTTAACCTCAAAACAAAGAAAAAACAAGCCTCTTCAAATTTTGTGGCAAAAGAAACCTTAAAATACTGACATGTGACCTTGACCTTGAAGATAGGATCCCAAACCAAATGTGGAATGCAACTCCTCTTCAAATGACAATATATAAGTATCAGGGCTAGAAAAAGTTACTTGCCCAGTCAACCTGTCTACTTGCCCAGAGCCTGTGCTTGACAAAATGTAATGTATCTATGCACACTGACAGGCATATTTACAATAAAAAAATAAGACTAAGACAGTCCAGCCTACTAAATATATACTACTTTCCATTCCCATTTCAATTGAAACATTAATTGAAGTGAAATGTGACTAAATCCAAACACATACTAATAAATGAGATTTATTAAGATATTTAACACACATTTATTTACATTATCGTAATGTCCCATCACCATTTTTTTAGGTCACAAAAATAGTTGTTTTTTCATTAGATCTTTCTAATTTTATATGCCAGTTCATTAAATCATATACAATTGTTAGAATGTAATATCCTCTTGGCTTTTCTCAGTCTAATTATCCAATTGAAAAACCCAGTAACAAACTGTTACAATCATTTTGAAACAACAGGGTCAACAGTGTTATGATAGAAGGTGTGGGTAAATATCACCATAGCCATAACATGTCAACTAGTGACAAGACAGTAATGCAATTATTGATTGATTAAAGGACTGATAAGGGGCATGAGATGGGATTAAATATGCAAGAAAAAACAGTTAATTATGCATGTCACAGGTTAGTTTACTTATTACTGATAACTGAGCAGTTCAAAAAATTAATCATGTGGTATTGTATCATGTTAGAGGAAAAAGCACCTGCTATACTGGCAAAATAACTGCTTGTCTGGCTGGGCATGACCATAAGAACAAGCACTTGCATAAACATTTTTCCAGGCATCTGGGCAATGGATTTATCTACAGCTGAATATCAACAAGTTACATCCATTTATCCCGAGTGCAATATAACAGTTCTTGAGCTATAGAGTAGATGGGAATATGTGCCAGAAGCCTAAAATATTGACCTGTGATTTTGTCCTTAAAGAGAGGACCCCCAATGTGATACCTTCTAATGATTATGTACAAATATTCAAAGTTTTGTCCCTGAACCTCAAATAGCTTGTAAGTTATAGAGTGCAAAGATAAGTGTAATGTAAAACATAAAATATTGGACAGTGACCTTGACCTTGAAGACAGGATTACCAATGTGTTACAAGACAACCTTTTAACTATGATGTACAAATATATATATACTTTCATTGCTTAATTTCCAAATGGCTTGAAAGTTATTGAGTACAAACAAAAGTTAATAGATGGACAGACAGAAATATGAATACAATGTCCCTAGCTTTTGTGAACAGGCGGGGGACAATAAAAAATCTTTCAGGATAAAATAAAAAAGATTCTGACAACAAGATGGAACAAAAGAACAGTGAAGCAGTCATTAGTCTAACACCAAGAATTTATTAACATACTTTAACATCAGTCTTTGCACTAGAATGTAAATTGTAATACGACAGAATTTGGACCAATGAAGATGCATGGTCCACTGCATCCAGGCCAGCTGTAAGGACTAAAGGATGCATGAAGAGTAAAGCAATTTGACAAAGATATATTCTGTCTGGCCTTATAAAAAGTAAAATGACTAACTCCAGCCTATGGACAACTTAAAACAGAATCTAAAAACTTTAGAGCTGAATTCCTTTCATTTATATCATTTACATGAATTACACTTTTTCTTAACTGCTTTTATTAAATTTAGCCTTAAACTGGAAACCCAGCTGTTGAACCTAATTCCTAATGACCTACCTCAAGTGGCAAAACCTTACCTTCAACAGGATGAACAATAAAGAGTGGAGCAGATGATGATCCATCCTCTTTCCCCTGATGCTTGATCACAACCTCTTTGGGAACCAGCTGGATAAGTTCCGGTCTTTGTATTAGAGCCTCTTGCACACAAGGCCCATTCTCAGATGCAACATTTGGAACATGTGATGAAAGTTCTTTAAGCTGACTGATAGTTAGCTGTCGAATCTCAGTCATTGTCATGGTAACATCAAGCACTCTTTCCAGAGTCTGTTTGACCTCAACCCCCATCAGGGAGTCAAGGCCAAGGTCACCAAGAGAGGTGTCTTTGTTGGTGGAACTTGGATCTTTGATACCTATTGCAAAGTGCATGATACATTCAGATTTACTTCTTTCACTAATGGCAATTTATATTATGAGTGTGAAAGGAAAAATGAAATCATGTGGTCTTTCAAGGCAGAAAAAATGTTAAATACACTATTGCAGAATATCTCAAGATGAACAATTATTAGACAAGTTAAAATGTACCACATTTTAAACTTAAGAGATTTAAGACAATCTTCCCATGACCTACAGTGCTCTTAAAAAAATGAATCTAACTGTTACTAAACCATATTTTTAAGTTTTAGAATTTTAATAGTAAGATGAATATATACCTAAAATATGGCAGACAGACTCTACAATATCTGCCTTGTCCTTGGATTGAGTTCGGTGACCAGTTGACTTTTCAGCTGGTACAAGGCTGGATACAACTGATTCTGTATGGTTTAGGAATATGTCCAATGTGGCCAGGCAGGAAGTCATTCTCTGAGGTAGTGTACCTCCAATTACAGTATCATTGTCACCCATAGACTCCAGTATAAGTCCAACATCACCAATTGCACCCCACTGGATAGCTAAACCTGTAAACAAGTAATAATCACATCATAACTGGACTAATGGGAAGATCCTAAAAAACAGAAAATGCTTTCTAGTCAGGCCAATTTTAATTTTTAGATTCTACAAGTAGACTAATTTTGAACAATAGGAAAATTAAAATAATCAAGTCAGATGCAAAATATTAGGTGACAGTGTGAGTGAAATTCATGAGTAAACTATAATTCTGTAGAAGTAATATATTCTCGACACTTTAACTATGCAAAATTGAAAGATGATGGAGAATAGGTTGTAAAATTAGTATTGGATATTAGAATAATCAGTTGTTTGTCTTGCTGACATAATGAATTGCTCTGCATCTGAGTAAGAAATTTATATTTTTTGAAAAAACAATCATCACAGGCGGACTTGAATGGTCTTTTCAGTAACCCCTTTATCTGAGTAAGAAATTTATATTTTTTGAAAAAACAATCATCACAGGCGGACTTGAATGGTCTTTTCAGTAACAATAATAAAAACACCTCCAGGCTCCTTGGAGATATGTACCATAAAATTTAAACAACTGCTCTGTTACAAAAGCTAGCATTACCTTTCAAAAATAAACCTTAAAAAACAAAACCAGAGACACCCTTTTTGTCATGCCTGCCTTTTATTTAGCTATAAAGGTAAAACCTCTTAACATTGAGCTTAATCTAACAAACTTTAACACTGTCCTTAATATTGGATGAGGACAGACATGCATATAGACAGATGTACAGATATATACATGGACACTAAAGTGATTGCTATGTTGAGCTTCTGCCAAGGTCATATGCCTAATTTTAGCTTTTATGATAAAGGTTTTCATACCTGGCAAGGAATCTTTTCTTCTCTGCTCACATATTCTTTCCATCACAGAGTTGGCCCATCCATAGTTGCTCTGACCAGCATTGCCCCTCCCACAACTGACTGAGGAAAACACTACAAACCAATCAAGAGTATTGGAACATAATTTTCTTGTCATATGATCTAAGTGGGTGGTGCCATCTACTTTGGGGCCACAAACTTTTTGAAAAGTTTCCTGTGATTGGTTGTCTAGAAGCCCATCTCTAAGGACCTGTAAATCAGAGCAGATACACTTTCAGCTGGGTTGCTATGGAAAATTCCTGTGATATATACTTTATAAAAACCACAACCAACTTACACTTAGCATGAGATATCAAATTAGTCTTCATTTTAGATCATCATAACAGAAATAATAAGACTCTTATTCAATAATGAATTACACCAGAAACAAGTGCTCCATACAACAGTATCTCCCCAACAGAAGAAAAAAACTAAGCTGATTGACTTAATAGCCCTTCATCAGCTGGATAAAGCTGCTGACACAATGGTTGTCAGGATAATCACTTCTGGTCAAGATGCAAATTTATTCCATTCAGACTAAAGTGAACTGGCCATTTAAAAATCCTGCATTTGGTGAGTGCAGCAAATTCTTCCAAATAGGATTTATATTACAGATACATGTAAGATGTTCATGCGACTAGCAAAACTTACCGCAGCCAAGTGAAAAACTCCCCCAACAGATCCTAGCTTCATGGCCTCCTGTATCAGCAAGCTGGTCTCCCGCTCTTGACATATGTCTCTGGTCGAAATGTGAATCTTGGCTCCAAGCCTTTCCAGCGTTTGTAACTTCCTAGACTGGTAACCTGTTTTCACCCCAGACCTGGAGGTAAGAACGAGTCTTCGAGCCCCTCTGTCCACCAGCCAATGAGCCAGCTCCAAGCCAAATCCTCCAAGTCCGCCTGTGATGATGTAACACTTGTGAGGTGGACAGGAGCATCGTGGAATGGCATCGACTTTTGTACAATGACTTCCTGTTTCCTCCTGGATCTAGATGTAATTAACATGATAAATAATTGCAATGTTGATTTGAACCAGAGTCATTCTGCTTAAAACTTTAGAAGGCACTCTTTTACCTGACCCCTCAACTGCTCACAGGAAGACGCTACGTCTTCTAGATCCCAAGTCTTACAGAAACACGATTTGCTCATACAATCTGGAAAAAGTATTCTGTACTTTTGGCTGCCTAGTGACATTGATATTAAGAGTAATGAAAGGGCAGATAAAACAGCCAAAGCTGCCCTGCAGTCACCTGTTTCTGAATGGAAGATTCCATATAGTGACTTCAAATATTACATAAATCGGAAAATATTATATATCGTTGGGAAAATATGGGGAATAAAAACTCAATATAACAAGATTCTGAACATCCAACCTATCACTGGAGAATGGCATCCCTCATGTAGAACAAATTGCAGAGCTGAGGTGTTATATGTGCCGCTTGCTTACAGGACACGCATGCCTAACTCTTGCATACTTTCTGAAGAGTGAACCTCAACCAGAGTGCATACCCTGCCAGTATCTACTGACAGTGGAACACATTCTTGTCTAGTGTATCGACTTCCACCCTATGAGACAGAAGATTTTTTTATGTGAACTCAATTAGGAAGCTTTATCATGATGTAGGACCAGAGAAAATCTTGGACATTTTTAGGGAATGTGGTTTATATTACAAATCATGACCCTATATTTTATGGATTTTATATATTTTTTACCTTTATCTTTTATTGTATATACCTTTAATAGAGTTTTCAATGTCTTTACCTTTTATCTTTTGTCTTGTTGTACAACATTTTACATCTGGAATGGTTTATCTTTCTAAAGTTTTCTTTTTTTGCAATTCTTTATTTTTACATTTTTAGAACCTACCTTTTGCTGATGTGCAGTGAAACCCTATACATATATGTGCATGCTTGCTTGCTTGCTAACCTATCCAACCCAAGGTCTAACCCCCTACCCCCCATAAATAGCTGACAACTGTTGTGAAAATCTATTCCATGATATGAAATCATGAGTTACTTATCATCAGCTGTTACAACTATGCACAGATTTCTTTGTACCTGAACCTGATTCTACTAGGATTTGAGGAATTGTTCCAGTGATTCCTGCTGATATAAGTGAACCGTGTTAATTCTGTGAGCTTTAACTGTACTTTAAGCCTATATAAAAATAAATAAAAGGCCCATGTTGGCCTGATATCAATTGCCTGGCTTACATAACTTAACAGCTGACCATTTCACTATTGAGGCTTATGTAGCATAGTCAGAACATAACCCTATGTAAGGTGGCACTCTCCAGTTTCGTACTTTGCATACGGTTAGATGTTAAAGAAAAAGAATTACCAAGGTTTTCCTCACTGCTTGTCCTGGCTATTTAAAAAAAACCTTGTATATATTATGTATTATGAAAAGAACTTTGAATTCCCTTTATTTTGGTGCATGATTGATGGGTGCAATTTGGGTTATGGCGTATACAGCTTGGTCTTAAGATGTGCACCTCTCAAAAAACTGCTAGCTCCGCTTGGTCATTTTCACTTACTGGACTTCAAAGGTAAATAATAAAAAAAAAAACCAATAACTTTTTTAACTTTTATATATATTTTGTAATTCATTCATTGTACTTTCAGAAGCTGGTATTGCATACTCTGGCAAAAGTCGTTTCACAATTTTAATAACTGCTGAAAATAGTGTACTTCTGACTAATTCAGGCTAATTTTTCGAGTACTTTGGAGCGGCCATTTCTGTCTGCTGTGTGCTTAGATCATGTCCAATTTCCACAAGTACAATATGTAAAGAAATTTCAGCCACAGTACATGAAAGTAGCATGGAGGTATGCCAACATTCTCTCCATTGTGCATGTTGCAAATGCAAACAACTTCATCTTACACCTGTCACTCTCTCAGAAGCACACATTATCTGCAGAGCGCCCCCTAAACTATCTACAAATTGTATGTGTATATCATGTAGGTTTCAACTATTTTATGATTGTCTGAACATAATTCTTCCAAAGATAAAGACATAATAAATATGCATAGCTCTTCTGCACAAGATCTTCATGATATAAACTTATTAACAAAGTTTTATTAAAATCAAATGAAAAATATAGTCTCTAGTGAAGTAACAGGCTCAGATAATCTGATGCAAGATCACCTTATTGATATGGGCAGATCTTGCTTCTTATAGAACTGTCTAAAACCATGATGATATAAGCTTATTCACCGCCAAGTTTGGGCAAGTTTGGAGCGGAAATATGGCTAGAGTGGTAACGAGCTCAGCCAATCAAATGCAGGATCACCTCATTAATATGTGTGGCTCTTGTGGATTATCAAACTTGTCTGAGATCATGAGTATACAATCCCATATTCCAAGTTTGATCAAAATCAGACCAGAAATATGGCCTACAGAGTGGTAACTAGCTCGGTCAATATGATGCAAGATAGCATCATTTATCCCTCATTATCGAACTTGTCAGAGATCTTGATGGTACAAGATTGTATTCAAAGTTTGATAAAAATCACATCATTAATATAGCCTCCAGAATGTAACGAGCAATTGTTGATAGATGTCTGGATGATGGACACATAACATAAGCTTACTCTGCATTATGGCAAGGTTAGCTAAAAATGAAAAAGAGTATTCTGTTGTGATTTCTGAAAATAACAGGAAGTTTCTACCTACCTTTATAACTACTTTGCCAATGTGTTTTCCCTGTGCCATGAATCTGAAAGCTTCTTCCATCTCCTCCCTGTTAAATACACTTCTCCTGAGTGGCCTGACAACTCCATCCCTAATCCCCATCTGGAGGGCCTCCGACACCCTTCCCCACTCTCGATTACCTGGCTCGAACAATGCATCCAGCAGAATTCCATGGAAAGTGATGTTCTTCAGGAAAATAGACATACCTGGATGGAAAATTAGAAAATTACCACTGTATACCTGTCTATGGGCTGATAATGTTTTAATATCAAAATTACTATGCTATAAGGACTATGTTTTAATATAAAAATTACTATGCTAGAAGGACTGTTTTAATATCAAAATTACTATGCTATAAGGACTATGTTTTAATATCAAAATTACTATGCTATAAGGACTATGTTTTAATATCAAAATTACTATGCTATAAGGACTGTTTTAATATCAAAATCACTATGCTATAAGACTATGTTTTAATATCAAAATTACTATGCTATAAGGACTATTTTTTAATATCAAAATTACTATGCTATAAGGACTATTTTAATATCAAAATTACTATGCTATAAGGACTATTTTTTAATATCAAAATTAGTATGCTATAAGGGCTATGTTTTAATATCAAAATTACTATGCTATAAGGGCTATTGTATTTAAATCTACCTGGGAAAGTGAATGCACTTTTTTCTGTAGGATGTGGGTCTGAACCTGTTTATTTCTTCTTTATGTCCTGTATAATTTTACATTTTCTATTTGCTGGTACCTCTTGGAAAAAGTGGCATTCCCCCCCCCCTCCTCTTCTAAATGGAATGGCCCTAAATTATATATGGAATTGATGTATTTACTTCTGAGATTTCAACCTGAACATACAGTATAATCTGGTCTAACTAATCCCCATATCCAAAAATTATGCAGTTATAGTAAAACCAGATTTGAGCAAACTTTGATATGAGTGACCACGTGTCATTTATGACCAAAATTATGACACATGGATTGATTGTGCTATATCAATGCACTGGCACGAGTGACCACCTGCTAAACACAAGCAGCAACCACAATCTTTTGGCAAAATATGCTACAAATAGAACACTGCTATGAATGATCATATTGTAAGAGCAGATATAAACACTACAGACCTCTACTTAATCCCCTGTAACCACGATTACTGAGTAGAGGCTGCAGGTGGAGTGCAGATTGTTCCAAACCGAGATGCATAAAAGAAATGAGGGATGCAGTTGAGTGTGTTTACTGGTAACCATAAATGTACAAGGTAGAGAGTTGTATGCTAAACAGCAAAAACCAGTACATGTAACACACCATCATTGTAGTTCCCAAGTCATATATATCACCATTATGATTAACCATTCTATCTTTAAAGGATTAGCAATCACATGTACAAAGTCAGTTCAAAGGTTTTTCTCTTAATAAATTATTTGCTTTTTCTGGAAGAGTTAATTCTCTAGTTATTATAAAAGTTTGTATTTTTTGTTGCTTTATTGATATTACTGTTATCAAAACCCACCTTCAGAGATTGCATCATCTGTTCATCTTTTTATTTATCAAGTTGATCCATTTACCGGTATTATAGATATCACCGGTGACTTGTGTTTTGGCTTTTGGCTCTAATTCATTTATTGAGTAAATATTATCATAGCTAACTTTACAATTTATGGACAGGATAAGTAAGTGTTATCTTATAGTTAACTTTGCAATTCATATGCTAAATGACTGTGTAAACTTCAAATAGAAATGATAATGTTTATGATCAATGTATTTTATAGCTATATAAAATTTCTTTCAGATTAATGCATGTAATATTTTAACAAGAACTTTAAATAAACAGTAAAATATATGTACAGTATTTATGGGTATATTTTTCTTCCTAAACCCAGTTGAATTTTGACCCAGAAAACTGGCCCTCCTGCAGAGACTTGTTATGAGAGCCCACCTGTCTTGACATAAAATTTCTTGCTGGTACAAAGAGTGGTCTCTCAAGACTGGTTTTACTGTAGAGCTAAAACTTATTCAAACTCCCTTTTATTTCACGTTTTCTTTTGTCCCCAAAGGTTTTTAAAGGACTTTTGTGTCCACATAGGGATTTTATGGACTTTCGTGTCAACAAAGAGTTTGAATGGACTATTATGTCCCTAAAGGGTTTTAATGGACTTTTGTGTTCCCACCGAGTCTTAAAGGACTTTACTTCATAAAGTGGGAATAACATTTTAAATGAGATTTGATAAGCATACCTAAAACAGAGTTATTGGACAAATCAACTTTTCCAATTTCCAGGAAGCGTCCGTGTTGTGCTAGAACTCTTACACTGGCCTGCAGTTTTTCTTCTGCCAGGGAATTCAGAACAATATCAACACCTGAAATGAGATTTGAACACAGTTTTAGCAACACAGCAAGCTGCATATTTCTTCTTTTATTTGTACGGATATTAATTCCAGACTCACATTGTTCAATGCATTTGTAAAATTATCTAAAATAGAAATAAAAGATCTTATAACCTTTAAACATAATTTTCAATGATCAACAAGTTGCTGATTCACACAGATGTAGTCACAATAATTTACTGTTAGATACAAATGTATGAAGACTGTCAAAACTGACTGGGGATGGAATGTGACTACATATGATGACCATGTCATTACTGTCCTTTCACAGTCTGTATGATTTTCCAAGCATTTTTCAAAGTTCTTGGAGCATGAAGAAATGTAGTAGTTGTTGAATTTTTCATAGTTCTTAGTTCTTCTTGTATTTAGTAGTTCATAGTTCTTAGTGCATGTAATAGTAATAATAGTACAGTTCTCAGTTCCAAGTGCATGCAAAAATGTAGCAGTTCTAAATTAATTTCAGAGTTCTTAGTACATATAGTAGTATTAGCACTTTCATAGTTCTTAGCAAATGTAGTTGTAGTAGTCGTATAGTTCTAAGTTCTTATTGCATGCAGAAATATAGCAGTAGAACTAGAATTTTTTGATAGCTCTTAGTAGTAGTAGTTCTTAGCGAATGTAGTTGTAGTAGTCATATAGTTCTAAGTTCTTAGTGCATGCAGAAATATAGCAGTAGTAATAGAATTTTTGGATAGCTCTTAGTAGTAGTAGTAGTGGAAGCAGTAGTAGTACTAGTAGTAGTAGTTTACTTCAATTATTAATTTTACTTTTGTCCCTGGACTATTAAAGACTTTCCTCAGGATTTAAATTTTTTGAAAATCTGTTTATATGTCGAGTATGTGGCTACCTTACATATATGGTTAACAATATCTCAAACATAAGTTAAGTCAGATTATATGACATAAAATATAAATTAGCTACAGGTGTACCTCTCCCCTTTGTTTCTGTAAGAATCTGATGCTCAAAGGAGGTGTCTCTGGAGTTGCAAATGTTTCGGTCCTTCAACTGAGGGAAGTTTTCTTTGAGAAATTCTCTCTTTTCCCGAGATCCGACAGTGGTAAACACTTCACAACCATAATGCAACGCAATTGCAATGGCTGCTTGACCAACACCACCACTCCCAGAATGCACCAGGACTGTATCACCATGCTGAAGGTTGCCCCTGACAACCAGGGCATAGTAAGCTGTGGCATACACAACTGGAACTGTTGCAGCCTCCTCTAGCGACCAATGCGTTGGGATTGACCACAGGAACTGCTTCTCTACATCCACTGTTGTGGCAAGGCCCTGAATTATGAAGGTAAAACATGTCCACCATAAAAAGTTAGACATAAATGATCTTGACAAACACTTTACATGACCCTTGTATCTGGAAAGACCAATTACAAATATTCACAAGAATAACCAAAAGTACTGAGGCAATGCAAAGAGAGTAAAACCTCCTTCTGACCATCCCTGAAATAAGACCACTCCCAAATTACAATTGAGGTCAGTCATTTGTTTTTACATTGTAAAAGAGCATATTTATCCACTGAAATCTGACAAACTCCCAAATGAGACCAATGTCACTCAGTCTGGTGGTCTTCATGGGGAGGTTTTACACTACTCAGACTAGGGTCCATGCTAGTAAGCAATCTGGAAAAATAGTCACCCCATTGCCTGTCATCTCATGCAGAAATGTCATGCATTTTTAGCCCAATCACAAGCAAATTATTACTATCTGGATATTTTGAAACTAATTGCTCGTAAAGCTAAACAAGTTTATTTCATATTTCATCTTGTAAATGTAGGAAAAGTGGGCTTATACCTTGATGTTACACGTTTTCGATAGTAACCTATTTTCAAAGCTACTATCTATTGCAAAAACAAACTCTTACAACAATTTTGCTGAAACAAATAAAATATTTTAATATTTTTAAAAAGTTCAATGACCATTTTCATTTAGGACAAACTAGACCTTGGGATGAATGTGTGTTGAATGTTCATGGCAATCCTTTAAGTAGTTTAGGAGGAGTAGCAATAATAAAACTTGAGCTAATGAATGGACGGATCTCAGAAGACAGACAATGGCCAACAGGCCATCCCATTAAGCTCTTCTGATCTATGACCAGTAGAGCAAAAAAAAAAGGAAAGAAACATCAACCACAGGTGATCACTATTAAGTATATTGCTTTAATTTTTTTTGTAAGTCCAAACAACTCATATCTGTATTATATTTTGTGTTGCTGTAAGCACTTTGTGTTTAATGCAATACAAGTTTTGATTTGATTTGTGTTTGCCTCTTTTGTAGGCCAGATCCATTTCATAAAGTGACATTCCTTGAGTGATCTGCCAGTGTGCATCAGAACTAAAGCCCTAGCATGTAAAAGTAGCACACGCTTTATTTTCACAGTTGACAATTCCTTTGATTGAGCTGCAGATCTGACACATGTTCAGTTCCCCAGTAGAGTCCATTGACTGCGGGTTCTTGTTTTGTCAAATTGACAATTCCCTGTGATCATGCCACACTTTTGACACTTGTCCAGTTGTGGACTCCCTTTAATGAGATTACAAAAACTGTACAAGTGAAGTGACTATGGAAGCTCAAGCTCACTCTCCACAAGAAATATGGCGCATGTTTCTGAATCATTAGTGGTCTGTTAGTTAGTTTGTTACTTGGATATCATACCATTTGCAAAACATACACTTTGACAGTTTCACAAATATGGGGAAATTGAAACATAAGGCTAAAAAAAAAGAGGATGAATTTTGGGCTTTGAAGATTACACTAGACACTGACATTTGTAGGATGTTGTGCATCACTATGCTTTAATTTCTTTTCTTTTTATGCTGTAATCAAATCTGAGCAAGTTTGTAGTGTAGATTTTCATGAAAACTAATTGTATAGCAGAGGCTTGTGGGAGGTTACTAACATGGCACTTCTCCTGGAAAGCCCCCATTCATGGCTCTAATACACATATGGCAACATTTTCTGGTGGGTTTCCAAATTTCAAATACTACTACTAGGCAAGTAATGTGTTTTTCAATCATTATCCTGCACATAAAGATATAACAAAATTTGCCTTTGTTACTTCATGGGTAGCACACTATCGCAGCTGCTAATTTTGTGGCTTGGGCGAATCTTTCTTCTGTTTGTTTTCAGACACCAAGTAAAGTAATTTAATATGCTTTTGGACAGAATAATATATATATTGGCTACATCCAAAGACACAGAAAATGCAGTACATATGTATTTTTATTCAAATACAATGTTAGTCACTTGACTTCAGTTTTGCAATGTGGACAGCTTAACCCACTGTGTTGGTCTTATTTTTACCAAACTAAGTATACCACATACAGCCTTACTCACTGTATTTGACTTCCATGTAAAGCATTAAAGTTTTAATACATGTCACCAGTACAGTATGCTTTGATGCATTTTCAACATTTGTGATTTTAACCTACTACACATATAAAACTTGGTGATTTTCAGTGGTAGGCACAAAGTATTTGGCCTTATCAAAGAGTTCTATCCAGTGGTCCATTATTATGTACAATGTAGGAAGAGTAAAACTGATGTAGGACAGGCAAAAGTTCTAAGTCACTTACCCTGCAGGACATGTAATCAAATGTAAATTTGTTGAACCCTGAACTAAACAGTCTTAATGACTGCCATCTGGTTATTAACCAATTTTCTGTGCAAATAATTTATAGGATATGAACAACCTATAAATGCTTTTTCACATGCAAAGTATCACATCTGTAAATGACTGGCAGAGAATGCTTAATATCCTTTTTACAGATAAGGGTAACTACTGCAAATAAGAAAGGAAATAAAAATTACCTTTGCAGGTAAAAGGCCCATTACACGTCTTCCAGTCGAATCTCTTCCAGAAATCTCCATTCCTAGAATACAGTCTTGGTTTACCAAGTCTCCAGGAATAGCATCTGGTGGCAGTTTTCCTGATGCCAGCATAATGTCACGGAAGTTCAGGGAGGCATAATACACTGTACATAGTTCTCTGCTGCAACTGACATTTCGATCAAAGTATCTAAGAGGAGACTGAATCCACCTCAGACTAGACAGGTCACCTCGTGTCAAGACATTCACATAGGCATGGACAGTGGGCACAGGGTCTAAAGCTAGGAATATAAGAATGGAAATAAAATCTATTCTCTGAAATAAAAATATCCAGAAGAAACAATTTCATCCCACAATTATCTCAAAATTTAACTGCTATGAACATTATTTCTTGGAATTTCATGCTGACTCCAGCTGCTCACAAAAATGTACAGTAACATTATTTCCTTTTCTTTTTCTTTGTTTTCAATATTTAAGCAGAGCATTTTCTTTGAAACTGCAACAGTCATAGGTGGTCTATATAGTCTTGAGATCTGGTACAACTGCTGACATTATTTTGAAATTATACAACTTAATTAGCATGAACTTATTCCAAATTCTGCTTCTTCCTCATCATCATCATTATCATCATCTACTTCTTCAGTTCATCACATATCTTGTATTGTTAATTTCATCATTCACATTAAACTTTTAAAATATTTTGGGAGTAAAAACCTGAAATCCATACACAGGAGTTGAAAAATCTCTAAAAATCCATTTTCCCAATTAATCGGATACAACTAAACTTTAATTAACCTGAAATAAACTCTTAATCAACTAGCTATTACAGAAAATAAAAAAGTTGAGAGCTATTACAAAATATAAAATATAAAAGCTGAATTGATTCCAAATTCTTCTTCTTCTTCTTCATCATCATCATCATCATCATCATCATCATCTGCAGCATCTTCTTCTTCTTCTATAATCCACCACATATCTTGAATTATTACTTTCATTCATCCATATTAAACTTCTAAAATGTTTTAGGAGTAAAACCCTATACTCTTTACACAGGAGCTGAAAAATCTCTAAAAATCCACTTTCCCAGTTAGACAAGAACTACACAATTTTACTTCCCCAGAATAAATTCATACTCAACCAGCTATTACAGAAATATAAAAGCTGACATTGTAAAGGGCATAAATTGTATTGTGTGAATGGCTGTTTCTGGAACTTATTCTGTGACTCTTCTAACACCAGTTGTAATAATTACAAATTGAGACCTGTCTGCTTTCCTCTGGTAACGGTTTAGTATTTAAGAGTGAAAGTTAAGTGTTTGTAGCTTGATCAAAACAAATGGAAAACAAACTTCTGGAATAAAGAATGGACTTTCAATGAACAAGGTCCGCAATATTCTTGATGGAACATTAGTGTTCATTAAAGAGAAACAATGGTCAATACGATCAGGTGAGTGGTTGAAAATTTCACTAGAACACTAGAAATGTTCACTCACCATTTCGAGTAGGGTGAGTGAATTTTCAACACCTTCTACTTGTTCTATACAGTGTACTTAAACATACCTGCTGGTAGATACAAATGTCTGAAGGATCCCCAATGCCCTTTTCCGTGCACATTCATGACCAAATCTTGTGCCACAAGATGCCTGAACCCCTCACTGCCATGATTGGTGCAAACTGTAGATTTGTCCCCCATCTGATCACTATGGAACACACACCTGGAAAACACAATGCAATGTGTATCCTGGGAGAAGATGCATTGTTATAAAAGAAAAGTTATATAACTATTTAGGAAAAATTACAACATTTGTGATTGCTAAACATCTTGTTGTGTCTTGAGTTTATATCTTAGTAAACCTTTTTATCTGTAATTAGTGTACTTAATGAACCTTTCATGCAAAAAATACATTCCTTATTTATTTTATTCAGTACAGAAACCAAGGGCTAAAGTCTGCCAATTAGAACCTAAATCCATGTACAGTCTTAGAAGATTTAAAAGGCTAAATTAATCAGGTCATCTACATATGGATAGGAACATGCCTTTCAAATTTAATTTCTAGGAAGCCATGGTGTCTCAGTGGTTAAGGCACTGGACACATGAACAGAAGGCACTGGACACATGAGCAGAAGGGTGCAGGTTACTGGACACATGAACAGAAGGGTGCAGGGCACTGGACACATGAACAGAAGGGTGCAGGGCACTGGACACATGAATAGAAGGGTGCAGGGCACTGGACACATGAACAGAAGGGTGCAGGGCACTGGACACATGAACAGAAGGGTGCAGGTTACTGGACACATGAACAGAAGGGTGCAGGTTACTGGACACATGAACAGAAGGGTGCAGGTTACTGGACACATGAACAGAAGGGTGCAGGTTCGGTTTCCACCATCAGATCAGACCAGAACTGCTAACGTGTTGTGTTCTTGGGCAAGGCACTTTGCCCTGCTTGCATTGGCACAATATAACCTTCAAGGTGTTGCTGTGCCATAAAACACCAAACAAGCCAAACCAAATTTAATTTCCACATGTCAAGTGCTTTTCTGCACAGATGTGTTAACAAAGTTTGAATTGAAAAAAATTAATGTACCAAAACTAAAACAAACTAAAAAAACGTTTTTTTTTAAAACATTTATATATCATGAAAATCTAATGCCATCAATATATGAATACATGCACACAAAATTTAATTTGTCTAGGTCAAGTGGTTTTTGAATAATGATGTTAACAAGGTTTGCACTGACAATGTCCAAGCAAAAAATGTAAAACAAAAAACCTTATTCAAAAAATCATTTTTTTCATAACAATAGCGTAAAAATATCAAGTCATCAACATATGGACAGAAACATTCCAACTAAATTTCATTTGTCTGTGACTCAGATTTTATGAAACCATGCAAAGTTGCTTCCAAGGATCAGCAGGATCAAATTAAGATTCCTGCTGCAAGCAGTGGTGACATAAAACTTATGTTGTAATATGTTAAATCAAAAATACCTGATTCTGTCTCCTCCTGGTTCCTGCCGCAGACAGTTGACCATTCCCAAGATTCCACTGTTTCCATTTCTACATGTAATCCATAGATTATTCCCCTTTGGCCTCACTTGACACTCTCCCACTTTGGCTTTCAGTTCTTCTACCCATTTATATGAGGAGTCAGTAACCTCTAGAAACATTTGTTCATTCACAGGGCTATTATTTCTTTTCCTAAGAAGAAACACTGTTGACAGAAGACTGTCTGATCTCTTAAACACTATCTCAAAGCCTTCCTCATTGAATACTGATTTCCACCTCTTTTCATCACAATAAATTGCAAATGACCTTTCCTGCATGTCCTCAAACTTGGAAAGATCAAGGTCAAAAGCTTTGGAAGGGAAATGACAGCAAAAGTTATGCGTTATTTCTTGCACAAGAAGGAAACCTCCATCCACGAGACTTTGGGAAATGTTGGTTAGAGCTGCCCTGAGATTCACCTCACTATGAAGAACATTCCTGACAAATGCTAGATGAACAGACTTGGATAGTTTATCTGATACAGGTTGATTGAGAGTCCATCTTACACTCTCTGACTGGTCATCTGTTTTGTTTTCTGCTAGGATTGAGGCAGCATGGATGTAGGTCACATCCATCAAGGGTTGAGTGTTCATGTGAGATAGGACTCTGTTGTAGACATTATCATCATAGCTTTCCATTTCTAAAATCTTTAATGATCTTGACATGGCATTTTCAATCACAATATCCAAACACAAAGTCAGCCATTCTGAATGGTCCAAGGCTGTCAGTAGTGGATCAGTATCGAGGTCATCCTTTGCAGACTGGTACACTTGCTTAACTTTTGATGCCAAGTCAGAGTCACAGTCCAGAGAAAAGATCTGTTGCAAAGTTTGTAACAGAGGTCCATTGCAATTTATCAGTTCAGGACCCTGAATATCATTTGGATATTGTGCAAATAATTGTGATAGGTATTCCCTATTTGCTGAAGAAATGTCTCTATTTATTTTCAATAAATTCTGAAATCTTCTCTTAGTTACAGATGAGCACAAGCTGGCATATTTAGAAAGTGTCTCAATCTGTCTGTCTGCATGGCATGGTTCATCTAGTATGTAGGGAACAAAGAGGTACTTTTCCAAGACTGGTTTCTGGTTATCATGTCGACGAGGTGCAGATGTGGCATGAAGACCCAGTATGGAGACTCCGCCTGCAACACAGACATTTGTCCATTTCTTCACTCTCACCAGTACACCTGTAAATAAATTCAAAAGGAACTAGTCACTTTTCTGATACCTACTAAAGCATGCACCACAGACATTTAGGCACAAGAGGCATACTTTTCTTTGTCTCTAATGCCTTAAGCTAGAAAATCTTGCTATATGCTTTTCTATGCAAGACATTCCAAGCTGCTGGAAATACCATCTCTCTGTACTTTAAGCATTTAGCCCAAAGTCGGTGTATTGCTCCTGCTGTAAGCACATTCCATGTTGTATGATCGTGCATTTGATCAATATAAACTGTGCTATTGGTTCAAGTTTCATATGTTCCATGCACATTTGAAATGATTGAGACTAATAACTGAGAAAACTAATTTTAATAGACCATATATTCAAATGCACCCAGACCTAGTCTTGGTCACTAAGCCATTTGATGCATTCAAGAAAGCATGATTAACATACTGACGATTTAAATTTAGTCTTATAGTGTAAGTTTTGTGTTTTGAGATCTTCACAAAATACCCCATCAAATTAAAACACAATTAGTTCCAAACTGGTAGTAACATACCCAATTTATTAAATTCTTACCATAAGCTATGCTAAAGGCACTGCTCTGCAACCATTAATCAGCAATTAAACTTTTAACTGTTAACTTTATCAGCTACATCTTTTCAGCAGTCACTGTTTCAAAACACTGTCCCAAAAGATTACAATCCTAACCTCTTTTCTGGTAAAGCACTCAAATTCTGCAGAAATCATCCATTAAAAGTGAAGGACATAATCCTTCTAACTTTGATATCAAGGAGAAGTTGGGGATACTGTTATCCTGCCCATCCAATCGTGTTTGTGTCCTTAAGTAATGTCATGCAACTTTAAACTTTGGAATACGACTCGATGAGGTCTTCAGAGATGCACAATGGTTTAATAATTCTGATTTATCCCCTGGGGCAGAGCTTGAGGTTGGTGACAATTGCATATGCATGTATAATTGGGGATGGGTAGTTGATCACTGAGAAAAGTGTGGGAATATTGTTGCTTTGCTGCAGACTGCTTGTATGGAAATTTTTCAAGCGTCGGCTGAGCCTCCCCCACAAAGTTGTGAACAGTTGATTCAATAAACTTTGCTTAAAATCTTACTTTGCTTATTTCCATCCTCAGTGCCAACAATTCTATCAAGGTGTAAGCCAGGGTTGATGACCACAGACTTGATCCGTGTAGGTAGAATCAGGCCCTGTCCTGGACGGGACAGTATTGTCATCTGCAGCATGGTGTCAAGGAATGAAATCCAGGAACCATTCCAAACCAACTCTCCCTCTACTCCTTTAACATAAATAGACATATTGTCAATTCTCTGCATACAATATGTGTATCACTTCAAATTAGTGTTCAAATTTATTCCAAACTTCTCAATTAAGCCCACTGAATGGACAAGACAAAAGCTGCATAAATTATGGGATACTATTTCCAGAGTATAAGTTTACTGTCTTACAAGAAAGAAAAAAACTGACCTTTAGTTTTTGTACTCAGGAAAAGATCTTACATTTAAGGCGGTCAGAGGGATGTTTTTTTTTATACAATTCTTAAGACTCAATTGTTCTATCATGAGCATATACATGATGAAATATTTTACAAAACTGAATTTTCAGTTTATCTGACTTTATTTATACAAAATTAAGAAATTGTTTATAAAATCAATACAACAACACTACATCATACCAGAGAACAACACTAATATGTCAATAATTTTTGTAATGATGGTATTACTTTTCAACAGTAAAATGCAAGTTACAAACATTTACCCTAAAAGGTATTTACTACCATACAGTGTGATGATTCTGAAATATTTATAAAACACAATTGTTATCCACACACACACGCATGCATGCACAGACACACACATACACTTACTTATGCTTTCCTTGGGAAAATAAATGAAACAGCAGAGTTAAACTTGTGTTACAATGGGCGCTGTTTTGTCAAAACAATCACAACTTGCCTTCAATGTCTGCCTGTAATATTCCTTGGAATGTTGGACCATAGTCATAGCCTCGGAGACGGAGTTCCTTGTAAATATCAGCATTCTTGAGTTCAAATCTCTTATTCGAGTCAAAAGTAACTTCCTCTTCAATCCAACAATATGCCTGTTTCTGGTTCTCTGGTACATACACACGGCCAGTTGCAACAATGGAACCTCCCTCTCGAATCTCAAAACTACCGGTAGCTTTAAGGATGTTCACTTCAAATCTAACACTTCCTGTGGAATAAAAAAAATTAAATGAAAAAGATTTTCTGTATTTCTCTGTGCCCATAAATAATACATAAATGATATTCATAGTTGAATTGACACTAATTCATTTCAAGAATTTTTAAAAAGTCGCATGTTATTTATTCACAAAATTTGATCTGAAACAACCACCATTGCATATAAATTTTGAATAGTAATCTAAAGACCCAGAAAATTTTATGTGAAACCCAATTTTTGAAAAATACAGAACCTTACATTACATTAGCACTTCAGTTAAGGTGCATGGAATAATAATACTAATTATTCAGCAACTCCTTTAAAAAGTCTCACCCACCAGTATTAGGAAGTATTGTAGCCCTGTGAATGTGGATATCTTCAAACACTACTGGAATCTTTGAATACTCTTCTCCATGTTGCTTGGCCAGACTTCTCCATGCTAGCTCCAAGTAGCCAGTGGCTGGAAACAGGACACGCCCATCTATCTTGTGGCCAATCAGATAATGGTTCCCAGTATCAGGTGACATATCAATGTCAAATACAAATCCAGACTGGTTCCCAGTCCCTGACAAAAACTGCTCCTGTTTTGGTACAGCCCAAATCTGACTATGGTCCCACTGTACCAAAGGTGAAACCATTGGTGTTCCTTTACAGACTGGGAATTTGACCTCTGCTGCATACAGTCTTTGAGAATTTATTTCAACTCCATTCATGTAACACCTAGAAAGAAATCCTTTAGATTTAAACACTGGATCCTAAAAGGTTGAATCATGGCCTTTATTAAAATATTCACCAATATGATATATCTCAACGTAATTATAAATAGCACTCCTAATTTATTTATGTGCATTTACATCTTTTCTAAAGAATTCCCCAAATGTATATAACTTTTGCTGTCTCTGCTTTCATTTGAAGAGGTAATCTAAATTATGTACATTGGTGTCAAGGTGAATGAATTTGAACAAGTTATGGTCTGATTCATGCACATATTAATTCCACAAAAGTAATGAGAAAACATATATTAATATATTCCAGGTCTTTTGTCAATTATATTGTGTAAATTTAGCAGGATTTGTGTCATGCACCTTTACAATTTTACCTTGCCAGAGAAACTGTTAAACTCATTCAAAAATTGCTAATTTATACTTGTGTACCTCTCATATTTTATGATTGATGGGGATTAGAAAATATTTTGTTTGTTTGGTAAATGCAAAAAGAGATTTCTTACTTTCCCAAGCTAGTTAAGAAGAACTCCACATTGTCAGCATGCATTCTTTTCATTAACCCCACAGAGATACACTTGGCTCCCAGGGACCTCTTCAGAATGGCCTGGAGCAAGCAGTGGGGGGCTATTTCTATAGCGATGGCATTATCAGGGACATGGGTAAGGGCTTCTTGAAACAGGACAGGGCTCACCAAGTTGTTCACGTGGTAATCAGCAGAGGAAAACTTGGCAAGGTTAGATGACCAGTTGGACTGAGGAATGGAAGAACTCACCCACCTACTGCTGCGGGGTTTGGGCTGGATAACCTGTAACATGGGGAAAGTAAAAATGTTTTGCAAAGCAAGTTTTGCCGAGAATACTTACCCTGATCAGAATAACATTAGCAAATAAACTACACTACTGTCCAAATCCAGAAACCTTGGAAAGACAAAAATGTCATCTTTCCTGTCTATATACCATATAGACAAAGGGAAGAAACTCTCACCCATTACCTACTCTCACCACTGCTAGGTGGCTAAACATCAACTGGATGTTTAAAAGTTTAAGCTGAGAGATACATCAATGAGGATGCCTGCATTTGTGCGGAGGCATGGAAGTTTTTAATAGTGATGTGATTGAGTAAGTATTCATGGAGAAGCATAATGTACTAACAAATTTACTATTTCCATCATAGTATATTCCATGATCACATTAATGTTAGAAGTCTAGGTAATAGGAGGAGGAAATGCATTAGCATCTAACCTCTACCAATAGTACCCTTTGAGTGAAGAATGTCTGGATTCTCTATATGAAGGATAAACTGATCTTCTAACACAAGGACAGCACAACCAATGGACATGTAACCTGTGCATTTCATGAATCTAGGTATAACAATGTACATATAGGGTGCACAAAAATCTTTTTGGTCATAGCTAAACATAAAAACTTAACTAATGCCAGTAAAACATGAAATATAGGTCACAATGAGCTTCTTTTGTTGTAAAGTGTGGTACTGAGATGTATATGATCATAAACTTCATGATTCTAACATGAACAGTACCTGAGAAATGAATATAAAACACAAAATTTAACCAAAGTCAGTGAAGCATAAAACATGGACCTGAAATGAGGGAGCAGTGCTCATCAAGATGCATCCTCCACAAAGTTTCATGATTCTAGGTATAGCAGTATGTATATAGGGCGCAAAAAACCTATTTGGTCATGAGCTGAACACAAAAACTTAACCCATGCCAGTAAAAGGTGAAATGTAGGTCACAGTGACCTTTTTTGTAAGGGTGTAGTACAATCATATAGTTTGATGATTCTAGCATGAAAGGGCTCGAGAAATAAGCTTAAATAATAAAATGTAACCACCAAAGTCAGTGAAGCATGGCACATAGGTCACAGTGACCTACTTTTATGATGAGGGTATAGTAAAGATGCATCCCCTCACCAAGTTTCATGACTCCAGGCATAACAGTACCTTTTTTTTATGGACCCTATGGGCACCATACAGGCAACTTTCTTGCACCAATGATGAAAAATAAGGTCAATAGTGCAAACTAAAATGAACTTTGCCAAATGGTTGTAAAAAAAGTAGTATTTTGAAGAAATTCTTTCTTACTTTAAATGTGTTCATGAAACACAAAAGCTCCATCTTAGCACCTGAAAACTTTGAATCTTTTTGCTAAAATTGCATATAAATAGTTGAGTCAGAAAATATTTAACAAGAACGCCAGGGCCTGCATGTTGAGCCCATGATCAAAGCATTGCTGTAAACTGTGATGTTGACCCCAAAGTCAAAGGCTAAGTAAGCATGTTGCAGAATTAACTGTATTAGATTGATAATGATTGATCCAAAGCATGAAGTATCAAGGAATTTAAGAAATATAAGTAAATGAAAAAACTTTAACCAAACCAATTTTCTATGACAATGACTTTGACTCCAAGATCATAGGGGCGAATGAGGGTGTTGTATAATGAATTGTCTTGGCTTCATAATGATTCATGCCAAGTATGATGAAAATCTATCAAGGGCTTTAGGGAATATAAGCAAATGAATAAACTTTAACCAAAATCATAACAAGCTGTTCACAACTATGAAGCCATCAGCAGAAATGAGACTGCTATGTCTTGCTTTCCACTAGCAAGGGCTCTCATAATGATTCATGCCAAGTATAATGAAAATCTGTTCATGACTACGATGCCATTACGAGAAAAGTGACCACTATATCTTCCACTAACATGGGTTCAACAAAAGTGGCACTGTAATTGAATTTTTTTTACATATCAATTTTAACCCTGGGTGACAAGGATGATACCACTCTCACAGACGGTTACCACTGGTACAACATAACTATAAAGTTTTATAACTTTCCTCTCAGCAGTTTAGAAGATGTGGTTATGGACAGAGAGACAGGTGGACAACTGGAGGGTATCACAATATCCCCCAACACTTTTTATAAAAGCATGGGGAAAAAAAGATGGATGGATGGATGGACAATGGTAACATGACATGCTCCCACACTCATGACTGTGCATAACAATTTGACCTAAGCAAGACTTTTAAGGGAAAGCATTTAGTAGACTACAATGTACCTTATCCAATGCTGCCTTTAATGCTGGAGCAATATCACTCATGTAATATGAATGAAACGCAACACCTGCACTGTCAACCTTTTTGGCAAAGACTCCCTTCTGTTGAAGATCTGCTACAAACTGATCAACCTTCTCTGCTGGGCCAGACACAGTGACAGTATCAACAGCATTGTGACACGCAGGTACTACCCCAGGTGGACACTGCTTCAGGGCTTCCTGCCATGTTAATCCTGTACAAATTTACCACAAAAAATTATTAAAATTTTTGTAATTTAATTCCAAGTATTAATAAATCTTTTCAGTATTCTGGACACTGGGATTCAATGCACTGTGATTATAAAATAAGAAATAGTTCAAGTGACCTGTGAATTCTGTGAAAAGTCCCTTCCCATCTACTGTGTGTGTGTGGGGGGGGGGGGCCAAAAGTACACAATGATGAAATCTGGCTGTGACTCTAGTGATAGAGCTGTGGAGTTATTAGACAAGACATGGAAAGTAACCAAGTTCCATGTCTCCATCTCAAAGATCATTGGAGTAAAGTGCAGAAAAGGGGAAGAAATTTATATGTGATTTCGACCTTGGAAATAAAACATTGACTGTGATGTATACATGAGATGTCATCAAATAAGGAAACAGAAGTGTACCATGGTTTTAAGATATAAAGCAGAAACAAAAGCAACCATAAAATATATACCTGTGACCTTGACCTTGAAGATATGACCCCAAATATGGAATGCAACACATCTGTTAGTATCAATAAACAAGTGTACCAAGTAATTTATACAGTGGTAAGGAAAATGCTTGTGAAACCTAAAATATTGGCCTGTGACCTTGACATTGAAGAAAGGATCCTCCACAGTGGTACATAATAAATATGTAACGTTTCATCATTTGTCTGAAAGAGCTCTAATGTTATAGAATGGAGTATATGAAGTTTTATCTCTTAGTCTCAAATGGCTCTTAAATTATAGATAGGACAGGAAACTGTGATTGAAAACTGAAAAAACTGACATGTGACCAAAACATTTAACATACAACCCCATCACCCAATCATCCAATGAAGATGTACGAGTATACCAAGTTTCATCCCGTAATCTCAAATGGCTTTTAAAGTTATCACAAAAAGTTGGGGACTATGATGCAATCATTTCATATCAACCATGGAACACTGTTTTAATATGAAATTTATTAGCTTCAAATATAATCAATGATTATCTATCCAAGTTATCTGTTGCTATTATGTGAAACAAAAATTCTTTCACTTTCAAACACTTCCATACTATCTCTTATAGGAAGTGACAAAGAAATCTAATCATGTGTAATGTACACAAAAAGGAAATGATAAACAAGAGGCCCAACAAAGCCTGATCTCACTCACCTGGCTTACATAACTTAACAGTTGATTATCTCAGTAAGCAGGCTTATTATGTAGTAGTGTAAGAACATATCTTATGTAAACTATCTCCCAAACTTTATATCATGTTGATTTACCTATTTTACTAAATTTTGCTCATAATCGAAGCCATCCAAGACTTTAATGATATCAAACCAACAGATCAACAATATGGCTTCTGAGTGGCAAGACGTCCAGTCAATCACATGCAAGATCACCTCATTAATTTGCATCAATCTTGCTCATTATTGAAATACTCCAAGATCCTGATGATAGAAGCATATATTCCAAGTTTAAACAAAATAGGACCACAACTATGGCTTTTCGAGTGATAACAAGCTCAGCCAATCAGATGCAAGATTACATCATTAATATGAATCAATCTTGCTCATTATCAAACCCATGTAAGACCTTGATGATACAAGCCAATATTTCAAGTTCAAACTACATCGGTTCGGAAATATGGTTTCCAGAGTGGTAACAAACTCAGTCAATCAGATGCAAGATCATCTCATTAGTATGCATACATCCCACTCATTATCAAACATGTACAAGATCTTGACGATATAAGCATGATCAAAACTGGATCAAAAATATGGCTTTCAGAGTGGTAACAAGCTCAACCAATCAGATGCAAGACCACATCATTAGTATGCATGCATCCCACTCATTATTGAACTTGTACAAGATCTCAACAATGTAAGCATATATTCCAAGTTTGATCAAAATCGGATCAGAACTATGGTCTCCAGAATACTAATAAGCTCAGCCAATCAGATACAAAATCACCTCATTAATATGTGTGGATCTTACTCATTCCAAATCTGAACAAAACTGAATCAGAAATCTGGCCTCCTGAGTGGTAACAAGTTCAGCCAATCAGATGCAAATTTATCTCAATAATATACGTGGATCTCACTCATTATCAAACCCATCCAAGTTTTTGATGATATAAGCTTCTATTTCAAGTTTTATAAAAATCGGTTCAGAAATATGGTTTCCAGAGAGATAACAAGCTCAACCAATCAGATGCAAGACCATCTCATTTGTATGTGTGGACCTCGCGCATTATTGAACTTCTCTGAAATCTCGATTTTTGTAATTTAATTCCAGAGTGGTAACAAGGTTAGTCAATCTGGTGCAAGATCACCTCATTAATATCCATGGATCTCAATCATTACCAAATTCGTCCAAGATTTTGATGATATAAACCAGTCTGACTGAAATCAGATCAGAAATATGGCTTCCAGATTGGTAACAAGCAATTTTTGACAGATGCATGATGGATGACACATGCCTCACATGCTATCAACACTATGATGTATTTTATATGACTTTTCATATCCATAAAACAGACTTGAGACAAAATTGTAATACTGTTGGTGACAACATCACCAAAACTACCAGAAAAACAACACTGTGAACTCTGTCTATAAAAGAAATTCCAGAGACCACAAAAAATGAAAGATGAAAATAATCATAAAGAAAATAAAATAAAAGAGAAAGGACCCATCAATGCTGTCTATTATAAGCAGGTGTCCTTTATATCTGGTAAGTCAATTTTCGCTGTACCTATAACTTGCTATTAATCTATTATTAGCCTTTCCCCTGGGGAACTGTCATCTTACAGTGTTGTCTGGTGGGGTATAGTGCCCAAGCCTTCCATACACACCAGACAACACTGTAGGAAAAAAGTTCCAGAGAGAAATCAATAAAAGATCTATTATTTCACATGATGTAATGTGACATCATATGACATCAGTGCATGGCAATAGTGCCAACTGAAACAAGTGTAATGACCATAGCCAGGTGTAGTAGCCCATAGTTATGGGAGGAAATGTCCTAAAAATAAATCCCTGTAGTTGGCCAATCACAACTCAAGAATTTAAATACTAACATAGCCCTGAGAAAGAAAGCCAACTAGCAATAGAAGCTAACAATATTACACAGCAAGCTGCACTTACCAACTGCAGCCATGCAACCTGCTGGCAGCTTGGCCTCTCGGATGCAGCGCCCTCTCCAGTAGGCCGCCAGAATTGTCTCCTCTGCCGTCAGACAGCCATCTGCATATGCACACCCCAATTCCCCCACTGAGTGCCCCACAATACCATCTGGCCTTAAGCCCAGATTTGCAAGGAGGTCAACAAGGGCAATCTATCATAAAAATGCAAATTTAATTTTTTCTTACAAACAAGCAAATAAACATTCATGTTGTCATGACATCAGCAAATACATGCATTACAATGCTACCAATACATGCATTACAATGCTACCAATAAAGCCAATATGCAGTTTTAGATTTAATAACTATTTCTCCACATACTCATACAAAAAGAGATTTACAACTGAATTCACTCAGCTGGGTACAGCATACATCTATCAGCAATCACATTAAAGACATCCCAATAGTCAACTGACTAATCTAGTCACCCGGGTGATTTGGAAATGTTACCTTGCTGCATTTTTTAAGTTAGGCAGTCAAAAAAAGAGTTTGTCAAACTAAGTAGATCACCTAGGCAGCTTTGGTTATATACCATCTACAATTTCAAACCTTTATAACTCTATATTCTTTCTGTCTAATTTTTAGTACATTTTTGCCATATGCTTAGAAGACCCGAGTAAGTTTTTGCATTTTTTTTTTCAAAAAGAAAAACACCGATTTTAAAGAAATAGTTATGTTAGTGATTGGGCACAGAACATTACTAAGAGCAAGTATATATGATTTAATGTACAGGCTTCAGACACACGACACAAGCTCAAGTTTGAATCAGCCATAAGATATAAATGTATTCCTCTGCAGTCTTGGGGATGTAAAATAGGCTCTATGCCCATGTCATAAAAGGTGACTAATGGAGGCAGGAGGCATGGTGTCTCATTGGTTAGCATGCTTGACTGAAAGTGTGCGGGTTTAAATACTGCAATTGGATAAGCCCATGTCAGCTACCATGGTGCGTTCTTAGACAAGGCATGTGCCATAAAACTACAAAACTATGTATCTCATCTGGATATATACTTTACACTTGACTAGGTGATATTCAAACTATGTATCTCATCTGGATATATACTTTACACTTGACTAGGTGATATTCAAAGGATTATTCTATTGAAATAAACCAAATTTCAACAAGTCTTCTCAACCTTAAATAAAACAAGAGAATCCAAGTGGGCCTTATACCACTCACCTGGAAACTGACGCATTAGTTTGTGAATGCAAATTCATACACTTATTGTAACTGGAGTGGAAAGACAAGTTTGGTGCACTAAGTTGTTACATTGTCTATTAATGCTAGTGTCACTTATTTTCATTATTAGACCATATCTATGTAGGAGATTAAAACATGGTGGATCATTTTGCTTATTTTTAAAGTTGTTTTTTAATATGCTTGCATTTTCTTCTGGACTGAAATAAAATATATGAAACATTGCAAGTAATGTTGGGTTTCATTGTATTAATGTAATGTAATGTAATGTAATTACTTAGCTACATCACACAAGGGAAAGCCTAATATCATATATGTTGCTTTGTTTGCCAGGGCTTGGATTTATTGTTTGTTAGTTTTAGGACACCGAAAGAAATATTTTGGTATGTTTTGGGTTTTGGGAGAAAAAAATAAAAAACCAACAGAAAATACTATACACACTTTCTTGGCATAAAAAGGCCATCATTTATGCAATCAGCACTGGTACTGGGCCTCTCCTATCCACTGGGGACTAGTCCCCCATTCATGACTTGAAAACTGTTCATAGTCCCGCCACATGGAGAATACATTTATAAAGTCAGCATGGGTTATTCAATCTGTCATAACCCCATTGGGTCATTACTTGGACCCCCCCCCCCCCCCCCCCATGAGAATGCAGGATAGCTGTGGTGGCCGAGTGATTAAGGCGTTGGATCCATGACCAGAAGTGTGTGGGTTTAATTCCCACCATGAGATGAACCCGTATCTGGTACCAAATTTTTCAAGCTTTTTGTTTAAGGCCATGGGTTCCTTTGCTCTTAGTAATTAAATTTGGAAGTGTTTCAGGAGAAAAGGAGATTTTTAAAAAGCTAAATATTCAAAATATAAATTGAAAATAATTTGTGACTAATTGCACTGAATATATGAAATTCTATAAAATAATGCATATACATTTGATAACATTAAAAACAATATATTTTTAGGCACAATAATATAGCAATAACATTTAAAGTGTTTAGTGGCTTTATTTTTTTGTGTTTAGCAACAAAAGTCAAGTATCTTGCTGAAGAACACAATACAGCAAATTAATTCACAAGATTGCACATGCCATATTCTTTTACAAACTATTCTTATCCATAATTTTTTAATCTACTTCGAGTGTTACTTGTTATATTTCTATTTTTTATTCAACTTAAATCACAGATTATTCAATAATATCCCAAAAGGTGTATTACTTTTCTGCATTATATAACTTGTTTTATTGAAATTTATGAATCCTACATTCTAAAATTATTTAAAAAATACAACCCCAAACCTATGATTCTCAATAGTCTTCATCATAGGTTACTTCCCTTGTTTTAATAGACAAAATGATAATTATCAAGTTTGATCACATTCTAGCCAATGGTTTTGGAGTAGTTGTTTAAAGATTTCTCTATGTTAAGTAACAGCAGCCATATTTGATGGCAGACTAGAATCGGTTATATAAATTTAAAAGGTCTTCCATTTTTAGAAACGGTGGCCATATTTGACAGTGGATCGGCACCATCTGAAGAAAATTGAATGCCATCTATGCCAGGATTCTTTTGATCAGGTTTAGTCCAATTCTTTTTAAGGTTTTAAAGCTGTTTAAAGGTTTTTCTGTTTATAGTAACATTGGCATATTTGATGGCAGATTGACTTCATTTGATCAAATTTTGAGACACCTTTAACCCATAATGCTTTCTTGCAAATTTGGTCAAATTCTGTTGAGTGGTTTTTCAGAAGAATCCATTTTTAGGTTTTTCTATTTTTAGTAATGGCAGCCATGTTTGGCAGTGGATCAGCATCATATGTAAAAACAAATGAAAGCTATATATGCCAGGATGCTTTCTGTCAAATTTTGTCTATTTTAAGTAATAGTGGCCATATTTGATGGTGGATCAGCTTCATTTGAACAGACTTGAAAGATCTTCATGCCAGGAAGCGTTCCATCAAATTTGGCCAAATTCTGCTGAGCAGTTTTTGAAAAGTTGTTTAAAGGTTTTTCTATATTTAGTACTGGCAGCCATATTTGATGGCAGATTTACATCATTTAAACATTTCTGAAAGAACTTCATGCCAGGATGCTTTCTGTCTAATTTGGTCAAATTCTGTTGAGTGTTTTTGAGAAGTTATCAATAGCAACTGGAAACAAACAAATGATCCAGTTTTATGTATCTTTTAATAGGTACTTTTTCCATGCTATCTTTGCATTTAAGTCGGTAGCTAGAACATCTCAGAACAATTCAAGCTGTAAAATCACTTTGTTTACATCATTTTGTTTACAATGTTAATCTCTTAGAAATCAAAGGGATTTAATGATGTCAACAATAATTTGAGTTCAGTCTGATGAAGCAATAAAGCAAAACCAGTCACAGATTTTACTTGTTGGTGTTGCTTATTATTTAATAATATTTTTAATAATTATCTACATAATTGTTGTAACACTGCTTAACTGTGCAAAGATCAGTAGTCACAATACAAATTGGTATTTCAATACTGTCCTTGTTTGAAAACTCATAGCCACCAAATAATGGCCAGCAAAATAAATTTTAGATCTTGTAAATTGAAAGTACAAATTCGAATAGAAAGTTATGCAGTTTTTTAGTAAACAGATTTACTTAAATCACACTATAACGCATATGTGTCGGAAGTCAGAAATGCCTTTCACCTGAATGGCTGCTATGCCCACAAAGGAGTAGATGGCATTCTGAAACGTGTTCTCATCAGCAGTCATCAGCATATCTACGAGGTTGACATTATATGGACGCAGTATGGCATCTAGTCGCTGTATGGATCTGTTAAACTCCCTCAGTTCCATCATTTTCCTTCCCATTCCTTGCCACTGTGTTCCCATACCAGCAAACACATACCACACCGGACGCCGCTCAGGACTGCATTTCTGAAATGCAATAAATGTGATATTTTGCTAGAACTTAGCCTTTATTCAGTACTCCAGTATATAAGTTAACTAGAACCTGCAATAAAGCCACATAAACCCATGCTTTTCCCAGTTATTCAGGGATGGACAAATCTTAAAATGACCTACCTGTTGGGAATCAAAATTGTCATAAAATCATACCAAAAAATCTATATTTTTCCCTTTTACTTTATATAAAATTCCGGTGAGAAAATTTTACTTGCAAACAGAGTTTTGAACATTTTTCCAAGCTGAAAGACAATGGATATTTCATCTCCTGGTTATTCATTCCCCGACCCCCTTCCCTAAATTCTAAGACCGTTATGTAAATTTACACACAAAATACACCAAGACGGACCAATGCTATCACACAATCTTTATGTTTTCTTGTAAACACACTGAAAAAACTTTTAATAAATGCAATAGTGATGTTAGAGGGTGAAAATCAGATACAGGGCATAGAACAAGATTGAAATAAGTCTTTTCCCTCTTTTTTCACTCACACGCAGAAGCGCCAGAGAAAAGGTATGTATTCAATTAAGGTTAGGTATTCACCCGGTAAGGCATCATCAGTAACAGGAATGTGGTCTGGTTCAGACCTCCTATAATGTCATATAAACAGAAAAAGTTCTTTTGCAGCATTCTGCTATTGTGGATCAATAGAATTTACTAACTGTATTTACTGAAGCTCAAAGCAAAAAAATCAGCAATTGGACACAAAGGCTGGAAGATGATACTGGATCACCTTCTGTGTAGTTATGATCATTAAAAGATTTTGAATATTTTCCAGCTTAAGGAGACAGTGGCTGAATCAGTTCTAAAAAACAAAGTGACCTCATTCAAACACTTTTGAGTATTTCTCACCTCAGTATGGATGGAGTTATCATCACTGTTCAGAATAGTGTATCCCCTATAAGGATGGGTAGATGTGCTCAAGTTGGCAGTCTGTGATACAAGTGCATGCAATTCTATATCTTCAGAATTCTTCTGTACTTCAGACAATACTGCATGCAAACCCTCCTCTGTTCTGGAACAGTAATTTAACAACCTCTTCTTCTTGCACAGTCTTTTGTCTCTACCAATTTCTTCTGAACTGCTTCTGGACTTCAGTAAGACATGGACATTTGAACCTCCAAACCCAAAAGAGTTCACACCTACATAGCCTCCATCCCACTTGGTTCTCTTGGTAACAACCTTGACCTTGCCCTCTTGTAGTCCAGGAATATCAGGATTTGGTGTCCTGTAGTGAAGATTAGGTGGAATTTCGCCTGTCTCCATGGCTATTAATACTTTTGCCACAGCTGCCAGACCTATATTAGTTCAATAGAAAACCCTGATAGTGAATGTTTGCAATAAATGTACAACTCAGAATCAAAGGTTTTTCATATGAAGTATTGTTGAGGAAATGTAGAAGACAGTATAAATATATGATCTGGTGTAGTAAAAACAGAGGAAAGAGCAAAAGTTACTTCACAGATTCCTCATATCAAATACACATAAAACAGTTATTGAAACTGCAACGGTTTTCTACAACAGAAAGCCTGCAAGGCCAATTTATGACAGCTTGTCAATCACCAATGAATTCCAAAGGTCTCGTACTCTTTAGTTGACTTCATCATTTTCTTTCACATGACTGTTATTTCAATTAATAAAACTGTACACAAAATTTTCTTTACATTATTTGATTGGAGAAAGATGTCGCAATCATGACATTGGATATCTAATCTCTTCCAGAGTTTAGTGCTATGATATGCATAGGTAACAAGTGACACTACATCAATGATGTCAGAATGTTATAATTACATCATTTTGAGCTGTGCATTTAGTGTTGATTTTAGAAAAACAGACATCTTCAAATCCTTTTATAACAGATTTTCAAATTTAAGTCACCCACCTGAGGCTGGTTCAGGGTGTCCCATATTAGATTTTGTCGAGCCCATCAAAACTGGACCCTGCCTTCCCTTAGAGAAAACACTGCAGATGGTATTCACTTCTTGGGGGTCTCCTGCTTTTGTTCCTGTCCCATGAGCCTCTACATAGGTCACACGACTTGGGTCCACTCCTGCTTCACTGTACACCTCATGAAGCAACCTCTTTTGCACCTCACCAGAGGGAAATGTAATCCCTGAAGAAGAAAAAAAAACATTACTTGGATTTGATTCCTAAAAACAAAGTAGATGGTCTTTCTTCACAAATTTTAATTAGAATGTCAAAATATAGCATGTCAATTGAGAAGCAGAATAACTATACAATGCATTATGGGTATAGTTTGTGTCATAAAATCAAGGCCAACATAATCTTGGCTAAGAGTGCAAGCATTCATCAATTTGAGAGGAAAAATACACCGATCCCTGGAAAACTTAACAGGTTCAGTGCCCTTGTCCAATATCAGCCAGGCACAATTTGCAAAAGGCCCATACAATAAAGTGAGGAAATTGCATGAATCTTTTTGTTGTTGTTGGTTCTGATGGCACTTTTAATACAATATTGCCTATATCATTCCAATGAAATGGGAGCTAAGTGCCTTTCCCAACTACCAACTGAGCTACAATGGCTGAATATATGACAATACAGCATTACATCACTATAAGGCTCTTCATTATGATGCAGTTCCTGTTATAATGCGAGTATGATCATGGATCCCATTTCATGAAGTGGTAGTAAAATTATATGTTATCATGTACTTCATTATAAGGTGGTCTCACTATAAGGAGGTATACCCTATGGCTCTCATGGACAGTGTTATAATGAGGGAATACCATAAAAGGGGGAAAAATGTTATCAAGGGCAAAACATTTCCAGTTTATAAAGACCTTATAAATGACAACATTTATCTAAAGAGGACTGAAATCAGAACACTTCTATTAACTAAACAAAACGTACACTCAAATCACCATGGCAATCATTTGTTTCTGCATAATAAACTAACATATATTTGGGAATTTTCATTTTCTAAAAAATTACCTGCTTTTGGAAAATCATTTGATTTTTTGCACACATGTATGATCACCAGGTACAATTTTCATGCTTTGTGTTCTTGGAATATGACTGTAAAAATAAAGACTATACAGAGAAAAAGTATCACTACTTTCTAACCTTGTTCCTTATTTCCATCACTGTTAGTCTTGGAATGTACTACAGTGGCATATGCTCGCTTTGCCACGGGTTTGGTCTGTAGGAAAATTGCCACCACACCCTCACTTCTACAGTAACCATCCCCTAGAAAAGAATAACAGAATAGGGGTACATGTCTAAATGTTGAACAGCCTTCTCATTATCTTTTATAGCAGCAGGCTGAACTGACAAAAAAGGTAGTTTGCATTCAACATTGTGCAACCGCAAAAACAATCTTTGAAAAAACTTACAAAAATAGATGACACAGCTGGAAAAGTAGATGGTAATTTAGCTGGCGGCTAGTTGATCAGGAGAAGGCTGGCTGAAACTTCATTAGAAATAATCAGTAGGAAAAACTGACCCAAAACCCCTTCTGGCAAGCAGGTCCAGTAACTTAGAAAACCTACTGGTCTTGTACATAATTAACTGGTCATGTTGTTTGGCATATTTTTAAGAACGAGTTCTATGTATGTAATAAACACAAGTTAGTAATAAAATCTAAAAAGTACTTACAAAATAAAAATAAAAAAGATGAAAACAGTTGTGATTAAAATTGAAAACAGTAGTCCCTACTATGTACATATCACCAGTGACATACAATTAAAATTATGTATGACAAAATTGTTTTTGCATACCAAGATACATTTGTAAGCTCAGAAAAAGGTGAAAATTAGTCCTGGAGGTACAGTTTTATGAACTTCACTTGTTGTGAACTAATGCATTTACTGGCATGATTCTGAAATTGTCTGAAGTTGCAAAATGACTCACCACATCAAACATGACACAGAAAACCTTTTCCAATTTGTTCAGTTGTTTGCAGATGTCCAATAAAGTGCCACATGATTAATGTAGGAATGATAATATATTTAAGGTACCTCAGTCATATGTTGATATTTTAGTGTTTACTTAAACAACCAGTATACTAGGAAATAATTGCTTGGAACTCAAAGGCATAAAGATCTGAAAGTACCAGTAGTTGCAACACTTTTAGCAATGTGTGCAGCTCAAAAATCAGTTGGACAAAATGGACCTGTAACTTAATTTTCCCATTGGTCTGACTTAAAAATAACTGACCTCAGACCATAAGGCCGGCTGTAATTTCAGACGGGAATAATGCAAATGATTTCAATGAACAGATATAAATGTCACTTAAAGAGTTAATAACTTCCAAATGCATAAAAAAATGACAAAGTAAGAATTCAGGCACACGTAAGATTACATGAAAGTATATTCTGAAACAAGTAATGACTAAATAGACAACCAACAGCATTGGGGCCAAAACAGGTCCAATGCCAACATATCAAATTAAAATATTTTACAGTAATGTAAAATTCCAAATATGCTACGTACAATTTTATTTTCAACATATTGTTTCCCCTGAATGAATGGCAGTGGCCCTGTTCTGAATTAGCCTAAAATAACCTACTACTTTATGTAAGTGAATGTAGCTTAACAAAAAAAATATAGTAACCTTCAGCATCAAAAGACCTGCACTTCCCCTCCGGTGAAAGCATGCCCAACTTTTGAAATTGTAAGGCTGTCAGTGGATTCAGGCACAGGCTGGACCCACCCACAATGGCTGCATCACAAAGCCCACTCCTGATACTTTGTAATGCATGGTCCAGGGCCAGCAGACTAGAGGAACAAGCTGTGTCTAAAGTATAACTGGGCCCTGAAAAAGTACACATAATTTTAGATTAGTAGTGTATTAATACATTCAGCTGTAGAATAAATAGATGGTGTTCATAGAAGAGAAAACTGACTGCGAGGCATTATTTACAAAATGCATGTATGTAAGGAATGCAGGTTCATAAATCAGAACATCTTATGCAGGTCAATTATATACAATTTATTCTACCTGGCCACGGTCTATTCTTGGATGTGCAATTGCGGAATTCATGTTAATTAAATCATGCTTAAAAAAACATCGAAATGCCCGATTTTGAAATGTGCACTATATTTGCAAACCATACATTTATTTCTTCATTAAATCCACCCCACCCACCCCCCGTAATTACACTCCCCAATTTTCAGTTCTAGAATAGACCCTGATATGCCCATAGTATTTATTAAAAAAATTTACTTTAACATTAAAAGCATCCATACATAAACATTCTTTCTACCTGGGATACTGAAGGATGAAATTAAAATCTCTTACTGCATAAAATTTGTCAACAGATTCTTTGTTGAAAATTGTATGGTTACATTAGGATACGATATGAAATTTTGAACTTTTTTAAAATTATATAATTTAAATTTCTCTAAAAGATAACACTTTTGACAAATATAGGAATGTACCATCTTACCCATGATGATGTTGCTGTGGCCTAAGCAACACACAACCAAACCAAAGATCTGAGGTAAAAAGCTAGAGAAAGTTGTCTCTGGCCTCCATCCCATGTTCTGTATAATGTATGTTAAGGAACATTTGTGCTTAAATCCTATGCTCATGGCAACTGCCCCAACTTGAAGAGCTCAATGTGCAATAACTTCAATTGATCTTGGGTTATTTCTCTATACGCAGAGCCAATAACCTATCAGATCCAGGACCATAGAGCCTGAGCGGAGATATCGACCTTTCCCTCTTTCAAAGGTATAAATAAATTAAATCTCACACTTCGCAGAGGTTCAGTTCATTACAGGTACCACTTCAAAGCCCTAACTGAGGCCTGTAGATGACGCTGAGGTGAAGGGTCTAATGACGACAGAGGTTCACCACAAATGAAAGATTGCCCATGAATAGGAGCATGTTCTCAGCAATGAAACAATTCAGCTGTCACAAGTGAAATTAAACTATCACAATGGAACTGTAGATAGTTTGGATCGACCAACAAGATATGTATTTCACTGATTCTGCCTGCTATACATAGAGTGACTACGAAGCAAGTTTTATAAGAGAGATGAGCCAATGTTGCTCTACATAGTGGTTCAAATGGGGTCTTTTTCAACTATGTCAGAACCCATGGTAGATTCCATTTGCGGCACAAAGCCAAGGTCTTCACCTGTGACAGGTCAAAGTTCAGGATAAGAGCGGAGAGATCTTTGTTTGTCCTATAACCTTCCTTCCATGATGCCAAACATCTGAGACTGTTGGAACAGTAACCTTTTATAGTGATGGTGCTAACTTCTTTACCTCGAAAGGCAGGCCACAGGAAAAAGTTAGCTATCTGAGGTACAATGCTTTAAGCAATATGACGTGTTCCTGCTCTCACTACTGTGAGAAAGCTCTCCACTTGCCCTCATACACTTTCAGAGTGATAGGCCTTCTCAAACGAGTGATACTGTCCACCACTTGTTCTAGGAAATGTTTGCCCCTGAGGGCTTGTTTGATATAATTCAGGCATGCAGGTTCAGTATATCTGGATTTGGATGAAATGCCTGCCATTAGGGTTGTTTGAGCAGGTGAGGAAAGACCCCAATTTTCCTTGGAATTTCTGCTGCCAGGTTTAACAAGTCCCACCTGAGGGGAGCAATCAGGACAAAGTGGCACTCTGATTCCCTCACCTTTTGCAGGATCTTTGGGATAAGAGGTGTCAAAGGTTGGGAGTTTTGCATTCCACTTTGTCACAAATAGATTCACGATCATACTGCCCCAGTGGGTACAGATTCAACTGAATACCAAGGGGTGAATCAACCATTCAGCTTAGATTAGCTGATTCCAAAGGGATGAGTCTGCCAATATGCTGATCCTGCCCGGGACGTGACAGACTTGAATGTAGATTTGTCATAAATGACACCACCTGAGAAAATTCCTAACTAGGAGTCACAGGTCTGGGTATTTGGTCCCCCCTTGCCTTCTGATTTAATTCATCACAGTGGAGTTGTCAGAATGAGTAAGTGCTTTCAATGCACCATGTTCAGCCACCAATGACATGCATTCACTATAGCCTTCACCTCTAAGGGATTGATACACAAAAGCCAGTTCTGAGGAGACCACAACCAGCTGGTTTCCCGAAACGATGACAGGAGGTCTGCACCAAAGCCCTCTGTGTTGGCATCTGTAAGTAAGGTTATCCCATTTGCTGAGATGTGTCCTCGTATAATCAGAGACTAGGACAGTTTGCTCCAGTTTGCAAAGCTTCAGTCACCACTGGGACAACAGTATCATCTGCAATAGTCTCATGTACAGGCGACCCAGGACTAAGAGATCCACTGCCGCACAGAGGAGACCCAGTAGTCGGAGGAACACTCTGGCCAAAATGCAATTCTTTGCTTGTATGGAAGACACCATCATGATGATCTTTAACACTCATTCCTGAGGGAGACAGACCCTGTTCAAATGTGTTTTGAATGCCATCCCCATGTTGGATTTGTCCTTGTTGACAAGGAATTCAAGGCAGAATTGAAGTGAAACAAGGGAATTCATGTCTTGCCTTCTGTTTTTGTAGTATATCATCCAGGTAGCTGGGTGTCATGGATGTGGAGATGTTTCTGAAGTAAGACACTAGTTTGTCAATCATTGTTGTGAAGACCCAGGGACTGATGTTGAGCCCATAAGAGAGTGCTCTGAACTGGAATAACATCTCCTTTAAAGCGTACGTCTGGAATTTCATGGAGGACTTGTGTTTGGAACATGGAGATATGCATCTTGCAAATCTAGACTTATTGCAAAGTCTCCTTTCTGAATGGTGTTTAACATCAGTCTCTGTGTCTCCATTCTGAATCATGGTGGCCATATAGAGAGGCTGAGGGAGCTGAAGTTTATGACTTAAAAAAGTGTGCTGTTGGCCTTTGGCACTAGGAAAAGTCTTGAAGAAAAGCTCATGACTTTGTGTTTCATACAATCTCTACTATGCTTCATTGGAGAAAATTGTCTATTTCCTGCTGCAGAACTTTGGCCCTCAAAGGATCTTTTGGGACATCTGTAGCACTGAGGCCCTGAATATGATCTGGAGCCCTTCTGAGATAACTTTTAGGATCCATGGATCATCGGGGCAAAGTCTTTCCCATTGCAAAGTGACTAAGTCTTACTTACCACCAGGATAAGTGACAAGGATGGTGTAAGCATTTTGTTACTTTTTTCAGAAAGGAGGCTGATGTGGAGAGAAATTAGGATGAAAATGATTACCCTCTCTCTGTTTCTTGTTGTCAATGACCCTTGAAAACTGTCTTGCTTTTGAATAAGCATAGGGCCTATAAGACTATTTCCCCATTAGGCGTGCCCTAGGGTGGTCCTTTCCGTTTCTCTGCTCCTTGTTCAGGAAAGATTGCTGCAGTTTCTGGCATTGGGCCTGTGCGAGATGTGTCTTCTTGGAGGCCTGCTTAAGGACTTCCCCCACATGACCATTGAAGTGCAGGTTTGATGATAATGGCTGAGATCTTAGAGTGGCCTTGTGATGTTCTTTGAGGAAAGTGGAAGTGGAGAACCGTGCATCTCTTTCCCCAGGTTGTAGATTCACTGCTGCAGCTTTGACAAGTGAGTGTTGTGTGGCCCTGTGCAGCACATGCACCATTTGCAAAAACGGTGTACCAAATGTGACCAGTAGGTATATTGGTGGATGAAGCTAGGCAATTTTGTGCTTGCTGGAAGATTGACATGGATAACAGGTCAAGAATCAAGCCTATTGCAACAATATTCCAACTTACTGTTGAGTGTCAAAATGTTGGTGTAATTAGTAAAGTGTCACCAAACTTACCAAGATGTGAATACTAATGAACAATATAAATGACTATATGAATTACCTACACAACCCTCTGGTCTGTAATTACAGAGTCAGTGACCAAAAAGCATCACATAAACTTACCGTGAAGTGGATGCTAATAAAACAAATAATTGTCTGTAGAAATTGTCTGCATGATCTTTCTGGTATGTTAATTCTCAGTCAGTGACTACAAACATATAATAGGTCAGTACACATTACTGAATTAACATTCTATCGACTAAGGCAGGTTATAACAACATGTGTCTCGTACAATTAAGTTGTTGTTCTAATAAAGTTAGAAAAACTTTATCTTAGAAAGAAAAGAGCAAGGAATAGTTTGAAATATAGATGGTGTATACTTCCCTTATGTGAGAAACTCCTTCAACATGCCCTGTAGTATGGAAAATATCACTTGATACAGGATTTGTGCGAGGTCTCTAAATGAGCATGCTTCCTAGCATGTGTGGAAATAGTAACTGGATCTGGTACCAATATGCATATCCTAGGGGAGATCACTCTAGTCTGACTCCCATATATGTGGGCAGACAACTTTTGGCTTTGTTATAGCTAAAAGTTAACTTGGGAGGGCTGGATTTGCGAGGTAGTGGTCGTACTCCTAAGGTATTATCATTGGGTAATGAATTGGAAGAAGAAATCCACTGTACCTTTAAAATCAAAGAAGTAGGATAGTCTGTTGGAAAACATGGATCGCGTACATCCAGTCATGGTGTATCCAACAACTGACTCTGGGTCTGATGTCCATGCATCATGACTTTCTGAAGCACTGGCACCAATAAACACTCCTGTTCTGCTGCCTCGAATAGAGTCTGGGTTCACACCTGTCAATTAATAACAAGACTTCTAATAGCTAAAACAGCTTAAAACTAGTTTTTAGTTCTAATCCCCCAAGTTGTTTTAATACTGAAAAGAAAATGTTTGCTGGCTTTTTAATATTAATTTATTTGTTGTAAACTAAGCCTTTTATGATCTTTATAATGACATACAAACTAAAGAAACACTGTATTTACATGGGTATTTACAAAGTTTGATAAGTCATCTTTTTTCTTCCACTATTTTCAACTTGGAAAAAGAGAAAATGTTCAGCGATTCCTACACCTGTGTGACACATTTTGACCATTTAAGAAAGCCATGTCTGATAGGCCTAAATAAATGTATGTTTCAAGCATTTTTTTTGAAAGATAAATTTTATTGATTTATGAATAGCAATCCTCATTTACATTGAATTGTTTTGCTATAAATAAACTTTATCAACACTCTATCTAAAAACATAAAAACTTTTTCACAATGCAGTGCACTTCTATGGATATGATACTGTGTGGGAAGATGAACTTTACACAAAGTTTATCATAGCTATTGAAATGTCTCATAACTACTGTCTTCTAGTGAAAACCCCATGCAGATCAGGGTCTATTCTAGAACTGAAAATTTAGGGGGGACATTCCCCGCTCTGTTTGAAAAATATGAGAAATTTTCTAAATGTAGTTGGGATTTAATGAAGAAATAAAGGTGGTGCTTGAAAATATAATGCGTGATTTTCATGCATTCAGTTGATTTTGTTATGTGATTTTTTTAGAAATAAGAGTAGATCTCACAATCAAGCATTCTAGAATAGACTCTGGTAGATAAGACCATCCATTCAAGAGGAATATTTATAACAAGATTTTCAAGATGACCACCATGATGACCATATTGGATGTCTGAGGGCACCATTTTCATTTAGGACCAACAAGATATCATGACAGGTCTTTTAGCAAACACCTCATGTCTAAGGCTGCAACATTTACCAAAATTTCTACACATGTACGCAGTGTACAGTAACTGAAATCATACTAATTTGAAGCTCAACCCTCCCCCTCCACACACACACCTGCATTTTAGGCTTACAGCTTACATACATTTATTTGCAAGCCCATAACAAAGTGCATGCCATACCTCTTTCAATTTGCAATTGATTCATCTGATGTGTGTCTTTTGCCTCTTATTATGACAGAATTCAGTTTGTAAGATACATCTTTGTTGAATATAATTGGCAATTTAGATAAAACATCCCAAGGATCATTGTGATATTGTTTCGTACTGCAACATATATATATATATATATATATACATGAAAATATCCATAGTGCAATCAATAGTACTACCTGGACATGCACAGATTTCATTGTAGACTGCGCCATTGACCCATATACACAGATTTCATTGCAGACTGCACCACTGATCCCTATACACAATCAATGTACCCATCATTCAAATTAATAAAAGTACAGCATATTCCTAGAATGTCCTCTTTAAACAAGTTTTATAGTATACTGTATACCCTGGGCTGGACAAATCACCTCACCTGATGCCCATGACAAGCTCAAACTTGGTTCAAGCAAGCTCAATTTTGCAAGGTGCTTGCCCGCAGGTAAGCCAAAAAAGAAAGAAAAAGAGAGAAAGAGAATGGTCATATTCTATTCATAATGCTCTGCCTTCTGCAAGTTTTATACTCACTACTGTAAATATGTCAGCGCCATTATTTAGCAATTATATGCGCCGCATGCTTCTGTTACAAATGTATGCAACTTCATTAATCTATTGATCCTCTATTTACTCTAGCAAAGTCTGTCACTTCGATCAAGGTCAGTCTTGCATTTTCTTGTGCAGGCATGATAATGTGAATGCTTACAATCTGATGTAAGATTTTACAAATAGGGAATAAATATTTATAATTTAACTTATGTTATATTTACTGCCTGGCCAACTCTCTGGTCCAATGAAATGTGTTCTTACAGACTCTCAAAAATCAGCATGTCAAAGATACATTTTTATTACCAGGGTGAAAACATACCAGCATCCACAATTGCCTCATAGGTCACCTCCAGAAGGAGTCGCAGCTGAGGGTCCATACTGTCTGCCTGTTTTGGGTGAACCCCAAAGAAAGCAGCATCAAACTTGGTGATGTCTTTTAATTTCCCACTTCTTGTTGGCATGCCATACAGACCTATTGTAGATCAGAAAAACAAAAATAATAAAGGTTAAAATAGTCTCAAATTGTGAATTTATGTGTGTGCATAACTAAGGACTTCGAAATGTACAAATATAAACAAAAGGAAAAACGGTGGTAGTAATACTGGTATTATCTGATCTGATGAAGAACAGGCATCTGATATGTATTTTATGTCTTGTTATTCAATGTCAAGAAAATTATACTTTTAATTTCACATTACACATCTGACCCCATCTTGAGTATGAAAATTTAACAAAACGATTTGTAAACAAACAATTTGCTCACTCACAGGTTCACACTGCTTTGTTTTCAACATACAAAGATCAATGTTCTGGGTATGCACAGTGTGGAACTGTAAACTGGTCTATTTATTTCAATTTTTTTTTTCACTGTTTCAAACAAACAAAAATACAGCATGTCAACAAAAAATACAACATTTCCATGGTAAGAGTCCCTCAAAGAGACTGATGCTCTATTGGCAATAGAAAATGTCAAGGAATCTAAGATAAGCCAGTTTCTTTTCAAAACTGCTGAATGCTAAAACAATCTCTAATATTCTTGAGCAATAGCAAGATTTTCAAGATATAAAATCTGCAACATTTTCATTTATGACCAACTGGACCTCATAAGAAGTCTTTTAGTGACATCCCATGTACATATGACCATCCATTCAGGAGGAGTTGCAATAACAATATTTTTAAGATGGCCATCATGGCAGCCATACTGGATGTCAGATCAGTATCATTTTCATTTAGGACGATCTAGACACCATAAGAATTCTGGTGATGACCGCATGTATAGATGACTTTCCATTTAGGAATAGTGATGGCAATTATTTCAAGATGGTGGCCATATTGGATGTAAGACTGGCATCATTTTGATATGGGACTAACTTGACATCCTAAGAAATCTTTTGGTGAAAACCCAATGTCGATACAATTTTCCATTCATGAGGAGTAGCAATAACAAGATTTTCAAGATGGCTGCCATGATGGCAATATTGGGATGTTAGATTGGCTAATTTAGAACCAACTAGACATCATAAGAAATCTTTTTGTGAAAACCTCATGTCAATAGGCCATCCTTCCAGGATGAGTAGCTACTAGTACAACAAGATTTGCAAGATGGCTACCATGGTGGCCCATATTGGATCTCAGATCTGCACCATTTTCATTGAGGACCAACTGGAAATCATAAGAAGTCTTTGAGTGAAAACCTCATGTTGATATAACCATCCATTCAGGAGTAGTAGTGATAACAAGATTTTTAAGATGGCCACTGTAGCAGTTATACTGGATGTCAGAACAGCGCCATTTTCATTTAGGAAAAAACTAGACCCTTAGGATGAGTATGTGTATAATGTTTCATGGTAATTAATCAAGTAGTTTAGGAGGACCAGTGATAACAAACATGTGCTAATCGACAAACGGATGGCAGGCCATCCAATAAGCTCTTCTGGTCTATGAAGATAAAAATAAGCCCAAGGAGTCAACCTTGTACACAGTCATAAAAGCGGGGGATGGGGTTGTCATTTCCTAGACAAAAATTTACCAATTTTTTTTAGCACAGAGGGATGGACTTCTCAACAACAAAAATAAGATAATGCCTGCCAACAGAATTTTATTGTAAATTACAGTCCAAAGGGTTACAATCAACAAATATTTGATGAGGATTATGGAATTCTTTGTATCTATTTTGGGTTACAGTTCTGTTTCTCAAATCAACATTGTACACACAAATAAAAATTCACAACCATTAAGTATCCAGTATATCCCAATATAAGAAAGTTTAGTTTTAGATTTATAGCCTAGTCAAAACACTGCCTCCTTTTCTTACCAGCTTTCCATCTGCGATCATCTTCTGTCACCATGTCTTCACCTTTCATCAGGTGGTCTCTGAATTCATTCATGTTGTTTGACTCTGGCAGACGACATGAAACTCCACTGATGACAACTTCCTCATTGTTAGCAGGAGCAGGAGAGGGAATTGTGGGTATGTTGACCTCGACTTGAGACTGAGGTCCAACAACCTCCCCTACTGGGACTCCATCTTCAAAAGTGTGTGCTGGCATCTGTCACCTCTTCTGGTAGAACACTTTCAAAAAACAAAAACAAAAATCTCCAAATTAATTGACTTAAAAAATTAAAACAGACCTACAATCCAACCTCTTAAAAACCAATCTCATAAACAATTCTGTCAAAAAAGCATCCAGGGATATAACCAAGTAATTTTCTTATGTACATACTATAAGGTTGGAGAGGAGGGGATGGGAGCAGGTCACACCTAGAACTTTTAAAGATGACATAATCTGATTTTTATACATTATGCATGTGCATCAGTGCATAAATGCCACTGGTAAGGCTGCAACATTTACACATATAAACAGCTTTAGTTCACTGCCTGTAAACATTTACAAAATTGGTAAATGTGTGAACGAACTTGCATGTGACTGTCAGTGATACAGGAACTACCCATTCCAATTAAATTATATATTTCCACAACTCTGCTGAATGGGAATGTTTAGCAGGATTTTATATTAATTTTTTTTAAAAATCTATGAATGATTTTGACATCAAATGAGGCAATAGTATGAAAAAGTAAAAGTTGATGAGAACTGACTGTAGCACACACTACACAACATTATACATCAGGCTGATTTACTGCTAATGCTGATAAAAATTCTTAAACTTCATTTTTTACCTTTGAAACATATGTTGTTAACAGAACCTTTGATTAGTGACATTTTCTTTTAAAGAAACACCATTTCAAGTTTGTTAGTCACTTCACAGTTTCTAAGTCATTGTAGATCCGACAAAACCATTTTATGTGCATGTCCAGGCAGTATGGCCTGTTGCATTATCAAGATTTTTTTATTATTAGCAGCAGTTGGAAACAATATCAAGATGATCCTAGAGATGCTTTACTGAAATTGTCAGATATATTGAACCAGGACATATCTTGCAAACTGAATCCTGTCATACTAAGAGGTAAAAAGTTGTACATCAAATGAAACAATCACAAGTTGAGCAAGGTACGGTATGCACATTATAATAGCTTCAAACTGTTCTGTATGCCTAATGAGTAGATTGGGGGAAAGGTTTGTTTCTATTTGTACCAATTAAATGGCATCATTTTGATTATTGTAAAACATGTACACATTTATAAATGTTGGTAAACATTGCAGCCTTAGCCACTGGAATCTGTTCTTCGCTTAAATGTCTAAAAGAACCACTTAAATGTCTACAAGAACCACTTTTTCATTTTAATTTTAGAGATAATAAATCTGAGTAATAGTAAAGCCCTTTTTAAAAATGTAAAGCAAATTCTGTGATTTTTTTGTTCTCTTCCCCCCTCCCCATACCTCTACCATGGCGAGGTCACAAAAATCAAACTAATGAAATAATCACCATGACATTTAAGTGCTGTAGAGTTACCAGGCAGACATGGAAATTAAGTGCTGCCATAAAATAGACATTTAACATAAAAGTTAATAGTGCTGCTGAGAAATAGGCATTTAACATGACATGGTGTAGATATGTATGTCATACTGTAACATCATGACATGCCAAGAGTGTTGCTACAAACAGATGTTTTTATCAGCAAACAGTAGCAAGCAGAATATTGAAATTATTCAACAAGTGTAATAAAATTTCATTTGAAATTAGCACAAATCTACGATTCTATTATACACATAACAAAATATACTGATTTAATTCAAAGTACATAAGCAGCACAGTGAAATGACTTTGAAGTGAGTTTGGATGCCTCTGACATACTGGCTTTGACTTTCACAACATCATCTGTGACATCAGGCATATTATACATGTGCTATATGATAGGATACAATATAGATTTCTTAATGTAAATAACAGTCCTGTGATAAATCTATGTATAACATGCACCAAATTGAAAATGACTCTTGTAGAGTGGCTGAGTACTTGTTGTACACGGATACATATAGTATCCATTCGTGGGGGTCTTTTTTTAAGAAATGCACTTGTCCAAACAAAAAACTTTAACAATTCGAACTAGCCATTTTTTCTCTTAACTTTTATTTTCTTCCCAATCACTATTGTAATGTAAGCTATCTCTGTTGAACAATAACATACATCTACTATTATATGCATAGGGGGCTTGGACTCGAATCAAATAAATTCAATTCCTTGATCCTCTGACATTTTAAATCTGAATTTATAAGTAAACAGAAAATTAAATCATTTTAATTTATAATTTATTTTAGCACTAATAATACTCAACTGTTAAATTTACCGCCTGATAATACCACGAGCTCAATAGGATTAATAGTCATGGTCTCTATTGCCCTCCATTACCACCTGGCATTTAGATTCAGTTTATCTTTTGTTTTTTTAGCTGACAAAAACTGATGTTTTCAACAGAAGTTTCAGTGTTCAATCTGCAATGAAGCTGAGACCAGAAATACAGGTTGGTTTCCAGGTATCTTTTTAAGACATCATCACTGAAACTTAAAATGTAAGACATCTGTAAACTAGTTTACATTTCTGTCATATCAAAGCAAATTTTACACCAGAACTTCTATGGAGAAATCTCTGTCCAACGAAAGACCTTGTATGAAATACCATGCAGTAATTTCGGGCCACTGTTTCTTATTATCTTGTCAAATTTTAAAATATGCTGTAGGTTTATATGGTGAGAAACTGTAACAAGTACTGTACTTTAGCAGCATGAAACTGAGGGGAGAAAATCTGAGTACTACACTTTTATCCACTGGGGCTGTTGGTTATTTTACTCTGAACAAGAATTGGTGGGCAGTTGGGGGGGAAGGGGGGGGGGTCATTGGTGCAAAGTACTCCTAGTAGTTTTTTTCAAATCTTACATAAAATTGGAATCATTAAATAGCTATCCCACTCTTTATTCAATGTATTCCTGTGGAATGACTACCTAAATTCATTTTTTAAGATGCATTTTAAGGCAACAAAACTGGTACATTTTATGTGTTTATCTGTTAAAAGGTTTCAAAACTTAAGCTGTATAAAACTTTTATTTCTGTAAAAAAAAATTATAAATAATCACTCCATCAGCTTATAAAATAAAGAAAAAAAAATCCAAAAACATGGCAAGTTTTGCTACAAATATTTAAACTACAGAAAGAATACATTAAGAATCACACTAAATAAAGTTGACAAAAACTTGGACATAAATTTTAAAACAACACAGTTTTCATGTGCAAATCAAATAATTAACAATTATATTCTAGTAGATCTTTTGTTCTCTTTCACTTTAAAAATAAAATATTTTAAAATTAAACTTCATTGTGATATTATTAGGTATATATCAGCTGTTTATTCTTGTAAATTAACTTTTGAAACATTCCATCATGGACCAATACAGCAAGCCCATTATATAGGTACCTAATTCCATTAATTTAATCTTTTTTTCTGTATCATGCCATCAATGTGGTCTTCACATTTTTCCTTACCATGGTGCTTACTTGAGTTCAGACCTTGGAACCAGTTACTGAATGTTTTGCATAAAACTGGTGATAGAAATGCAACTGGAGTGAACGCAAATATCTAGGGGCACAAGAAATTTTTAGTGTGAACTCATGAGACCTAGTAGCTGACAAAAAAATCTGGCAAACAATATTGCACTAGTGTATCAGTTTGGATCATACTAAGAAAATATTTAAATCTTGATCCAAAGAAAGTTTATTTGAGGCTAAATGCTGCTGAGGAATTAATTTAGAAGAATTTCTGTGACATGAAATTTATTTTCATCCATAAATTAGTTTAAAATTTGCATTTTTAAATGCTGATTGTTCAACCATACTATATCTTGCCCAACCTCCTGATTTCATGATTATCCTTCAATTGTGCTCCATGTTTCTCGCGACCCAACGCACTTGTTTTCGAGATAATGACATCATCAACTGTGTCACCAGCGTTCTTCAAGAGTTACAGCAAGTATTTAATAAGTAAAATCAGACAAAATGAGATTTAAACAGGTGATTTCATGTAATTTAAAAAAAATCAGAATGAAAATCTATATTTTTCACTAATGCCTTATTTGTGTTTGACATTTTGGCCTTAAATTTTGTATTATATGCTAAAGATAGGTCCGCTGATCACATGTTGGCTTTGTTTACATATGTTGAACAGGAAAACCCACTTTGGGAATTTATGCAACAGCAAAGCCAATGTAAATATTTGGTTTTAATCATGTGGGGTTCTTATACACCGAAAGAAAAATTTATACTGGAAATATATATTCACTATGGACTTTTTCATTTCAGTATTATTTCATAAACATATATTCTACATCAAACGACACTGAATCTATTATAATAAAATGTGTATCCATTCACCAGTGTCTATTTTAAAATTTCTCTCTCTCTATTGATTCATGTATTTATATGGTAAAGAACAAGCAAGCAGTAATGTAAGTGCACAAACTGCATATAGAATGAACGTTAAAAAAATTCATTTTTAAATTATTATTTTTTTTATGTAAAAAACACGAACACACTATAAACTAATAATATCCATACCTTGACCTAAATGGCACATTCTGGTTATATGCCACGTGACTTGTTAGTCAGTGTCACGAACCATGGATGCTATTTCCGGAAATAAATAAACTTACAAACGCTCGGAAAAATGGTAATTCTGAACTAATGTACATGAATGCCAAAAAATTTTTTAACGATGATTAAATGAAGTTGATATAGTTGAACACTTTCTATGGTTATTTGAATAGATTCTCAAAATATTATAACGAACGTGTTAAAATTTACGTTAAGGTCACGAAATATGGCAGGATATATCGAACAAATGAAAATTTTCCCTTTCATAAATGTATACCCACCTACAATATCCGTGATTATGTTCTCAGCCACATGGCATACAATTGGGTTGTTTCAGAATAAGAGTATTTTTTCTTGAACATTTACAAATGTTTTTTATTACATTAACCATTACAATATCGGCAAATAAAAGGTAAACAATTCAAAATATTTTATGACATTAAAGTAAGACATGAAGGTAAATTATAATGCTTTTTGTTGAAAAATAAATAAAATACAGATACTGTCAGAAACAATCATGGTTATGATCAGAATCACATATTGCTTGAGCTTAACACTAACAGTGGACATTAACAAATATTGGTTAGGCTGAGTTTACTCTAACACCGCTTGACAGATCATACAGTTTAGCTTTGCCTTATATACGCTGTTATAGGTATCTATGTGAAGTACTTTTCTTGTCCATATTTGTACCCTTTTTATATTATTGTTGACATGGAAAGATCAATTCAGTATTTTTTTATTCTTATTTAACCGATTCGTCTACAATGATTCCAATCGTAAATAAATGAAAGAATATTTATCCTCTGGTACGTAACTAAAAGAATATTATCTATACAGTACTGTATTTCCACCGCTGCTTGTATTAGCAAAATATTCTGTGCAGAATAATCAACTTAAATAAACAAAAATATACTCAACAAGTATAAGAGACTGTTCATTTACACTTATTCTTAATCTGGCAGAATGAGAACTCTGCTAATTATCAATGAACAGAAAACAATTTTTTTTTTTTTTCGGTAACTGGTATTTGTCATCTTTTGACAAACCTCACTATACTCACGATTAAATCTTTGCAGTCTACTTGCTTGCAATCACTTATATCCAACGTCCTTCTATAAGTGGTTCAAATCTAAATAATAACAATCATGTGGGCATTTCAGTCAATTTTATAGTTTGCTAGTCTGCTGATGTATATGGCATGCGTGATGTGTAAGACCATGAGCCATCAACCAATCAAATCACTCCATGGATAATGCAAATGACTGAAAAGCTGGGCTTGGTTCCAGTGTAATGACTGCAAAAGCACATGTTCGGCTCATACATTAAGTTTAAAAAAAATAAATAAATAAATAAATAAATCACTCGTTGTTGGGCTGAGCAAGGGTATTGTATATGTATTTAAAGTAACCCGCCATGAAGTGGGCAAGGACATAGTACATGTCTTTAAACAAACTGGTCATGAAATGGTCACAAACTGGCCTTGAACCCACCTTGTTGACCACGTATGAGACATGCCATGCTGGGACACACTGTACCGATATGTGTAGAGTTGAGTCACATTTTGGATCTAAACGATCAACAGATACTTTAATGGGTTCACGACACCACATAATCATGTATCTGCGTGTAATTTTGTCTATTAAAGGTCTAAAAAGATTTAGTTCTAAAAAGAAGAAAGAAATCAATTTCCTTAAAAATTTGAACAAGCATGGAAACAAACATTTTCGAGCCTGATATTTTCTTTGGAGCCGGGCTTTTTATTCTTTTCTTTTACCTGAAGACATTTTTTTTTTTCTTCAACTAATATAATGGGATTGTTTTGTGTGCTATAAATCAAAGCAATACTTATTTTTTATTATTATTATTATTATTTGAGAGCCAACATTTCTTTCAAAACAATTCCACACACCCCACCCCGAAAATTAAATGGTTGATACCTAAACGGACCGAACCCATGTAGCTGTACAAATCCCTGCCCAACCTTTACTGCACTCACATCGAATCGTATTGTCAGTTACAATTTACCAATAAATAATACATGTGCTATATATACCAGAAGAGCTTATGCGATGGCCTGTTTGTCCGTCTTCCAACGTCTGTCCTTTTGTTAGCACAAGTTTTTTTTATCGCTACTCTACCTAAACTATTTGGAGGACTGCCATGAAACTTTACACATATATTCATCCCAAGATCTAGTTGGTTCTAAATGAAAATAATGCTGCTCAGACATCCAATATGCCGCTACAGTAGCCATCTTGAAAATTATATTATCACTACTCTTCCTGGATGGATGGTCATATCAATATGGAGTTTCCACTAAAATACTTCTTATGCTGTCTGGTTGGTCCTAAATGAAAATGGTACTTATTATTTGATGTCAAATATGGCCGCCACGGTAGCCATATTGAAAATCTTGTTATCGCAACTCTTCATGAATGGAAAGTCATATCGCCATTGGGTTTTCACCAGAAGACTTCTTATGATGTCTAGTTGGTCCTAAGTGAAAAAAGTTGAGGTCGGACATCCAATATGACACTACAGCGGCCATCTTGAAAACCTTGTTACCGCTTCTTCTCCTGAATGGATGGACATATCAACATACGGTTTTCACTAAGAGACTTCTTATGGTGTCTAGTTGGTTCTAAATGAAAAAATTATGCCGCCCATGCATCCAATATGGCCACCACAGCGGCCATCTTGCAGATCTTGTTATTGCTCCTCATGAACGGAAAGTCATATCAGCTTGAGGTTTTCACCAGAAGACTTCTTATAGTGTTTAATTGGTCTTAAATAACAATTGTGCCAATATAATGTCCAATATGGCCGCCACAGCCACCATGGCAGCCATCTTTAAAATCTTGTTATTGCTACTCTTCCTCAATGAAAAGTCATATTGACATGGGATTTTCACGAGAAGACAAATTATGATATTTAGTTGGTCCTGAATGAAAATATTGCCGATCTGACCTCAAATATGACTGTCACAATGAACATATTGAAAATCGTGTCACTAATTCTCCTGAATGGATGGTAATATCAATATTGGTTTTTTCACCAAAATTCTTCTAATGGTGTCTCGTTTGTCCTAAATGAAAATGATGCCGATCTTGCATCCAATAGGAATGCCTTAGTGACTAATTTGGAAATTGTATCGCTCAAGAATATCAGAGATGGTCTCAACACTCAGCAGTAAAAAAGATGAAATGGTCTTATCTTGAATTCCTGAAAATTATTTTCGGACAGTAGAGCGTCAGTCTCTTCAAGGGGCTATTGTTTGTTTCACTTTTAAAGCATGTTCAGGCCTATGTTTTATGTGCGGATGTGCATGTATCTTTATGTCTAAAATACTCCAGTAGCTCCATCTGTATCTGCTTTTAGTTGATTGTTTGTCAGAGTTATAGTTCTTCATAGCTAATGTTGTTTGTTGTAATATCCGACATTAAATAACATTTCTTATGTCTTATGACTAACACGGGGGCGGCGAGATCTCTCAGAACACGCATTATCGCGGATGCAGGAGAACGTTTCACGAAACAACTTAAGTTTACGCACAAAAGTTTCGTAAATTTTAAGCGTATGAAATTCTTTCGCTATTACGTAAGTTCATTCCTTACGTCTATGATAAACTTCTGCGTACTCTACTTTTCTTTTGGACGTAGGTCAAAAAGTTACTTGGTTAAATGACATACGACATCTGCAAGATTCACATACAAACGAAGATGACGAGACAGGACGATGACAAAAAATTTCGTGCAAAAAATGCCCGGCCTATTGGCCATATAGAATCAGATCAAGGTATTATTTCTAATTAAAGTGTGTGTGTGTGTGTGTGAGAGAGAGAGAGAGAGAGAGAGAGAGAGAGAGAGAGAGAGAGAGAGAGAGAGAGAGTTTCAAAGCTGAAAGTTAATGAATATACAGAACTTGACTTTCGTTCTTTTTTTTTTTTCTTTTTTTCTCCTCAAAATATCCAAGGATTATGTAGCCACTCCGCAGTTTTCATCGACTTCTATTTTCTTCGAAAACATAAACATGCTGGCGTCCTTCTGCTGTCGTTTCCAACGACAAACCGCACCGACCACTATTATAAAAGGAAGTTTACTGTAACATATATGCAATCCTCTACGTCTTCTACAACCTTCCGGTCTTATTTCATTCTCATTGCAATAGCTAGAGAAGATTCACTTTAGCTTTAGAACAAAAACTGAAAAATGCCTCTTTCATTCGCGAGCTATCCCTGTAATTATCGGCTCGTTAAACCTTGCAATAAAGTTATGTTGTATACAGTGGGAGGCGATATAGATCCATTTCTTTATTTCGGGGATCGTCTCAAACTTCTCTCTCTCTCTCGCACACACACACTCACGCACACACGCATCATACATTCTCGCAATACCAGAATTAACTTCAGTTATTCACTCTGATTATTATTTTCAACGTTTGTTGTTACTGTAAAATAGCAATAAAAATACAATAACATTTTTTAAACATTTTTTTCTTTTTTCCGTATTTTAAATAATATAATTTCCATGAGCAGATTCCTTCAAACACACAACGAGTAGCTTTATCTTCCTATTTATTGTATCCAGTAATCTCTAAAGTTCACTACATGACTTAATTAAAGTTTAGAAACGAGATTTATGTATGTATGCCACCCCAACTTATAAAAATAACTCAGAGGCAATATAATCTAATGGGTTAGGTTCACATGCAGTTAACAAGTTCACCAAATTTCACTTGACTACGTTAATTTTTTATTTTAATTTTGTATGCCCCCCCCCCCCCCCCCTATATCCCACTGTTTGCAGAGGGGCCATCTTGATTTGGTCCGGTTCGTCCGTTGTTGTACACGCCCGTCATCTTGTGTAAAACTCACTCAATTTAGACAGATGAAAATGTGGCTAGTGTATTTGTATATACACATAGATAACCTTGTTAGATTTTCAGGTGATTACAGCAATTTTTGTAACACATTTTGGTAATTTTTGGACTTTGACTTTTTTTAATGAAAAACTTTTTAACACGATTAAGAAACAAACACTGAGTAGATCAATGCAATTTAATAGGCATATTTATATTCATATGTAGATGACCTGATTAGATTTTCAGGCTACTATAGCAACTATAAATTTGTTTAACCAATGTTTTAACCTTCTGGACTTTAGGACCAAAACCTTGTTAGCACGATTAAGCAAAAACCGTTTGAGCTCGGCAAATTAAATTTTGTACGCGCGGGTCTATGCATTTGTCGACGACCTGATTATATTTTCATGCTATTATAATTTTTTTTCAAACATAGCATATTTGTGTTTATATGTAGATGACCTGATTTAAATTTTAGGAAATTACAGCAATTTTTACAAAATGTTAAACATATATTTGAATATTTTGGACCTTGACATTTTTAAAAATACAAAAACCTTGTTGACACAATTTAGCAAAAAACAAGTGAGGTAGACAAATAAATTTTGGATGGCATGTTTGTATCTCTCTTAGTATCATATCTGAACTCAAACGTCTCTTAGGGAATACATAAATAAATAAATAATGACTCAGTCTACCTCCGTTCTGTTGGTTACTATATCCCCACTTCATTATGCATGTATCTATGTATGTACCCCCACCCCACCCCCTCACCCCTATAAAAAATGACTGCTTCGTTACGTAGAAGACTTATTTCATAATCTACTAAATTACCATAATAGTTTACTAAGTTTCGATATTTTGCAATACCTCATAATAACAATCGCAATAAATATTTATAAAATAGTGTTATGTTACACTAAAATTCCTATTTTCAGTAGTAATAATTCGTTTATGTCCGTTTGAGTTCTTGTTCGGTTACTTTACGTTGATTTACGGTTGAAATTCGTTCATGTTGGGTCCATTATGTATTCAATTCATTTCATTCATTAGGTTCATTTTCTGTTGAAATTCGTTCATGTTGGGTCCATTATGTATTCAATTCATTTCATTCATTAGGTTCATTTTCGGTTGAAATTCGTTCATGTTGGGTCCATTATGTATTCAATTCATTTCATTCATTAATTTTCTTTTTTTATATTGAATAGGCAGGCGTGAGAAAATCAAGATTGAGAATGTGTTTCTGACCAATAACAAAAAAAGTTACCAAAATACAATAAATGTATCAATCAAGTTCATATATAATCTTAGAATTAAAACCTATTGGATAGATAGGATCCAGACGGTGAATCCAGTATGTTTGTTTTTTTGTTTTTGTTTTTGTGTTTTTTTTTACAGTCGTTCCATTTTCGAATTAACAATATAAATTACCTTAAATTAAAAATCTTGCAAATTATGGAAGCCGTCATTAAAGTGTGAGGAGACATGAGATTAAAAAGATGTACAGTTTTTGTATGTAAAATCTATGTTTGTTCATGCGGTTAGATACTTGCTGACGGGCTTGTCGAACATATTTCTTTTTACAAGTTATCAAATAAATAACATTATATGTTTGCACAGTTAATATTATAACGCATCTTAAGTATTTCTTTAGTATTACTGCTACTGAAATAAGTATTTTGATTAATGAAAAAACAGTGCAAACATCTGGGTCTATTATATTTAGTTGATGAACTGTGACTTTTAAACATGTCGCAACCTTAACTCATTTAGTAGTGAAATATGCTAAAATTGTGAAATCTGATGTCAGAGCCAACATGACCTACTCTCCAGTTATATTTTTCATGCTTAGTATGCATACTTATGTTTCATCTTCTCCTCCTATTATTATTTATGCTTATGTATATATGTTAAGTTCTTCAATTCAGCTTTATTTCATCAATGTGAAACCTCATTTACAACTTGGTTACATGCCATTACTCTTGCGTCCTCTATTGATACTTTATTAAGTACCAACCTTATTCTTGTATTTATAGTGATTAGGCGTGAGAAAATCAAGAGTACACAACCTGGTTGTATGAATGAGTCCCAGTCGCAAGTGACCAGAAAAATACTAAAAAAAAGCTAGTGGGTCTGCTTTGCGGTCGATCATAAACGATTTCAAAAATAAGATCTTATAGTAGAATGGTAGCACACCGCGCATTTAAATGAGCGAAAGACTTATGAAATGAAATGATATTCTTAATTTAGACAAAAGGTCCATAGAACAATATATACAAGGTCGCAGAGACAACAAAACAAAACTATGATATGCAAACAATCTTAGTCCCAGATGCAAGTGACCTATGAAACAGTCTCTAAAATAAAGTTACATGGTCTTCCTTATTTTACTGCGTGTCGAAAAATGCACTACCAACTATGCCAACAGGTTCGCGGTAAATCATTGACGATTTCAAGAACAAATTCTGATAGCGGAGCCCCATGGGGACCACGAAGGAGACGTGTTAAATCCTGTGTTTTGAGATAATCTGTCATTCGGATGAGGTGAAAACTCAGTCTTTATCCTTCATGAAATCGTCATGTTTAGCACATTATTTGGAAGTACTAACCATATCACGTGCTTAAGTAATGTTCTTATGATCTTATTGAAGAGTTTCTCCTTTAATAATTTAACACACGTATGCATCGTTACAAGCCACGGTGGAAAATCCGCTACGCAAGTTTTTCACAGGGTGCAAAAGTAGCGTAACGGATTTTCGCCCTTAGCTTGCAACGATGACACTTATGCTGTGAATTTTATTTTAAAAAAAAAACAAAAAAACATAATGATGCGCCCAGCGGAAAGGGTCGAGTCATTCACCGCATCATTCGCAGCTTCGATATAAATCCTACGGATCATGCCTAGAATGTAATAGCACTCTGCACCATTATCGTCAAATGAGCGCCAAGTGCTGACATTCGGACCACATCGGCTATTTACGAAACAAAGATTGACTGAGAAGTTGCGAAAGCATAGAACTATTTTTTCATTCGAATTTTTTCGGTAAATCCAATCATAGGTGTCCTGAATATAGACTGCGGTTTATTTTTTGCGAAGAGATTTTTTGCGAACGAAATGAATGATTTTTCTGAAAAGCACTACGCCGACATACATTGCATCGCATCCATTGATACGGTCTTTGTAGGACTCAAGGTACTAATTCAACTTCCGTTGTAAACCTATGCAGACGCATCATATTCAAAATTCAGTAACTTTAAATTTCTAAATACTCATGATCAAACTTATATCTCTCCTTGATGCAATAATCTTTAATAAATAAATAACTACTTTATACTTATTAACATCAATTTTGTCAAATACAGTTTTCTTCATTTAAAAATCATTCCAAAAAACTTGACGTTTAATCAAACTTGTCATTTGGAAATTGGGATTTTACTTTATGAGTAATATGTTTACAGGACAATAATTTTGACCGCAGACTCTTTCATTTGTGAAATTTAGCTGGAGGGGAAATTATGTTGATTGGACAATAAAAGTGAAATTGTTTCGTAACCTAATTATTTGGCAATACATCACTCATGAACTGTATGGAAACATTTACGCAGGAGTTCTGAGCTTGAATTTACTCCGGTCCATTTTGCCATTTGTAATTTGTATACATTAGTATGTGTGTGTATATATATATATATATATATATATATATAAATATATATATATATATATATATATATATATATATATATATATATATATATATATATACTAAGAGAATCACATATCATCACAGACCTCTGATATAACAGTTATTTCGTTGTTTTACACATGTCCTTATAATAAAATATCGATAACAACTATAGGTATCTTGCGAATTTAACGAATGCACTCTTACTGCTGTGAAAAAGAGGTTGTTTTTATTTTTAATTCAAGCCCTTTAAATAACTGAATCCACTTCTGAAATGCTTTTAATTTTGCATTTAAATTCCCATAAATTAATTTAAGGAATCCTAAATTTTGTACTTTGAATATTCCCCCTTACCCCAAATAGGCATGATATTATCTCCTATGCTTTATTTCATTGCAAGGTTGACCATGGTTAGAACAACCTGTTGTACTATTGAAAAGGATGAACTTTATGTGACCTTGCGCTTGAAGGGGGTCATGGCTTCCCATGCCCCACTCACGTATAAGGGAATCTCCATTTCACCATGATCATGACCCCTAAAATTCACGCAAATAATGTTAAACATTTAGTAGAATTATATGGCACTACATGCCCCACTATCACGTATAGCTGAGGGTGGCTATCTCCACTGCCCCATGATCACGACTGCTAAAATACACGCAAGCAATTCAACATTTAGTAGAGCTTTAAAATAGGGCAGCCGGTTTACGAACATGAGGTGAAACTTTTATCGGTCACAAGCTGTGGTCTGGTCAACAGACAATGGCCACAGTATTTCTTTGTATATCAATAGACCTCGCCGTCAGATGTACACAGACATCAGGTACATTCTATTTAAAATAGATGTTAGAAGATGTGATGGGTTTTATATATAAATTAAATGAATTGCATCGTATTAGGTAAAATATTTAAAACAAATTTAAATAAAAAGCATATTTCTTACAATTTAATATAAGTAGTTGTTATAGTTATGTATGTATTACGATGTACATATTTTTTAATTACTGATCACGTTAAAATTTTACTGATTGGTTTTACTTTAATTTATTTTACATATTTTTTAATTTTTTTTATGTGTGTGTGTGGGGGGGGGGGGGAATCGACGGCCTTCATATAGCTTTAAAAAAATATTCTTGCTCTCATTTATAGAAAGAAAAAAAAAACTATTACATCCACTCTATTAGTTGAAAAAAAAATGTTCAGGAACAAAAATATCCCAGCTCGAACGAAAATTCCAGCTCTCTCCCCTCCCCGACCCTTATTGACTATATATATCATGTCAAGGCAATGTCAGCTAAGTGCCTTTCTGAAGGATACACCAAGGCAGCTGACCAGGGTGGTTGTACAATGTAAGACATGGACCCTTATATGCATAACGTCTTGCATTTTAGAACCAGTCTGGGCGGGTATCGAATTGGGCGGTTATCGAACCCGTTGATTATTTGTTCGACAGTCTACTAAATGAGGTTATGCTCCACAGTTTTCACAAAATGTCACTTTCTCACACGTATGTTCTCCGCATAATGTTCAATTTTTGCAGTGAAAAATTCCCAATACTGGGTCTTTTTTCATCTTACGAATCAAAATAAAATTGTATGTCTTGCTAGCTTATGGTTTTATCGCATTTTTAAGTCAGAATTCTTTCACTCTCGTTTAAATCTGGCTTGTGAACTAGCGAAATAGCTTTTAAAAAAATAGCCAAAATTCGGTATTTTTGTACCTGTCCCTGTTCTGAAAAACGAATTTTCCTACGACTGCACTCATATGGAGACTGAAGTACCTGAATTTGACTTTCTCCTTACAAAATTTGAAGAAATTCTGACAGGCTAAACTTGTTAATATCATCTCAAGCATTCGATAGACATTTTTTTCTTTTTCAAACTGGGCATCCACTCTTAGCGCATATTCGAACCCTATCGTGATCATGCTGACGAATATATTTGCAGCAACTGATACATATTACCGATTGAATGCTTAAAAAAAATTTAAAAAATTATTCTCGTAAAAATGAGCATTCCTGGGTTCTGCTTTAAATAACACACGACCCTTTTATTCAAATGTCAGGATTCACTTTTTATTTAGAAATTTATTCTGTGCAAAATACGAAACTGTGGAGTCGAACCTGAGCTACCACGGCTCCCTCCTCGTCTTCAGCATATATCATACTTATATTTTCGCGTGTTCCTTTAACTAAATATGCAACATTTACATTTTCATTCTGACTTCACGACCGCTTCCATTCTAGACGCAAACTTGTTCAACATCCGCCAAATACGCTAAATTTTGCACGTAGCGAAAAATAACCGATATATGGTATTACAATATTAATGGCCGTTCATGTCATTAACGTGTATTGATTCTTCACGAAGAAAAGCTTTCACGAAAAAGATTACTTTGTTTATAAAAAAAGCGGTCTTTTTTTTTTTCTTTTTTTTTTCCCCTCCATGAAAAAGTCACTTTCTTCGGGAAGAAACTCTTTTTTTTCACGAAGATTTGTCTAGCCAATACTGTCAAGTGATCACTTCTTTCAATACTGTAAAGTGATCACTTCTTTCAATACTGTCAAGTGATCACTTCTTTCAATACTGTCAAGTGATCACTTCTTTGCGTAAAAAACGTGCACCCTAGCTGAACATGTTAAAAATTTAATAGATTTTTCATGAAGGAACTTGTTTTTACAGGTCATCTTTCTTCACAAAGTAACATGAAAACAGTTTCCTCACGAAGAGGGTGATTTTATTGAGATAAGGACAAATTTTTCGCGAAGAAAGCTTTTCTTCGTGAAGAATAACTACGTTGATGACATGAACGGCACAACTTCAAGGCTATTTCATGTTGCATTCATAGATGTCCCGGGGTGGGGGGCTGGGGTGGGGGTGGGGTAGGTAGACGTTTTCATGATGGCCACAGTTGGTTAAATTTTACGTGGAGAGCGGATTGGCCAAATGTTCTTAAATTTATTTGTTCCTCACCATTATACAAATTCGAATATGAAGGCAAAAATGCATGTATACACACTCTTTTTTTTATATCTACATATAAATTTTAACATGAGAGAGAGAGAGAGAGGGGGGATGGGGTTGGGTCGGGTTGATGTAGTCAGACAGTTTTATTTATTATTTATCATTATTTTTTTTTAAACTGAAGGATGAAGACAGTATGTGCATGTAAGAATTTATACATACAAAGAATCAGGTGTTGGTAAAGAGATTAATTAGTGGAATTAGCAATTACATAAGAAGCGTAAAACCCCAAAATAAACACACAAAAGTTACGTATGTTTGAGTGAACCTCTTCATAATGAATGATGTATTTCTTTCTGAATTGAGATATTCTGTTCCCTATTACATACTTCTTCTTTTAGTCGGAGTTGGATTATCAGTCTCGAGTTTCTTCTGGTCTACCCACGACAACCAAAACTAAGCATGTATCTGTCATGAGGTTGGAAGATCGGCCAAAACTCTAAAAAAAAAAAGAAAAAAAAGATAAGATACTCGTTTATACCAGCTGAATTTCTGAGCATCTGCACATTCTAGTCATTTCGATATCGGATTTTGTCATGCACACAACGGTAAAGTTTGCTTATCGATGAATGAATTGGTGCTCTACACTGAGGTATCGTTATGATAGTCCTAAATATACTCTGTTTCGTGAAGAATGTACATATGATTTCTCGCCCTATATTATGATTCTGCATAATCATTACGGTATCTTACTATTTTATGACAGTTCATTTTACGCTGCTTATGCTAGCAATAAGGAACACTCATTTTCAATGTTAGGTTGCTCATTAGCTTTAAACATACTTACTGATACTGCATACAGTGAGATATACAATTTTCTTGCTGACAAAGTTCACAAAAGGAATACTGTAGTGTTAGGTGACATTTTTGTCCATTCTAAGTTAATTACTGAATCGAAATTTCTAAATTTCGACCCTAACATTGAAACGTGAACTAATTTGTCATCATTTAGTTTTCATCTAATTCGTAATTAGGGCGAGAATAGAAGGATTTTACACGTATTTGACAAGGTTCAGACAATGCGAGAATTTTTTAAAAATGTTTTTTCATTACTTCTAATTTTGAAACACAATTTTCTATGCAAGAACGAGCAAAAAGTACCAAAAATTTCACATCGCAAAAATTTAGAGAGATATAGTGTTAACTCAACAGAAAAACCTCTGTAAAGACGAATACTTTTTTAAAACACTTGGTTACTCAGGAACACTGGTCCTGCTCACTGATTTCACGGCGACGAGGCTCCTCTACGGCGATAATGTGTATGCATCAAATATACCGCTGCAGGAGGTAGTTCCACGCATTTGGCAAATGACATACGTCCATTATATGACATTAATACATAAACAATTGCTAATTTTACATATACAGGGTGAAGCCTGACGTAGTATTAATTTACGGGATCAAATTGCTCATAGTGTAAAACGGGTGTGGGTATCTCTAAACATTGCCGGAGAGAGAGAGAGAGAGAGAGTTTTACATAAATAAAGCCGAAATGTACCCAATCTATGTTTAAAAACACTGTTGTGATGCAATTCCATTGTAATATCAAGCAAAGTTCCGTGTCCTTATGCACTGTTCATGCCATTATTGTATCAAACTTCGTTGTACGCGCAAATATTCCAAATTACTATGTCCATGTGCTCATGTAATACTTTTGTCGTCATTAACGTAAAGAAATGCATTTATATGACGTGCTGTTCAAATTATTATATATAAAAATCGCAATATTATGATTAAATTTAATAAAGAAATCTACTGATCAAGATTCTATTCGATTACATAACGCTTATTTAATTTTACATTTTAATTTTACATGTAGACATACAGTGCCATCCAGTGAAATCCAAATTTGGGGCTTACTTGTGTGTATGCGCGTGAGTTTAATCAGGGATTTAGACAAGGAAAAGTTTGTAAAAGGTAACATTCGCTAAACTTAATTAAACTTTTAAATTTACACAAGAAAAAGGCGTAAGTATTATTTTTAACTGGATAGAATGTGAATTTAGATGCATGCATTGCACACGGCTCGTGTAGGGGGGATACGACACAGTAAAATGAAGAATCATCAATTTCAGGCCCACTGGCTTAGTATAATGTTAATCGTATACGATGTTCTTTCACAACACCTCACTGTCAGCGACGAAAACGCTAAAATAAGTAAACTAAGAAGGCAATTTTTGTGGTGTGTAACCATACTAAGAAGTACGGTAACCAGGCAAGAAACACTAATAAATCTCATGTGCTACTGATGTGTGCTCAGTCATGTAAGCCAGTAGTGACGTATTGTAACACGCACAGGGGTTCCTCTACCGAGCGAATCATATACCTGCGTGAGGTTGGGCTGGAAGTCCCTTGTTTTCCCCTATTTCCAAGGACTTGCCGACAACATTCGTTGTCAACTGGAAGTTCTCGTAACGCGCGAAGATTAAAAACAATTTTTCTCTAATCAATAAATGAATGACCACAATGTCACAACTATAACTTCACAATTGCATGGCTTTTCCTTGTTAGCATGCCGTGGCATGAACCACATAACACAATTCAAACACCCAATGCAGGGAACTATTTTGCGATTCCATCCCTGGGTGAATAAAAACAACAGTCTGAACCACGTTTCGCACGTGCACTTCCACCAACTGCTACAATGAAAGGCATCTACAAACAAAGGGATGACCTCTTCCCAATTATTCCATGGCACAAAACAGTAGTTCTTGTCACGAATATCTCCCACCGAAAGGCACAATTAAGCAACACCTCTGAATTAAGATAGGAACTACTTGGCTCCATGCCCACTTATAGTAGTCTGACCCAATCTCAAACTACGAAACCAATCCGTGCAAAGTCTCTTAAAAACTGTTAAGTATGACGTCTGTTCCTAGAAATTGGCTAATTACTCGGGCTGGGAAATATTTTCCCAACACCGACTTCCCATAATCAAACAACTAATCACTAGAATGAACCTATAAATGGAGACGTAAATACAAATGGAACATACCCAAATTTATTACAGTATTACATCCCACAGACACGTCCTAATTGATAGTAGACGGATATTTATCAGACTATTTACGGAGGATTTAAATATTATAGTGGGATTTTCACTTTTTAATTTTTAATACAAAAAAATTGAAGCTACTTTTGCTTATCTGGAAACAAATATACAATCATATTTTGTTCAGTATTTAACGAATCAAGCCTAAATTACGTGAATCGATGAAGCAATATATGTATCGCTTTATTATTGTAGTTGAGAAAGCTGAAAGTGCTTACAAAACTAAAGGAAAGCAATAATTTTGGCTCATGAACATGGACAGTAATACGCAATTCTGATAGCTGTACACCTAGTAAGTTAAAGTAACTTTTCTTGTTTTAACATGATAAAGGAATGAATGTATCGTTATAGTATTCAAGATTGACTTCGCGAAATATTTTCTGTTTGTTTTTTATACGTTTTCTCCTGCGACATTAGTCGTATTGTCTTCCAGAAATCTTCATCACTTTCATTTGTTTCTTTAACTGCCGTATATACTCGCATATTATCTGTTACCAGCTGTAAACTGCACAGACCCAGATCTGCCGTCGCATAATGCGCCGGCAGATCTGGGTCTATGCAATTTGTAAGGACTAATCGGGGTCTATGTTGTTTGCATTTGGACTTGTCTTATACGCGAGTATATACGTTACTTTCATGTTTTTCTTTCTTAACAGTTAACATTTAGGGATGAGGTCAGTAACCTGTTATAATCCTGACAAGAGCGAAGAACTTCAATAAAGACATGCATATGACTTATTATAACCAACAACATTTTTATCTTCAACATACCTTCCATTACTATTGACAGCTTTCAGTTTCCCAATTTGCTTACCCCAAAAAGGCATTCCGCACAAATTGTTTTAAATTGAAGTTCTTGATGTTGCGGGTTAATGAATTCTATGTTGTCAATAATCATATGCTGTCTCTCCTTGATTCATATCTATCTCTATGTGTGTGTTGCTCCCTTTCTAGACAAATGTTTTTTCCCCTTCTTTACTTTTTTTTTTTATAAATAATTTGTTTAGCCATTTCTTCTTTGTTCAGTTCTTCGTTGCCTTTTGCTTCTTTGAAAGCCTAACCTTTCCGCACAAATTTTGTAAATTTTCCACTTAATGGTCAAAAGTCACTAGAATCTCAGCCGCTAACCTCGGTGGTATGTTTCCTATGAACTTGTCCAAACAATTTCCAAACTCCTGCAGGTAATCATTCTTTTCCATGTCCTAAAATTTATATTAAATACCAGATACATTCAGAATTTTACATTGCTGACCATTTTCATGAACAAAAGGTATATTGTTTCCTTTAGTATGTCCCCCCCCCCCCACTGTTTAACGCCATTCAAAGCAGATTACATGGAAACTACTCTATTGAGCATAACAGTACATACGTTTGTATGGAACTGGGAAAGTCATACAAAGGCCAACTGGAGTCCTAAAGGCCACGTTTCTTAGTGAACATCTTGAAGATTACGTTCTGAAAATTCATTGAAATGTCTTGATGTTATACATATAAAATGTTCTTATAAAACTTTGTCAAATTGAACATGATAAACCTTTCACTTGGGGGGGGGGGGGACGGTCTTGGTAATGTGCCTTTCAGATAATTATGGTCTCCATCTATTATAAAATAAAAATATGAATAGTGGGTGATGCAAACATCTCGCGCTCGTATGAAAAAAAAAAAAAAAAAAAAAAAAAATGACGGACCATAGAAATTTCGTTTTTTATTTGTTTGTAGTCCATGAGTGTAGTTTTTAGTACAAAAGATTATCAAGCCCAGTAATAACATTGATTTTGTTTGGTCTTGCCTGCAAAAGCGTAGGCAACGTCATCACACAGCAGGTCTTAAAAATATAAATATGCACAATATCCATCACACAGCCGGTCTTAAAAATATAAATATGCACAATATCCATCACACAGCAGGTCTTAAATATATAAATATGCACAATATCCATCACACAGCAGGTCTTAAATATATAAATATGCACAATATCCATCACACAACAGGTCTTAAAAATATAAATATGCACAATATCCATCACACAGCAGGTCTTAAAAATATAAATATGCACAATATCCATCACACAGCAGGTCTTAAAAATATAAATATGCACAATATCCATCACACAGCAGGTCTTAAAAATATAAATATGCACAATATCCATCACACAGCAGGTCTTAAATATATAAATATGCACAATATCCATCACACAGCAGGTCTTAAAAATATAAATATGCACAATATCCATCAAATTTGAGGTCTTATCAGACAAAAAGGTTTCAGTAATTTGATAACAACAGTGCGTCGATTATTCAGTAGCAAGTTGCTGATATCAGCAATTTACCTAGACATATTTAAGAAAATGGATTTTATTCCATTCATGTAATAAATTTATTCAGACAAATAAAGAAATGAGTAAGTTATCTAGTTAAATATCATGCCAGTTAACACACTTTCAATTAGTTTTTCTTCTTTCATCCATCAATAAAAATAATATGACGATTGATTACATGATTGATATTAATTACCCTTTTGTCTACTTTTTCGTTTGACCCTATTTTTTTTTCTTCTTCTCATAATCTTTAAGCTTTGAATATAGTGAGTTTTTAAAACAATTTAATCCTATGTATACTTTTTGTCTTGTCTGGGCAACGGCAATTTTTAGATTGCACCGCTCCAGTGGTAGCTGAGATAAGGGAAATAGCTTGCTTAGAGCACATAGCTTGACGAATAGTCTCCCTTTATATATACTGTTTTGTTTGCTCCTAAATTGTAATAACTCCATTTGAATTAAATAGCTATTGCAGAGCAATTCCAAAATCAATTCTAATTTAGTGCAAGGTAAAATAAATGGATACTAAAAACTACTCCAAAATCAAGAAAAGAAAAAAACAACAACAACAACAACAACAAAAAACAACAAAGAATCTAGACAGACTTATTTCAAGAGTGTAAACTGACGGCATATATATTTGCATTGTTGATTTCGATCAGATTCAATACCTTATCTCACGCTCTGGGCTTATTTAGCCAATACTGAAACCTATCATTTCAAGTGGAAACGGATATTATAGTCTTGGCATTGAGATACGGAAGGAAAATATTGAAAAGAACTGAATCATTTTCAACCAATGTGTAGCAATATTGTACTTTTACTTGTTCCGATCTAGAAAGGGATACAAGCTGCTGAGGGTCCCAGAGAAAACAATAATATGGTCAAGAATTCAGGAACAAATATAACATATTGATAAGGGAATCAAGACATTTGTTTTACAGAACTCTGTGAAAACGAGGAAAAATTAAGGATGACTCGAGAAAAAAAAAAAAGTTATAAGATCCAAAGTATGATTGGTGGAGAATGTTGCAAAATCGACCAAATATTTTTTTAATTTAGAAGAAAAGAAATTATGTCCATAAATTGATTGTTAAATTAGAAAAGGGCGATGTAGAAATTTTAGCAGAACAAGAAAACCTTCTAGTTGAATATAAAACGTTTTGATAAATCTTTATACTCTTGAAGAAGTGGAAAATGTTAATTTAGAAGAGTTGACCCTAGGACACCATCCTTGTCCGTCAGAGTCACTCGCTTAGCCATTAAAAGGTAAACTTTCAAAAAATTAAATTGTACACACACTAAAATGAATGCCTAATGAAAAATCATATGGAATTTGTGGATATACACTAGATTTTTTTTTCTGGCGAGATCTCGACTTTTTCTCTTGCAATATTTATGAATCAGGCAAGATGTCATTACTTTTAGGCGAGGATTAATAATATGTATTCCCAAAGAAAATAAACTCCGGCAATATTTAAAGAACTGGGCACCCAAAACACTACTTTCAGTACCTATAAAAAAAAAAAAAAAAAAGCTAAAAGCTTTAGGTTGCATTGCCAATATAATTTTAAAAAAATTAATTTCAGAGAATCAAAATGGCTTCATTAAACATTGATGCTTTGAAGAGAGTATTCAATTCATGTAAGATCGTCTATAATATACACACATTTATAAAATATCTGGTTATTTAGTATTCAAAGGCTTTGAGATTCAATTTCATAGTCGTGTATGTTCAAAGTTGTGAAATTCTTTCATTTTGGACCGTCTGTATGTAGCTAGACCTTCTATACCAACATCACTTGGACTGAGATGCAGGCTGGCTTTCTATTTCTTTTTAAAGCTGAAAGAGGGTGCAGACAGTGATCCACCGTTACTTCTCTTGTTATCTTATGTGCCGAAGTATTATCTTTAATGATAAATGAAAACAAAAATGTATCTGGTATTTAATATCAAACGATGATATCAATATTAAAGAGTTCGGGCACATGATAATTGACAGTGTAGAGCAGAATCACATTTGTAAAAAAACATTAGCTCTTCCCAAACTTATTTAATTCGGACCATCCCGAATCAACACAAATATTGTTTTCGATGAAATAAACAAATTATTTTCTTTTATTTTGGGTAGTATAAAAGATCAAATGAAACGTAATCAATTGATTCAGAACTATTTGGATGAGAGAACATAAATGGTAAGTATTCGGATGCTCCGAGGGCAACAGGCATCAAAGACTTTGTTTGTTTGTTTTAACGGCACTTTTATAAATTAATGGCTATATCGTTCCTAGAAAATGGGGGGGGGGGGGGGGGGGGGGGGGGGGGGGGGGGGGGGGGGGGTGGGGGGGGGTAAGGGTCCTTCCCAAGGATATACAGAGGCAGCAGACCAGGGCTGGCCGGGTGGGTATTGAACCTGCGGCCCTTAGATTAAAGAGTCTGACAATCAGCCAACTGAGCTACCGCGATTTGTAATGAGCAATGATTCCGGCTGGCAGAACATTTTTAAGGTGTCAGTTCCTGTACCCTGGAGTAAACATTTACATGAATTTGGTCAAACAGTTCTCTCAGATTTAATAAATAGATTCAAAATTCCATTTTGAAAAGATGTTTTGAAATCGTGGAGCCAAATTTTGCAAGCCTATTGAGTACATACTTTAAGATTTGATATTAATACTGAAATGATTTGATTTAATAATGGTATTGTAATAGATTCACGCCCAGTCTTCTATAAATTATTATATAAAAAAGGAATTATATTTATAAAAGACTTGCAAGATGAACATGGGCAATTCTTGTCTTATGATAATTTCTCAATGTAATTAGCTGTACGTCTATTTTATCTAAGGCATCGCGGACTCGTAGAGTCAGTGAAGTCATACAACTCTAAGAATCCACTTGCAGCAAAAGAAATCTTATATATATATGAGGGAACTTTAGTCTTTAATTGATTTTCTGTTTGCTTCATTTGCAGAATCCAATCATTCCGCCACAATTAATATTATTGTAAAGATTTGTCAAACATTTCATAACATTTTGATAAAAGAAAACTATAAATCGCCGATGTCATATTAAATGAGAACATTTATTGAATATTGGTACTTGACCTCCGATTCATCAAATGATTTTTAATAGCTCTTTTGACGTGAAGACGAGATGGTTTCAGTATCGCTTAGTGAAAACTATTAGCTACAAACTATTTTCTGCATAAAATCAACTCGACTACCATTTATTTATGTAACCTCTGTAATGATGACAGTTAAAGCATTTAAGACTTTGTCATATACTGTTCTAAAAGAGTTTTGGTGGACCTTTACCACTTTTATTAACGGCAAGACAAATGCATTGATAGAGATGACAGAGAATGCTCTCCTGTTAGGTTTAGATATAAAAGATAACTTTTGTAATGATAATTTTAAGTAATGAAATTATAGTGAGAGCCAAGTGGTTTAGAATACAGGTCGAAAAGGAAGAAAAAAAAAAGCCAGCCATCATGTTTCTGTGTTCTGAAACCTTCAAAGAAATATCTTTATTCCATTGAGAAATACTTTTTCTACCAAAATTGCAAATTTTACATCTTTAAAAAACGTAAACTGATTGACTAGTTATCATAATAATGATCACTGATCACGTTTTCTTTCTAGAACACTGTTTTCTGAATGTGAAAACTGTGACAAATATAAGTCAAAGAGAAACCAGAACTTCTTCTCTTTGTTTCTATTTCTCTATATTTTGCTTCTGCTTCCCCTCTACTCTAATTGATACATTTTTCAAACAATTATTAGATTGAAATAGTTCTCGATTAATAATCTACACTTTTGTAAATATATACAGTGGTGGATCCAAAAATATCGTGTTTGTTTGTTTGTTGTTTTTTTTTTTTTTTTTTTTTTTTTTTTGGGGGGGGGGGTAAGCAAGTAGGCGAGGTGTCTGTGGAACGTAACTCCGGTGGGGGTTCAGGAAGCGAAGTCCCCAGAAGTTCTTGCATTTTAAGCGTTTCCCGGGCACAATTTCAACCATCGAACTGTGAAGATACTTTATTCTAGAAAACGTTTGGTTTGATTCGCACGCGTTTTTGTGGGTAGGGGGCAGAATTGCCTGCTGGGGTGAGTGAGTGTCCACCGGATCCGCAGCCGATATATATATATATATACACACACACGCACACACACATATACCCTGTTTGTCATGCAAATTGGATTACTTTTTCAATGATACGTGTACTTTGTCCATTTAAGCAAATCCAAAACAGGAGCGTTACATTTTTACAAATTTTTCCGAGCCTTTCTTTTTGGAGCTAAAGTCAAAGAAAAGTTGAAAATCTGACCAGCTTAACTCTTTTAATTTCATATCAATCGTATGGTACACAGTTTGGCTTTCTAAAACTGGATGTCCACTCGGAGCGCATACTTCCGCATTTGAACGTTGTGGAAATCAAACTGAACTCGATACCAGTAATATCTGGTATATATTGAATGCTTAATGAAACATAACCATTTCTGGATTTTCCGTTATATAACATATTATCTCATAGGTTTAATGTCGGGACTAGCTTTTTCTTTAAAAATTTAATCTAGTTCAAAATACGAAACTGGGGGGTGAAACTTTAAGGGCAATTATGGGTTCCGTTGGCTTAAATAATTGGGATTTTTTCCTCGTTTTGTAAACTCGTTTCTTTCTGTAATAAAAGGTATACAGTCTCCTATGTTCTGATGATAATTCTTCTTCTTAAAAGACATAATACTCACCCAGTTGATTGTATGTGGAATTTGGGTCACTGTACACTGAAAAACCCGATATGATGTCCATGCCTCCACAGAGTAATGTAATGCTTGGATTGGACACGATACAACATACTTTGAATGGAATATTTTGTGTCCAGATAATAAAGTATTAAAATATGTGAAAAATGTAGTATAAACAGGTGAATCCAGTGTAGCTGGGACTCAGTACCGTGATTTTCTGGTACAGTTTGTCCCAAAATAGGTTCGGCCAATATAGCCCTTTGTCCCTGATGACCTTGACTTTGAACACCCTTAAAACACGTTGAAAGAAAGCACAAACCCAATAATGACATGTATAAAAATTTGACAGAATCTTATTATTTAAGGTACGTTGCTTTCATGTAAATGTGCAATTTGTCTAGCTGAAGAGAAAATTATGGCATGTGATGATAATGGGACGGGAGGACGGGATGGCACACAAATGTTTTCTGAAAGAATATTTCCAACCACCGCCATTTTTACTATTAATTGTATCAAATTTACAAAAACATGCGAAAAAGAAGGGTCACAAGTAGTAAAACTAATATTTATTCTCCAGTGGTCTTACATCCGCTCCAGAGTTCACAAGATTTCACTTTCTGGCATGTATGTCATCTGCTTTATGGTTAAAGCTTTTTTTCTCATCGGATACAATTCCCTCCCCCCTTCTTTATATGTAAAGCTGGTGCTTTTATCGTGTTTTGAAGTTAGCCTTGTTCTGCACCCATTTAAATCCAGCTTGTGAATGTTGCAAAAATGCTTCAAAAAAGGCCTAAACTCTGTATATTTGCCCTATTCCTGTTTTCACAAAGGAAGTTTTCCTACACCTCCACTCCTACAGAGATAGAAGTACCATAATTTGCCTTTCTCTGACAGAATTTGAAGAAAATCTGACTGGCTCAACTTTTTTAATTTAATCTCAAACATTTGATACACATTTTTACTTTTTAAAACTGGGTGTCCACTCCGAGTGCATAGTTTTGCATTTGAATGCTGTGGTAATAACACGGAGCTAGATACCCGCTGTAGCTGGTACATATTAATGCTTAAATTAAACTGATTTATGAGTTATGTCTCCCTTTTCATATCTTGACTGACCTTTCAAGGTCAAAATGCCAGAAGAACTAAACATTTAAAGTGCCTTATTATTAAAAACAAACTATTCCTAGTAACAGTCAAAAGACACTATGCCATACGCTCCGAGAGATGAAATCCCTCCAAGGCCAAATCATAGTTTTATAGAGTTTAAAAACTATACAATGCCCATTCAAAATTCGTGAAAGTAAGTTCAAAGCATCTTTTTCATCACTTAATCAGTTCACAATCATCATCAACACCATCATCCTCATCTATTTTTCATTACACAATCAGTTCATCAATTTTTTTAACGTTTTTCCAGTAAAAGTATAAAAAGTGTTATGTATATTATTGATGATGATGATTATTTTTATTACTAAAACCATAATAAAAAAAATTTTTGTTTGTTTTTATCGGCACTTTTAGCTCAGTATGGGTCTATCAGGCCGAGGAAATGGGAGCCAAGTGCCTTTCCCCAGGACACATTGAGGCAGCCTACCCGGGCTGGCCTGGGCAGGTATCGAACCCATATCCTTAGATTACGAGTCTGACGCTCTACCAACTGAGCTACCGTGGCTCCCCCATAAAAAAGAAAAGACGACTCTAAATGAAGTATTTATAAAGTCTTGTGGTTGGGTTCACTTTTCATTTTAGTTGACTAGTCAATTTTAAATTTTAACTGTGTATTGTTTTTTTAATTGTTTTTGTTTAATGTTAAATGAAATAAAACGTTGATCCTATTTTGAGTACACATGTATCTTCCTTGACTTTATATAATGTTTGTATAAATGTGTTTTAAAACTCTTAATTTTACTCTGAATATTACTAAAATGTTAATTATCCTTGTCTCAAAGCACATGGCTGGTTGTTTTTAGAAGATGATGTCAGTGCTGTGATGCAGCTTACAGTTACTTTTGTATATATACTATTAAGTCAACTGAATTCTAAAAGTGTTCCAAATCAAATGATTCCCTTGAACCATAATATGAACCACAAGAAATGTGCATACCTGGTACACCAAAATGTACAATTTTTGTCACAGGTATGAGAAGTATTGCAGAATTAAAGAAAGGACACTGAATGAAATTTTTTTAAATGTACATCGTCTCTATGGCTGAGCCTGCAAACACAACATGACTGCTTTATGGACACAACTGCATACACTTCAAAGCCCGAACTGCAGCAAATCTTTTGTTAAAACTTTTGAAGGAAGACTGCATTTATGGATTTCTTCTTTTTCAGCATAATATAACTACAAAATTTTGTCATGGGATGCGAAGATCAGAAGTAACCTAAACCAGTATAATCAAGCTTGTCCATACAACATAATTGTGTGCACATTTCAGATTTTGTAGAAGTTACAATAACACAAAAAAAAAAGAGGCCAGAGTAGGTCTGATATCAGCTTACATTTAACTTAACAGCTGACCATTTTGCTACGGAGTCTTATGTAGTATTGTCAGAACACAATCAATGTAAACTATCTCCTAAACTTTTATTGTGTTGATTTTACCCATTTAACTATACCCTGATAAAAAAATTCTTTGTAACGATAAAGGCATAATTAATATGCAGTCTCTTGCTCATAACTGAAGTCGTCCAAGATCCTGATGAAATAAACCCCATTTACCAAGTTTTATAGAAATTGGTTGAGAAATATAATCTCATGATCTTGAGGTAACAAGCTCAGCCAATGAAATGCAAGGTATCTCATTAATATCATATGTGCAGATCTCAATGATTATAGAACCTATCTACTACAATGACAATATACACTTATTTACCAAGGTGGATCAAAATCCAATTGGAATTCGGTCTCAAGAGAGGTAACAAGCTTTGCCAATCAGATAAAAGATTACCTCATTAATATATGTGAAAATTTGCTCATAATCAAATTCACCCATACTACAGAGTCTGATCAAGATCTGAACAGAAATCTAGTTGCCCGAGTGTTAACCAGCTCAGCCAAGCAGATGCATGGTCATGTAATTAATATGCATGAATTTCACTCATAATCATATTCAGCCAAGATCTTGATGATATACGTCTATTTACCAAATCAGATCAAAATCCTATAAAAAAACACAAAAAAAACATGGTAAAAAAAAATAATAAAAGAGCCAAGATTTCCTCGTAAATATCCAAAGATCTCACTCATAATAAATATCATCCAACATCTTGATGATATCAGGCTATTTACTTAAGCGGATTAAAATTGGGTCAGAAATAGTCTCTCAAGTAGTAAGCCCAGTGAATCACATACACAATCACCTCATTAATATTTAGATCTTGCTCAGAATACAACATATTATATATCTTGATGATACAAGACTATTTACCAAGTTTCATTAAAAAAATTTTAAGAATATGAGCAGTAATAGCGTCATTAAAGTGTTAATAAGCTCAGCCAATCAGATGCAAGATCACCTCATTAATATGCATAGATCTTGCTCACAATTGTTCTCATCAAAGATCTTCATAATTTAAGCCTATTTTTTTAACCGAGATTTAATCAAAATTGGATCAGAAAAAGTCTCTCGAGAAGTAACAAGCTCAAGCAATCACAAGCAAGGTCACCCAGTTAGTAATCTTGATCATAGAAGCCTATATTCAAAGTTTGATTAGAATCAGGTAAAAAGTATGACGTTCAGAGTTTTAACAAGCAGCAAACCAGATCCAAGATCATCTCATTAATATATGTGGATCTTGTTCATTATTGATCACATCGAAGATCTTTAAGATATTAGCCGATAGTCCAAGTCTGATCAAAATCAGATAAAAATTATGGCTTTCAGAGTGGTAACAAGTTCAGCCAATCAGATACAAGATCACCTCATTATTGTGTGGATCTCACTCATAATCAAACCCATCCAAGATCTTTATGATACAAGTATATAGTCCAAGTTTGATCAAAATTTGATCAGAAACATGGCTTCCAAAATGGTAACAAGCTTAGCCAATCAGATGCAAGATTACTTCATTCATATGCATGGAATTCACTCTTGATAAAACCCATCCATATCTTGATGATGTAAGCCCATATTTCAAGTTTGATCAAAATCGGATCAGAAATATGGCTTCCAGTGGAAACAAACTATGGCAATCAGATGCAAGATTACTTCATTAATGTGTGGATCATGCTCATTATCGAACTTGTCCAAATAAATTTCCAATGTTGGATCAAAATTGGATCAGAAATATGGCTTCCAGAGTGGTAACAAGCTCAGCCAATCAGATGCAAGATTACATCATTATTATGCATGGATCTCGCTCATCAATGAACCCATCCAAGATCTTGATGATACAGTACAAGCACATTTTCAATTTTAATTAAAATCAGATCAGAAATATGGTTTATAGAGTGGCAAAAGGATAAGCCAATTAAATCCAAGATCACATCATTAATATGCATGTACAATACCTTCCTCACTATCGAACTTGTCCAAGATCTTGATGATATAAGCATATATTCCAAGGTTAACAAGAGTCCCTCGAAGGGACTGATGCTCTACTGGGCAAAAAGAATTTCCAGGAATTCAAGACAAGACTATTTATTCCTTGTAACTGTCGAGTGTTGAACCCATCTCCGATATTCTTCAAATTAGCTGCTGTGGTGCACATATTGGATGTCAGCTTGGCACCATTTTCATTTAGGACAAAGTAGACAGCACTAGAAGCGTTTTGGTGAAAACCCCATGTCATAATGATCATCCATTAAGGGGGAATAGCGACAAGATTTTTAAGACAGTAATTGTGGCAGACATACTGGATATACAACTGGCATGATTTTAATTTAGGACCAACTAGCTATCATAAGAAGTTGATTGGTGAAAACCCCATGTCGATATAGCCATCCATATGGGAGGAGTAGAGATAACAATATTTTCAAGATACGACTTTCCATTCAGGAGTAGCAGCAATAACAATTTTCAAGATGGCTGCTGTGGCAGCCATATGGGACATCATATCGGCAACATTTCATTGAAGACCAACTAGACATCATAATAAGTCTTTTAGTGAAAACCTCATGTTGATACGACAATCCATTCAGAAGTAGCATTAGCAATATTTTCAAGATGGCGCTGTGTGGTGGCCATATTGGATGTCAGATCAGCACCATTTTCATTCAGGACCAGCTAGATATCATATGAAGTCTTTTATTGAAACCTTATGCTGAAATGACCATCCATGTAGGAGAAGTAGCAATAACAAGATGAGCACTCTGGCGGCCATCTGGACGTCAGATTGGTACCATTTTCCTTAAGTACCAACTAGACATCATAAGAGATCTTTCAGCGACAACCCCATGTTGATATGACCATCCATTCAGGAGTAGAGATAACAAGATTTGAAAGATGGCTGCCATGGGGGCCATATTGGATGTCAGATCAGTACTATTTTCGTTTAGGACCAACCAGACATCATAAGAAGTCTTTTAGTGAAAACCTCATTGATTTGACCATCCATGTAGGAGTAGTGATAAGATTTTGGAAGTCAGATTGGCACCACTTTCATTTAGGACACACTAGACCTCATAAGAAGTATTTTCTTGAAAATCCCATGTTGATATGACCATCTGCTCAGGAGTAGAGATAATAAGATTTTAAAGATGGCTGCTATGGCAGCCATACTGGATGTCATATCAGCACCATTTTCATTTAGGACCAACTAGACATCATAAGAAATCCTTTAGTGAAAAACCCATGTTGACATGACCATTCATTCTGAAAGAGTAGCGGTAACAAGATTTTCAAGATGGCTTCTGCGGCAGCTATATTGGATGTCCCAGCAGCACCATTTTAATTTAGGACCAACTAGGCAATGGGATAAAAGTGTGTGCAAAGTTTCAAGGAAATCCTCCAAGTACTTTAGGAGTAGTGACAACAAACTTGTGCCAATGGATGACTGGAAGATGGACGACAGCAGACAGACAGGCAACAGACCATCCAATAAGCTCCAGAGTGGTAACAAACTCAGCCAATCTGATGCAAGATCACCTCATTAGTATGCACTGATCTTGTTCATTACTGAACTCATCTGAGATCTTAATGATATCAGAATATATTCCAAGTCCGATCACAAGTGGATTGTAAATGAAACATCAAGAGTGGTAACAAGGTCAGTCAATCAGATGCAAGTTCAAATCATAAATATGCATGGCTCTCACTCATTATTGAACTCATCTGAGATTTTGATCATATAAACCCCGATTCCAAGCTTGATTCAATACAGATCAGAAATATGGACTCCAGAGTAAGAAGCAATTGTTGATGGATGGACAACAGATGATTGATGACCCATGATGGATACATACACTCACTAGGTCTTATGGCAAGGTGTACAAAAAGCATCTCCCTTTCTTGTCTATACCACTATACCAGTGCCATGGTTTGTGCATGCATGTGCACAAGAGAGAGAGAGAAAGAGAGAGAGAGAGAGAGAGAGACAGAGAGAGAGAGAGCACAGCAGGAAGCAAACTACATTTAAGAAGAACTTGACATCGTGTTCATGGAACACCAAGGCCTCTACAATGACCTAAGTGTAAAACTTCAGCAGGCAGACATGGATAATACTATGATGCCCCTTCCACATTTGTCAAAGCACAAAACAGATTATATTCAAACAGAACTATTTTGATCTCATTTTTATTTATAGTTTATCCCATTAATAATTGTACAAGAAAAATTACCTATTTTGTGAGGAACATAAAATTATAGAACATCCATATGAATTGTATTCATCTACGTTTACCTGTAGCTATGGAAATTCTACACATCACGTCTTCATTTTATTTTGCTACAAATGATTGGTTTGGTGTTTTACGCCACCATAACACATGAAAATAATATTGTGCTGAGGCAGGTAGCGTGCCTTGCCCAAGGAAACACCATGGTAGCCAATCTGGGCTGATCAAATGGTGGAAATCAAACCTACACCCTTCTGGTCATGAGATCAATGCCATAACCACCCGAGGCACCATGGCTCCAACTTTTTAGAAAAGAATTTGCATGTATAATTAAAAAAGACCTGAAACTAAACACATATGCTTATTGTCAGCTCCAGAAGTAGCAGTCAGTGTGATTAAATAGCCAAACATTTGTTTGCATAACATATATGATCTAGGCAATAATAACTGTTTTGCAAAACAGTAGAACTGAAGAACTCAGTCAGTGAACTAACTGTGTAGAAGAAAATTTCAGGAGTTTGTGGATGCAAACAGAAGTTGTTAAGAGCATACCATAATATGATTATGTTCCAAGCATTTTAGAAAATAAATCCTTCACTGGGTCACATGATGGATAAATAAATCTTTAGAAACATGCCAGTATGACCTGGTTGATACTGATAGAATCCATTTTTTTGGATAAAATCTTAAGAAAAGTTGGAATGTTCATGTTTGAATTTTGCAGCATTCAAGTCTCTCATAAGATGATTACAACAAGAATGTTCTTTATAAAACATTTTCTTCTGACAATGAAGATGACTTTATCAAAAAAGTTTAACCCTTATTTAAATTAACAATTATTCATTCAATGCAAAATTGTTAAAAGAAAAAGAAACTATTTACCACACTACTCAGTTTTTTAAGTGTTCACACACAAAAAATTCCATTTAAAGCTAGTGTACATAATTAATAAAACCATAATCATTTTATTTCAATGACTTGCATATACCAAAACTAATCGGGAATCAAAACAATAAACAAAAGTCATGGCACAAAGTCTTGTTCATGAAAATTTCAGTATTTTGCTTCCCTTTTGATGTTAAATGCATCACTTACTTTAAAACAAATCATAAATATTATTATTCAGAAATGTACCATGAAATTTAACTGAAATGTAAAATAAAATTGTTAGCTGTAAAAAAAAAAAAAAAACTTTCCCAGGTTTATTAATCTTTTATTTTTTTTTCTTGCATGTTTATTTTGGAAGGTTTTATCTTCACAAACTGAATCAGTTCTCAAGACCTCTTGAGTTAACAAATGTTCTATGGAACCAGATGTCTCACTTGCACTGTTCGTGTACTGATGTGTTCCCCCTGCAAATAACTTGTTAACACTGTTGACTGTGATACCACCAGAAAAGTGACAATATGTTTCACGAAGTTAACATAGGTGTGGCAATAAAATTAAATATTTTTTCATATAGGGGCATCACAATTCCTCTTCCTGGATATGGGGAAAATATGTTTTATTTGTATCCTATTGTTATTCATCCTATCTTCAACTTTTTGGGATGCCATAATCACATTTTCACAAAATAGGAAAATCTTGGAAAAAAATGTTTACAAGCTTTGCATAATATGTTTTGACCCAAAATGTACATGACACTGTTCAAGGACTGTATTCATCTTAAAAGTCAAGGGACCATGAACAATAAGTACTAAGAATCACTACTTCAAACAGAGTGCCAGTGATGATGATGCAAAGCTAAAATTTCGAAATTCACTGATGCAGTGATTTCCCCATATATTGTGCTGATTAAGAATGAAATAACTTTGACAGCATCATGGCTGATTTTCTACCAATGCACATGGATAGAAAATTTTAGCCCATATTCAACAGGGTTTATCCAAACCAGAGCTTTTATAAAAGAAAAAAAGGGAGAAATGTTAAAAATGACAATGTAACAAGAGGCTCAAGTTTACCCAAATTTGCTCACTTGTCTGACATCAGCTTAACAGACACATGCAATAGCAGTGGGGCCAGTAATGATTTTGTACAAACTTGAAGGACTTCATTTATGTTGAACAGTTGAGAAGTCCTTAAAAGATTCTTTTTTTTTTTGAAATGGCAGACATACTTGATGGCAGGTATTATACAAATTGAAAGGTGTCCATGCTGGGATGGTTTTCAAGAAGATGAAGAAAAGAAAAAAGAAAAAAAAGCATGTTGACAGATGACACATTAAGGACAGAAGGCCATATTATAAACTCACTTGACTTTATGGCCAGGTGAGCTTAAAGTGAAAAGATGTAATACTGAGGAAAAATAACACTATGATGGGTTGACACAGTTTTGATATACATTTGATTTAAAATATCAATCTGACCAAAGTCATGCTTTACAAGAAGTTCTAGCAATTAGTATGAAAGCAACAATGATAAATACGAACGTATATAAACTTGAGCAAACAATGCCAAAATCAAAATAAAATATGCAATGAATGGATTTAAAAGGGGGTAAAAGGAGTATATATTTGTAAGATATAAAATGAAATAATCATTAACACTACTGTTCTGATAATTAGTATGGATGTCCTGTCCTGCTGAGCAAGATTAACATAACATTAGGTGTACTGATTTAGAAACTCAACATATGTAACTTTCAAACAACAACTTCTACAGGAAAGAAGTTCACATGTACATATGAGCTGAATGACAAATATAATGGCATTTTTATACATTCTACTAAATATAATTCTCCGCCTGATGTCAAGATATTGAAATTTCCTGAAATGTATACCCTAGGTTGTGTTTTACAATAGGCTGCCTATGTGAACCTATTCTAGCAATTCGTAATATGAATTAAATGAACTGACCATTGAGCTTGTATACCAAATAATTTATAAATGACCCAAAACACTGCAAAAATACTGAATAAAATAACAATTCATTGACTGTTCCAGACTGAGTATGCAGTCCTCCGCCAGCACTAATGTGTGCACAAGAGGTATAATGAAGTAACTGAATAATTTTAAAATAATTATACAAGGTAAATACATCAATAATGTATCCCAAACTAATCTGATCTCTGCTCCTTTAATTTTGAAAATGCTGTTTTTCACCTTAGAAAAAATCAAATATATTGTGTTTATAAAACAGTTGCCAGCTGTTGATGATATTAGACATTGTCCAATAACTGAAAGCAAAGATGAAATCAATTTCACTTTGCTTCATAGCTGCAAAAATGCAGAAAAAATGTTGGTGCTCAGATCAACTATCAAGTAACAACTAAAGAATGAACTGTGATTTTTTAAAAATTCAGCACAAAGCAAATGACCTCCACCAACCGATCACATTTCTTTAATTTCTCACTTTGATTCTTGGATTATTGCAAAATCTGGATAATAAGCATATATGCTAAAGTTGTATAATTTTACATGTGCTTATCGACAGTGATAGACATCACGATTAAACCATTTGTCAAGTTTTGATAATAATGCTTGTAAACCAGATCTAACACTATATAATATGAAGAAGGTTGACAAAAGAGAGGTAGTAAAAAGGTACATCCAGAATTGGAAGAAATAAGATATATAGTTGTGCTTACTACCAAACAAGGATAAGAACAAAATATCTAAATAGTCAAGTTTTACAGTCTTAAAATTTGTCTCCCTTTCAAACATATTTGTGCTCATTATATCTGGAACAAAAGTACTGTGATGCCCATATATATACTTATTTTCATGTATGTGCTTATTATGCAGATTTTACATTATTTAAACATATTATATTCTCTTTAATGACGGTTATACCATCAGTTATAAAATCTGATGATTGAAAACTTAAAGACAGGGTTTCCAAACCGGTTGGTCAGGCCTGTAGAGGACTGTGTTCAGTAAGGCTCGCATTTGGTAGTACTAGACCAACACAAGGCTAACACACCTACTATACAGACTGTTAGTGATTGGTGCTAGGTGACAAGAGCTAGCAGTGAAGTGAGGTAGCCTGCCGAGAGCAAATTATGCAACTTTTGTTTCACTCACAAAAGAGCTTGCCAACTGAGACTAATAAACCCAGGCTAGAAGAACTTAGGTATGTGATTAATTTAGCTTGAATGTTGTTTATTAAGACCTACTTACTTGTTGTTGATATGTATTAAAGACCTATGATACTAGCTAAACATACATTTACTAAAGACAAATGATGTTTATTTGTTATGTCAACTTAATTTGCATATGTCCACCATGCTGAAATTCCTACAAGAGGACAGGCAGTTGAGTAGACACAAATTGTGTTCCTAACTAACCACAAGTAATGCTATCCTTAATGAATGCAGCCCATGTGTGAGGCCTGGTCTGGCTATCAAAACCATAGGTATCACTTCACTAACCTATCACGTGCCTGTTCTTTTCATTACCAAAGCCATAGAGAACATGACACAGTTCAGTCAATCCTCCTTTTATATCCCTCAACTCTGTCTTGAAGATTCTATTTAAAGACAATTTCAAACTTGAGGCTGCACTGTCTCCACAAAATACTCCCTTATTCTTCCCACCCCCACCCTCATCCAGTGAGGCAGAATCAATATTCTAAGACTGCTGTGCATTTATTTATGAACCATCCCTAATCGTCTAGATCTTAAGTCTCCTTTCATATAGTGCACAATATAAGTTTTATTTTAAGAAATGGGTTGGGACAATTAAACTGAATTAATCAAACTGTCATATGCATCAAAACGTCAACTTCAGGCATCAACTTGCTGAACAGTTGATGTATATGTGCAAAAATGTAATCTGCACAAAAAACAAAAATTCATCTTCAACTAAAGAAAATGTGATTAATTAGATGTAACTTACAATTGTTTTTTACAACAATAAAAATAAATGTTTAAAAACTAAATTCTGACATTTCATAGTATATCTGAATTGTATGGACAATTTGTAGATTATCTATGTAAGGTCCCCCTACCCCCCAATGCATCAAATGGAAGTCAGGTGTGCACATGGGGTTGTGGATTGAAACAATGAAGACAAAGTTCTTGTTGCATATAAAACTGTTGATGTTTCTCTATGCCATATCACTCTGCTGCTGCTTTTACCCTGTAAAATAAAAGATAAACTTCATTATTATATTTGTTTTCTTCCATCTCTTCAACACTGGAGATAGACCTCATTTCACTATTTCAAAACTGGTATAAGCTGTAGGAATGCAGAAGAATGTGACATTTATCTAAGTCAAATCATGCTGATGTCTGACAACATCATATACCAATGTTGAATTTTTACAATAAAATTTAAAACAAATCTTTTGACACAGTTACTATACACTTGTGATTTTGTTTAACTTTAATTGAAAAGCTTTTTTGTTGATTTTTTGCTAACAATCCAATCCAATCCAATTACATGTATATAACTCTTCACAACAGTGTGTCTACTAAGTAGAAAAGACACCAAATAACTGATTTCTTCTTGAAACATCAAGTTCAAATTTGAGAGATTTTTTTCAAACATATCCATACAGACGTGAAATAGGAATGTCAGCTTTATAAAATCTGGATCTAAATATAAAATTGGAATACTTCAATTTTTTTTCCAATAATTATTTTAAGCATTAAAATTCATTGATTCAAACTGCTCTTTGGTTTAAATGTACTTCCTGCAATCATCTTTCCCGCCATGCATCAAGCTTAAATCCATCAAGAAAAGACTGCAAAGGCACAGCATTCATACATTGCCGATGCCTTGCATCTCTGGTTTGGAATCTCAAATCCAGTTCATTTTGTCCACAATCCTATTTGCACCCCAAGTCATTTTGCCCTTAAACTTAATGTTTGAAACTTTTATTTCAAATTATTATAAATAATTGAAAATATAAATAAACAATACCATAATTTCCCCACTTCTACCTGTTAATTTTGATTGTAAATTTTTATTTTCCAATTCTTATGCTCAATTACAGACACTGTGATGGGTTTATTCAGAGATGTCAATATAGCTGAATTCAATTCTGATGTGTTCTCTACCATCTCTAGCAACCTGATCTAATAAGAAGCATTAAATACTTATTACATAAAGAACAAGACCCAGCAACAAGACTAAAATCCCTTGAAAATACACCTAACTTGTCTGTTTATGTAATGAATAGAATGCAATATGACTAGGAACAAAATGACAAGAGGTGAACTGACTTGTGGGTGAAACGACCTGGAATTTCTGCTGCATATATTGTTTTGTCGTAGAGGTGTAATCCTCATTGGCCATTCTTTTCTATATCTTTAACTTTCTCAGGTAAATCAGGGCTCTAAGCTGATTTCTGACTGGTCCATATTCAACTGCTTTTCAACAATAGCATTGACAGAAAAGGCAGAGATTGCTCAGACTGAATTGTTTTTGTGATGCAAACACCAAGATAGGCTTTTACAAAAGAATTATAGTTGATGATAAATAATCAAATACCAGTGCCTGTCCATGACAGTTATGTTCATTAACTACTTTTTGAGTAATAAACAAGACATACCTGAATAAAATCATCAATACAATCTATTCACAAAGTAATAATTTGGAAAAGCTATCCTTGGTAAGATTACATTATGTTTCCAATAGTCTATGAGAAAAAACGACAATCTTGGATTGCTTCCATGTTTGATGAATCTATGACTGGTGTTCTGGTTGCAATGCAGTTGCTATGATGTTTTTGGTCTTGCCACCAAGTGGGACAAACCTGCGGTCAGAAATTACTCTCTTAACTGGCTGCCATTTTTGTGCCAGAATCCATGGAAACTCTTTGTGCACCCCTAACATTCCACAGAATTTGTGCACCCCAATCATTCCTCAGAATGGAATTATTGCAATTATTGATTCAATTATTGTAATTATTGATTCAATCTCTTATATCTGCAATTTTATTGGAAAATACTAAATATTAAGCCTTGCACAATTCATTTCTAAATTACAATCATGATTTTTGATAAAAATATTTTTTAAAAATGCCTGTATAAGCTCTTGTTGAACATACTATGTGACCAGTCATTAAAAGTGTTTCAGAGATCTCAATACAAGTGTAAAGTTGCTGTTCACCTACATAAAATTTGATTAGACGGGAAAATTGGTATCTGATAGAAGTGATCATAATGTCAAAATCTAAGGTGGAAAAAATAGGAATAACTCCACCAAAATCAGAATGGTTGGCATCTTGTTGATGATAAGTCAATCAGAACCAACTTAAAAAGTATACAAGGCTAAAAAAGTATAAAATGGAAGTTCTTAGAGAAGTAAAAAGTTTACAAATAAACAATATTCATTAGTTCAAGAGCATAAGATTAGCATCCACAACAACTTTTATCCCATTCCCCCCCCCCCCATTGATATAAAACCATGAGTTTTAGGGAGACTCGACAAATTTGGTGGAGCACTTCATAAATCATTTTGATTCAAACAGATCTTGTGGTGAATGCAAAGAACACATGGAAAAAAATGTGATAAATGGCAATCACCCACAGAATGACAGAACACCTGACCATCAGAACTGACCTCGTTTCCTAGCATGAAAGCTGTCAATCAACTACTGCCTAACAGAAATTCCAATGCAGCGCTGACCAATCTGATCAAACAGCTGTGTTTACCTAGAATTTTTTCCCCCATGTGTGGGTCAGTTTATCTGGAATCCAGTGGATCACCTGTATGGATAGCACTATATAATATACACAATTTAAAATCTTGATAACTTCAACATCTTTTTTTAAAGTTTTCTTTAAATTTTCACCACATACTTAAAAGACCCCTGTCAAACGCCATGCTTTTTGTAAAGGATAAAAACTCCCGTTTTAAAGAAAAGAAATTATCTTAAATTATGTTTCTCTGAGAATACTTACCCAATCGCTTTAATGTTTGGAATTAACTACCACTACCTCCGAAATCCACACAGGAAGATGAAAAAAAATGTTCTTTCCTGTCTATATAAAATATTACTCTTCCAAAATATTATTTTAATTACCTCTCCTTGTCACATCTGTGTGGCTATCTGTATACTGCATGTTCTTCAGTTTAGCTTGAGCGATACAAACAAGGATGCTCACATTTGCAGAGAAGCGTGTGGGAGGGCTTAATCATAATGTGATCCTGCAAGTATTCTTGGAGAAACATACTTTACGATAGAAATTGCCTTGCCCTATTGAATACATTACCTGATCACATGAACATTAGGAGAATAAGTAAGAGGAGGAGAAAATGCATTAGCATCCAACCTCTACCTTGAACGACCTTCAGAGGATGTTATGGTGATGTGAAGAGTAAAACCACTCTCCTAATGAAAAGCAGCACAATGGAGGGAAAATAGCTAGTGACACATGATTACTGTGAAGCCTCAGAAAAAGAGTACGGAGAAAAGAATGGCCTTTCCTTGCCAAGTAAAAATGCCAGGCATATCCAGCCAAAGCTTTAAACCCATGCCTATGATGAGGTTGTGCTGGCCTTAACAGTCTGGTGGGTGTCTGGACAACTGCCAGATTCAGTTCCCTCTTCTGCGAGGCTATAAAACGAAGATAAAAGCTAGAGAAAGTCAACTGCTCATGCCAGCCAACAACCTCGATAATGTCTCAAATGCGAGACTCACAGAGATGGCTCTAATCTCATGAGCCAATATTTTAATGCTGCAGTTTTGGGTGATGTCTTGCTTTTCCAGTTCTTGGCCAAAAAATCTGAATGTGTCATTAGAACCACTTAATCATCTGTGCAGAACTGAAGATCATTTGTTTCAACCGAAGGGCATGCAGTTCACACACCCTGCAAGCTATAATATTGTGGGCAAAATTACTGCTGCTGATCCAAGTTTGTCTGTTTGTTCCTCTAACAAAGGTCATCTCGCCTTTGGGGGTTAGATTTACGCAGGCAAAAAGCAGGGGAGGCAAGGTGAGCTGAATACCATCAGTCTGCTTCCTTACATCGTCTTTATGTCCTCGGAACAGAAGGGGAGAATAAAAAGGTAACAATCATAGGACCAACATGATGGGGCTTGAGGTGAAGATGAGCAAAGGAAAGCATCATATCTCACTAAATCCAGGTTGCACATGGCAGTCTGGGCATTTGCCATTGTGTGTTGAGATGCCCTGTTAACAATTTTTGCAATGCAGCATATAGATTCCCAAGCATGATCGCTATCTATTTTCTCCTAAAATCTTGAGATTGCAAGTGAAGCTAAATCGAGCAAGGACAAGGTCGCTATTATATTTCTTACCAACCTTGATGTTTGCTGGGAACACTAAATGATCTATTTTATAGAAAAATGCGGCAGACATGTTCACTGCAGCTATATCTTGCACCAAAATCATCATGTTTACATGGTAGCTGTCTGAGAATTTATTTTTTTTACCAGTGTGCAAAAAATAGACACTGGCAGCTGGCTTCGAAGGCTTCTTGGAGTTGCTGACATCAGAAATCTTGTTGGACTGACAATTGGTAATCTCCTTAATCTTAAGAGATTGCTGAAGCAGATGGAAGGAGGGATGGTTGTCCTGATCATCTGCATTCACAGAGGCCATTACCCATTAATCCAGTCCAATTATGGCAGAGGGAGGCACTGGTCTTGAGACAAGATTCAATACATATCTTCAATTGCAATTTTAAAGCTAAACTCAGTCCTCTTCTTAATAGGATATTGGGTTCACAAGTAGATTGAGTACCTGACAACAGGATAAGCCATAAATTGTGGACCCGTTCATAAACAGTGCTTGGATTGCTGAGGGAGCTGGTGATTGTATGGCCATATGGGCAGACTAACCAGATAGTAGGTCATAGACGGTAAAGAGTAAGCCAGATTGTGGTTCGACTCGTTACAGCTGACCTCTGATTGAAAGTGGCAACAGACTGCCACCGGCTGGACAGACTGGTCAGAAGCCAGAACTGCAGCATATAGCATAGATAGCTGTTGCTGAAGATGTAAAACTCTGGTGAGGTCAGCAGAAAACACCATGCATCGAGATTTATAGGCACTCTGGCCCTTGAATCTCAGATGAAAACTGATCCAAGAGACCATGTCACAGATGTTGGCTTCAAGGGACTTCCTTTCTTGCCTGTTGCCCCACCTTTTGACTGCTGACATGAACGTGACTTGAGATCTTGCTTCCTCTTTTTGGCAGAAGCCAGCCATGGCCTGCATGTCTGTGATGTGGTCTCTTAGATCAATCCTTTCATCCAAGACTCGAACAGCCGTGGTGGCAAAATTACCAAATCCATAATATCTTGTTCCAGCTGTCCAGAAGAGCAAAGTCCAAGCAATCTTTGGATGGGGGTGGGGTCACAGGGGTTTTCGCCCGCTACATTGGAAAATGACCTCATTTAAAACAAGCATTTAATGACTTTGTATGAATTCTTTGATAATTAATATATGAGGTATCTGCATACTGAATTCAGTTTTTTCAGCTGGTATATATTCTTCTATTTCTAATTACTCCATTTCTTCAAAGCCTTTGCAAATATAAAATCATTTATTGGTCCCCCCTCATATCTGTATAGTCATCAGTTTATTTACCGTTTTTCAGATGTTAGCCTGATCCTCAGAGTAGTGTGAACTCTGCTTTGAGAACTTAATCTCCTCTCAAAATCAATTTTTTTTTTTTTGGAGAACCACTACAATTTTGGCCAGTCTGAATAGATTCAGGAACTTGTCTTCAGGATATCTAAACGCAATTTTCCACAATTTATGCATGTTTTTCCTAGGTTACATGTCCAAGGATCACATTTTTTGTGACGTCTAAATGACACGGTGCTGGCTATTTCTGTATTCACCGTTATCTGCATCATGTTTGGCGAACATCAAACCATTAGACCTTTCCTCCTCCTAGTTTTGTCCTACAGAGACAATCTTTCTGTCTCCCCAACTTTCCTAAGGATATCAGTTATCTTTTCTTTCTACATGACTCACTGTTGGTGTGCTTTACATATTTTCCTAATGGCTAATCAATGGATCAGTTTTCTATACCTCTCTAGGAGACAATTCAATTGGAAACCCTTGATAATTTCTGCAATACAACAGTAGATCATAAAGCTGCATGTATTCAAACAATAATCTGCATAAGTCCAAGATCAACTGAGATCAATGACAAAAGACAAAAAAGACGATCTGATCAACCTGAATTTAGAATTCTCAAAAAAATCACACATTGGGTGTGACAAATCGCAGGTAATTTGCGTCATATTTCCCCCATTGGATTTTAAAAGCTGCGTGACTCTCTACCGTTTTTGTGAGACACCAGCAATCCCATGGCTTGGCAGTATCTCTGAAACTGTGGACCAAGTCCCTCCTCACCAAGCTTGCACAAGCACTGCAAAGTCTAGATGACATACATTTAGTACACCAGAGTCACATCTTGCGAGTTTCCTCTGAGACTTTTGATACATCTAGTTGCCATTGTAATGACAACATGAGTACTGTACATGGCACATTAGACACAAGCCTCGTGTTTAATAGTCCTCTATGTTCATAACTGAAATGTCTGTGCAGAAACCACTTTTCTTCATTGTCACAGTGACCTTGACATTTTACCTTTTTGATCCCAAAATGTATAGGCTTCTTCCTTACCCCAAGTGTAAGACATCCACATAGTCTGGTCCAGGTTTGCACAGATGCTGCCAGGATTTTATATAAAGGGGGGAGCTCACCCCTTGACACCAAAATAAGGGGGATGTAGAAAAAAAATGAGATTTACCTAACACATAATTATCCATCTCTTTCTTTCTTTGTGCTCTGTTGAAATCTTAATCCTCAAAAGATGTCTCCTCTAGTTGTATAAGCATTAATATGCTGGTCATTTCTGAGCTTAATTTGTGCCTTATCTGCATATGAATATTGTTCTGTGCTGATAACCCTCTTTCTCATATGCATAGCTAGCTAAGCCAGCTTGAACAAATGTTGTTATGTACAATTTTCAGCAGCTCAGAGGTATTGTCTCTTGGATATCTTTGCTCCAAAATAATATTTTTCACAAACAAGCTCTGCCAAAGTTTCACTTTCTTGAATCGGTGCTTTGGTGACTACTACATGTATGCCAAATTTCTGATCTGTTCCACAATTTTGTATTAGGACTTAAGTCCACCAATGCCATAGTCAGTGTGTTCAGACAGAGTTATTCTGATTAAAAATATATATCCTTACTTTTTAATTTCTTTTTAGATTTTTATTTATACAATTTATCTTAACCCTTAGAGTGCTACAGTAGAGTTTTGTACCACAAAATCCCTCAAGGCAGAATTGTTTAAGAAAAGAAATGAAAAATTGCACTCTACTTTTAAATTGCTTGTACTTTAATTAGGCTTAGTATTCTGCCTTTTTGACATTTAATTTCGAAGGACCGCTTAATAGGGGGTTGATTGGCATACCGTCTGTTTTTGTCCATCCAGCATGTACATCGGACTTGTATTCAACATCATTGTCTGGTTCAAAATTACTCACTGGTATTTCCAGCAACACTTTCCAGGCTCCAATAATCTCATATACTTCAAAACTTTAAAAATCATTGTCATCATCGCTATCATTGGCCAGTATTTGCCGAACTAAATCATCATCTGAAGATGAACCATGTTGCAAGTCAGCCATTTGGATTTTCTAGGGGCCCTTACTTTAAACATGCATTTGTAAAACTTCCTTCATGAATGCAAGGTTAAAACTCGATAATGCATGTTCCAGGGCCCAATATGCCAATCAAATTTTAGTTGAACAGCCGTTCACATCAAGCTGAACGATGCGTAAACAGTTGCCTACAAAAAAAAAGAGACTGATAACGAGACAAGTGCAACGCGACTTCTACTGGCGGCGCGACTTATGCCCCAACAAGCACTTTAAATAAAAATTATATACAGCGCAGAATACATTTTTATATGTGCGACTTTAAAACTAATTTGCGGGAGTTCTCGCACATCACTGCTTTCCAAGTGCACAAATTCATACAAATTTTGCACAATTCACGCGCCCTGAGAGCATCTCTGGGTCTGTGATATAGAACAAATGTTATTGAGTGGAAACCCTTTCTCTTCTTTCAGTCATAGTGCCCTTGAACTCTGATCTTTTGAGCTCGAAATTGATATGGTTCTTCTTTCCCCAAGTGCAAGCCATTCGCAATGTTTGGTAACTGTAGATGGTGGAAAACTTAAGTTATTATGTGGAGAAAAAATATTCTTCTTTCAGTCGGTGACAATGTCCATTCGCCTTTAAATCTTGAAGTCAACAGGGTCCTTTCTTACTCCAAGTGCAAGACATCCACAAAGTTTGGTAACTGTAGATGGTGAAGAACTGGTGTTATCATGCAGAAACCACTTCTTTTTTCAGTCACAGTGATCTTGACCTTTGAGCTTTTGACCCCCAAACTGATAGGGTTCTTCCTTATCCAAAGTGCAAACCATCCACAAAGTTTGATAACTGCAGATGGTGGACAAATCTAGTTAATGTGCAGAAACATAACTTGTAATGGATGGATGGATAGACATCATAATACAACACACGCCACCTTATGGCAGGCCTATATAAATTACCAAGTGAACCAAAAAAAGGTGCAAACTGTACAGAAATTGATGCATCAGAGTTATAACTAATGAAAATATAAAGAAAATCAACAGTGCCTGCCATTTAACATTATTATGGCATGCAACAGCTAAAATGTGTAAAATGGCATGGAAAGTGACTAGTCAACAACAGTTGAAAAAATATGCAAAAATACTTGTGAAAAACAAAAAAATTAAGTTACCAATGCTTATAGCAAAGATAATACAAAAGCATGCTGACTGCAGACAGATGCCTGAAAATTTCAGAGAAATCCAATGGATTTGGGAATGTTATCTGAACTGACTGAAAGCTTAAACTGAACAACATTCAGCATATGGGCAGCAACTTAGGAGTGACTATGGGAGGTAATTATATTAGTATCTTGGAAGAGTTACTTCCCACAGATATCTATATTTTATATAGATGGGAAAGACAATTTGTTTAGTCTTTCCAGAAGGGCTGGATTTGGGAGGTAGCATAAGTTAATTCCTAACTACAATGTGATCGGGTAATGTATCTGATTCAGAAATAAGTATGCTAATTAGTGGGCTGTGCAATGTCCTAAATACTATGTGGCCAATGTGACTTCATTGATCTAAATCCTGGCAAGCTCATAATCTAGGTGCATGTATATTTGTGTAAATGGAATTAGAGATATCTTCTGGTGTTTACTTACTCTTGGGCATCAGCTTTTTTAGGGGATTTTGACCTAGATTTAGATCTGGACTTTGTACCATTTCGTTTTGCACTGCCCGACCTGGATCTGTGCTTTCGAGAACCAGACCGTGATCGAGACCTTCTGCTCCTCTTGCGATTGGATCGGCTCCGTGACCTTTTGGACCTGCTTCGAGAACGACTCTTTCTCCGATGGGAACGTGATCTTGAGTTTGACCTCCTGCTACAAGATATAGAAGTGTGAGTAAAACAAGAAGCTGGCCATGGTCTGCATGTTGAGTCTGTCAGTGAGCTATATTCCATATCCAAAGAGGGTGGGATAAAATGGTAAAGAAATAAAAGGAAAAAACTTTAACACTGAGGTTACTCTTGGGTGAGGCCTGGACAGACACACCGACAGATATGCAGATGGATGCCAAACTGATCAATATGTTGAGCTTCCACATAAGCCAGCTTAAAAAATAGAATGAAAAATCAAAGAAATTTCTTCAATGTTAACTAGAAACTATAACTTCAGAAAGTCAGTAGATCTAGTGTCTTTTTGACAACCAATATAACTGCCTGTAATCAAAGCTTAAACTTTTAAATTTAAAATTAACTTTATGTGCTTAAGGTCCAATAGTGCTATATGCTAAGTCAGGGCTTGAAATGAACTTTTTTCAGGACTAACAGCATTTTGATAGTTTTAATATTTTCAAGTAGCAAAATGAAACCATTGTAATGTCCATTAGCATATTTCACATTTTGAGTACAAAATATCAAAACTTCTAGTTCATTTTTTCAGCTAGCAATTTACTGGCATATTACAATTGTAACTAGCAGAATGCTAACTTCCTTGGATCAATTTCAAGCCCTTTAAGTCTGATGAAATTCCAGTGGTACATGAAGAAAATATTGCTTCAAAAAATAAAAACAGAAGAACACATCAACAACTGACACTGGATGCATGCTCAAAAACACTCCCCATAATGAACTGCATGTAAGACAAGAAGAAAACTGTATGAGAACTATTGTCTAACACAGAATTTAGATCAGTTTGAATGAAGTTAATCAAGATGCATTCTTTTGCACTAACATATTTTCTTAGAAAATTGAGAGCTCTGAACCAATGGAATGGGATTTTTTTAAAAAAATAATCTTCATTATTTGCTAGTAGGTGATGTGCAAGTGTGCCTTTTGTTGCAGGGCTGAGTTTCAGAAAATTCACTTGTCCCAAAATTTAAATCACTTGTCAAGATTTGACGAGATGTATGCACTTTAATCCATACAAATAACAAACAAAATAATGTACAACATTTTTCTAAGAAGAATTTAATTTTTCAAGAATATTGGTTGATATTATACATTTTATTACATCAGAGGTTTTCAGTTTTCCACTGTCCAGGTATTTTGTATGCACTATTTCTTGCTCCAATATGGTAGCATCAGTACTTCCATCAGCAAGAATGGAAAGGAATTTACTGGAATTCAGACTTTCCCTAACTTCTTCTCTCAAGACTTGATTGATTGGTAAAATAAAGTCTTTTGCCCTGAATCTGTTCTTATAATTAGCACCAAGTTCAACACCATTCTTCTCCCGGTGTGCACACAGCATTTCCATATAAAAAAAAATGGTTTTTCATAATGGGCTAGGTTGTTGGCTGTGTTAAAGAGAGCTCTCATTTTTTTTCATTTCAGTTTCATTTAGTTTCTTAGTGGAGTGTCAGCAAATCTAACGTCAGGGATTTTCTGCACATGATGGCTAGTGTCATGCATATACTGTGCTGCCACAGGCCTTATGAGGTCCAGAACTGTCATGAAACTTGATTGGTTCAATCCTGAATTTGTCAGTTCCATGAGAAATATACTGGTTGAATTTCCAACATGTGCCAGTTTGGGATATTGCTTGCAATAACTGCAAAACATTTTTCCTTCTGAGTCGATGAATTCAAGCCAGGGATAACTATAAACCCTATGCAGCTGAAAATTTCTCAGTCTCTTAGTAGTGTTATATTTGACATTTTTTGTTGCCACAGAGTCTGGCTTATGTCTCTTTGGAGAAATAGTTACCTCACACTCAGTGGCAGTCTTACATTTTACCTGTCCACTTTCACATAAATTTTCCTTCTCCGAATCTTCCTTATTAACTTCTTTGCGATAATATTTAGTAAACTCACTTTATCCACCTAGTAAATATCACCTTGCTTGACAACTACTTCTAAAGTGATCATAACATAAATTTTTTCCTTTAAATATGAACAGAGAGAGTTCTTTAATTAGCATAATTGTTTCGCTTCAAATGCACAATCAGACGTGGAAGCTAATCCTCTGTATATCAATAAAAAATTAACAATCATCACTGACATTTAATCAGTTTATAAACAGAACCAACACTAATGTCAGTAAAGTGTCTTTCAATTATTTAATTGAATCATCTCGCTGGATCAAAATCAAAGGGTGAGTTGTTTGTGAGGATCTGGTTTGAGTAAACACAATACAAGGAAGCCGTTTAAAACACTTCTAATTAATCATTCTGGCTTTGTTTTGTTTCACGTGTTTTGATCGGCCAATAATTTGGTCACTTAGCCCAATATGCAGTCAAGCGGTAATAGAAGGTGCGCATATGCAAAGTTATCAATGACCACCGGCAGGTGTAATACAGATGTAAATAAATACATGGAGAGGGGTAGAATCAAGCATTCAGTACACCCTGTGGGCATGAATGGCCAGATAAAGGTAGATTATGGCATCAAAATAAGCACTTGCCCAATATTTTTTAAAACAGGAAAAAAGCACTTGTCCCAGACTAGCGACCTGGAAAATTTTACTTGCCCAACTGCGAAAATCAATAGTCCAGGACATCAGACTACGGGATTTGCTCATCCCTGGGTTGCCAACCTGTCAATAAGGTATCTCTGTATTATGTACCAGAGTTTAATAATATGTCAGGACAATGTTGGCTATATGGTGCAAACTAAAAAGTAAAGTTGTAAAAATGAAATGTAAAGAACTGCAAAAGAAAAACTTAAGGAAGATAAACCCTTCCAAATAAACCTAAACATGAAGTACTATAGGATAAAAGGCAAAGATGTTAAAATTCTGTATATTGTATATAAAATAAAAAGATAAAGGTAACAAATATAAAACCCGTAAAATATAGCGTGAAAATATGTTATATAAGCCAAATTCCCACAAAAAGTCTAATTTTTCTCTAGTGGTACATCATTATGAAGTTTCTTAATTGAGTTCCCATCAAAAAACTTCAGTCTCACTGGGTGGAACTTGACACCCTTGACAAGAATGTGTTCCACTGTCAGGCTATGCACTCTGGACAAGATTCACCCTTCAAGAGGTATGCACAAGTCAGGTATATGTGCACAAGTTAGGTATGTGTGTCCTATATACAGTATTGTTATAAACATTTTATCAAGTGCTCAAGTAACCCATAAAAACATTTACATGTTTAAGTATCCAGTTCACTTAATAACAGCTGCACTATAGAATATTCAATTCTGGATCCTGCTCTTGTTTAACTTTAGTGTTCACTCATCATCTACCAGTATATATTACAATAATTCCCATATTTTCTGAATTAATTTTCTTTTCAAATAAATTCACTAACTAAATGCAAAACTGCATTTCTGCAAGTTTTTCACCTCAAAAATGAAGTCACATTTATCATTAATTCAACCTCAAAAATATTTTACACTAACAACTGTTGGTGACTTTGCACTGCAACTCAGCAGACTACAACAAACCTTGAATGTTTTGATCACCTAAATCCTCACTTTAAAATGGAAATTAACTGTCATCTTAAAGTTGTTGTCACCTTTAGCTACTATGGCCATTGCTAGTGCCAATATAGACATGGACTGATGTACACTATATAAATAGTGTTTTTTTTATAATTGTTTTTGACTGGTGAAAAACTAAACCTACGAGGCACACAGGAGTAAAGATTTTGAGAACATAGGACAAAAATTTGCATGCAACCCATGATCCTGCGCTCAAGGTGCAAATCTGTATACATAATTGGCACAATACCACCTCATGTCTTAGATTTATTGTATATGAGGAATGCCCCTCACCAATAGGTTTTATGCTATGAAGCTTGTTTGTGAAGTTTTTATTCCACATATTTTGCCAAGTATATTTAATGTTTTAATGTATATAATATTTGAATCTTCAATTTGGAAACAGGTGACTGCAGGGCAGCTTTGGCTACTTTATCTGCCCTTTCATTACCTTAATACTAATGTGACTAGGCAGCCAACAGTATAGAATATTTTTTTCAGGTTGAACAAATAATGTTTCAGTAAGATCCAGAATATTAATGAGTTGTAAAATTTAAGGTTCTGCAAGGCTTTCATTGTGGAAAAGGAAACTCTAAAAAGATAATGAAATTTTTTTTTTTTTGAGGTTTCAATATAGTTTAAAGATTTCAGTGTGGTTGTAATTTCTACTGTAAAAATTGAGGTTTTAATCACAACAAAAAGCTAGAGATGGTGCCATAGGATGTTTCAACATCACCTCCAACCCTGCCTGGAAGGATAAAGCATATAATTTTGTTTTCTTTAAACTTTCATCATTTGAAAATGAAAAATAAGAACGTTACCTAGACTTCCTTCTGGAGCGAGATCTTGACCTGGATCGTTTGGAGCGAGACCGAGACCTGGATCGGGACCTCTTAGTTCTCTTTCTGGAATGCCTTGACCTGGATTTTGACCTAGATCTGGACCTATTTAGGGACAAAAATTGCAGAATAACACAATGACTGCTACCACTGCATAATAATAATGGAGACTTGCAACATTCTAAAAATAACAGCAGGTATTAATATTTATCATGGGGAATAAGATGCATGTAATGCAAGACAACAGCTCAATTTTCTGGTAATAAAACTAGTAGGAAAACCTTTTATTCTAACAAGAGGCTCAAGTTGGGCTTAGATCATTTACCCAACTGACATGTGCCTTAGAGCCAACTTGTAAGAACAGTCATCCAAGATATCTTAGTCAGAAGGAAGCTTTAGTTGGAAATTTCTTCCAATGCTGTTAATTGCATATCTTAAGAAAACATCTGTTTCAAGGTTTCTCTAATTTGTTGTATCTTCATGCATGGTAAATTATTATTATTTCTCAAATACTGAAAGGCCTTTGCCAGAATACTTTCAGTCGAATATGGTAAGATTCTGTTCAGCAGTTTTTGAGAAGATGTAATTTGTATGGGTTTTCTGATTTTAGTAACGGTCATCATTTCTGATGGTAGACTGGCATTATTTGTAAAAAATCTGAAAGTCCTTCATGCCAGGATGCATTTGATGAATTCAGTCCAATTCTCTTGAATGGTGTTGAGAAGAAGTTGTTTGAAGGTTTTTATATTTTTTTTGTAATGGCAGCCGTATCTGACAGCAGATCAGCTGCACCAAGGTGTTTGTTTCTCAAATTTAGTCAAATTCTGTCGAGACGTTTTTGAAATGTCATTTCAAGGTTTTTCAACTTTTAGTAATGGCAGCCATATTTGATAGCCAATCGGTATCACTGCACAAATTAAAAAGCCCTTTATGAAAAAGTGCTTTCTGTCTAATTCGTCAAATTCTGTTGTGTTTTTTGAGAAGTCACAAGTTTTTTTTAAAAATTTTCAGTAATAGTGGATATATCTAATGGCTGATTGGAATAATTTGGAACACAAGTCCCTTGATGGGACTAACAGTCTACTGGCTGAATAAAATTTCCTGGAATTCAAGATAAGACCATTTTCTTTTCTCTTTATATTGTTTTTTATTACTGTGTATTGGAATAGATATATACATATGGAAAGTCTGTTCTGGGTGAAGAACTTTTATTTCTTCAGTTGATCAGATCTTATTGTTACTGTTGTGATACCCAGTTTGGTTAGGTGTGCTTTCGACTGGAATTAAATCAAATCCAAAGCCACAGAACATTATCATTAGGATTGTAATCCCAACACAAGAAAATAGTTTAGTTAACTAAGAAAACAATGTAAGAAACAAATTTAGTTTCATCCAATACATCCTCCCAAAAAATAGAAGGTTCTTTAGGGTTCTACATGTTTGCTTCGGAGACTTGTTCAGTTGTACAAAATAATATCTAAGAATGTAGCTGGAATTTTTCGTTTTTATAAAGTTTTTAAATTTTCTGCCTAGAACTATGAAAAGAATTATACTGATACAAAATACAATCAACAACCTTCTCTTGCGGCTTCTACTGCGACTGCTCTTCCTGTGACTCCGACTTCTACTTCGACTTTTACTTCTCCGACGACTCCGACTGCGGCTATTGCTCCTGCTTTTCTTGGTAAGCTCCTCCTCCTTCTTTCGCTCCTCCTCTCTTGCTTTTCTAAACTCTTCCCTCTCCTTTTCACGCTGTTCACGACGATCAGCCACACTTTTCTGTAAAGGGAGGTAAGCAATTCAACTGACCTGTTGATAACTGCTATTTAGTGATCCCAGTGGATCTCTGACCAACTGATGGACCACTATTAACTTCCAATAAATGCACAATGAATCTGAGAATATATGGAAAATTTCATGAAAATTGGATTACAATCACAAGTTATGTTGATTTTAATTTGAAAACGTTATCAGTGCTAAAAAAGTTGGATGGCTGATGCCCAGGGACCATCCCGTACAATAAGTGAGTTGTTCGTCAGGCTTGTCAAAAATAAAAAATGCTACCTAATTAGCCTGACCAAATATTGAGCACGTGGATGACATTTTTCACTCTGAAGTTCTCAAAAGACATTTTCAAGTTAATATTCAGCCCCCTGATGGGGCTCTATTTGAATGTTCCTTACCCTCATAAAGATCATCTGCTTACTTGTATCAAAAGATATAAACTTTGTGTACAAAGCAATGCATGTGACCTATGAATTGGGAACAATACAATTCTGTTCTGTGTTTCATTATTTACCTATAATTAGTGCTAACTTGTCATTCATGAATAATAATGAACTGTTCCTTGCTCATACTTACAGGGTTATGCATCACTGGTTAAATATATTGAGTAATTATAGCTTGAAATTGCTTAAACATTTAGCTAAGCTAGGGAATTAGTTACTTATAAACAGTAAATCGACCTGAAGGTAAAGCTGAAGACATACAAATAGTCCAAGATCCCAAGAGCAGAGGTGTATGCTAACATTAATTGGGCCACTGGTCAATGGTAGACATCAGGACATCAGGAAAAACATTAAGTGAAATAGAATCAAAAATTGAGAAAATAAAGCCAGACTTAAATTTAGTTGGAAAACACTGCAAAGTATAAACTATTTTGGTACTAAGTGCTGTTTTACATCAAAACAATTACAGAGAAAACATTGCTTTTAATGAAATCTCATCAGCTCAAAATTTTAGAAAAGGACATGCATAATTTTGTTTTCTGAAGTATGCCATTTTGAGAGGCAAATAAACACAGAAAATGAGTCAACTGAAAGCATATTTATATATTTTTTTAAAGAAAATTTAAAGCATAGCCATTTTCATGTTATTTTCATTTTAATTTGTACAAATTTAAAAGGTCTTTACACAAGGATGCTCTGGCAGTTTTTGAGAAGTAGTTGAAAACAGCAATAGTTCATGGACACCACGAGGCATGATGAATGAAGGGCTATACCATATACTCACCTGAACTTTGGCCAGGTGAGCTAAAAAAAGGGACTGACACTAAACTGAATGAAAAAAATCTTCAGGAATTCAAGATAAGACCGTTTCTTCAGTCTTTTCCTTTGAACTGTTGAGTATTGAATTTATCTCTGATATTCTTGTGAAACTTTGCCATAAAACACCTATCCAAACCCAATCAAACCTACCAAATTTGGAAACAAATACATTTTCTTACATGTCTGAGTTCTTTTTTTTTTTTGTGTGGGGTTTTATGCCATATTTGTTACCGCACATTACAGGCTATACATGGTGGCCAGGATATTTGGTGGAGGAAAAACCCAGAAAGAACTACAAACCCATGGGAAGCTTTTGGCAAGCTTTCTCAAATACCCACATTGGTTGAGTCGAGATTTGAACTTGCACGGACAGAGGTGAGATGTGCGAGTGATCTGTAAAGGTCAGCACCTTAGATCACTTGGCACATGGAGTTGTTTTGTCCTATGTCCCCTAAATATGAACTCTTGTGCGCCCCTCCAGGTGTGCTGTATTGACAGGGAAAAATATAAAATATGCCTACAGATGTTATCAAATTAGTGAGGCTACCAATAGGGAAATGAGGCTTCCCATAGGGTATTGTAATCGATCCTGTAAAGCATGTTAATGTATGCAGTACTGTGTAATGACCTGTAATGCCAGGTGCTTGCTCATGTAAGTTTCTCAACCAGTGACATCTTTTGATCTCGCCGACAGAAGCATCAGAGCTTTGAATTCATGAGCAAAGATCAAACCAAAATGCCGTCTAACTACAGGAAGTGTACATGCACTTACTGATAAAGGGTAATTTTATTTCATGGGAATATAGAGTTCATTGTATTTGCAAAGAAAACAACAGAGCATGCTAAATGGTCATCTTACGATTTAAACTAAATGGCATCTATATGGATATAAATATTGTGAATATTTAAATATAAATTATATATCTTTGAAACTGAAGGAGTATGGTATGTATTGTTTTAATTTCCATTGACTATTTTATTACTGTTTTCTCTCTTTGACAAAAGCTTCAGCTAAAAGGGGTCAGTAAGGTACATAAAGCAAAATAGCATGAAGAAGGGCTGAAATCTCTCTCTCTCTCTTTCTCATATCGGGGCATATCTTATATCGATCACAAGATGCAATAAGAAAAATGTGCAATGGAATACCCATCTCCATGTCATCGTTATCGGTTTTCTAACTTGTCTATTCTAATACACACATAAGGAAGCAAATTTAAACAACATATATTACTAGTGCATGCTGCTTTAGTGCAATTATGTCTGATGCACGTGAATTTAATACTGACAATCACTTAAATATTTCGGAATCCTTCTCAATGTTAGGTCCTATATTTTTTCGCACACGATCTCTTCCTCAAAATGATAATTATTTTTTTACACTATACTTTTTGTACTTTGAATTTTTTAAATTTTTTTTCACATACGAAAAATTACATTAACATATGGTAAAGCAATTTCAATGACATAATCAATATATAAGTCAATTTGGAGTATAAGATTAAGATGCAGCCCAGACTTCCAGGTCAAAAAGTATCGACTTATAGGCCAGCAAATTCGGTATTGTTTTAAAATGTTGGTATTGCCATCTATTTAGGAGAAGGAGCTGTTAAAAGACTTTTCATATTTTGGGTGGTCATACTGGCATCATTGTCATTTAAAACCAAGTACTGTACATATAGTAAAAAGTGCTTTAAGTTTAAGCCCCATGTTGATACAACCATCCCTTTGAGAGGAGTGGTGATGACCAGATTTTCAAGCTGGCCACCATTGATCAGGACCATTTTTATTTAGGACCATATGGATATTTTAAAAAGTTTCTCAGTGAAAAAACCGATGTCTACAGGACTATCTGTTCAGAAGAACTAGCTACAAGAAGATTTTCAATATGGTTACCATGGTGACCATACTGAAGGTCTGATTGGCACCATTTACACTGAGAACTAACTATATATAAAAAAAAGCATTAGTGAAAACCCTATGTTGCTATGACTAATTCTGAACATGTAGTGATAAGATTTAAAAAGATGGCCACTATGGCCATGAAATTGGAGGCCTTTACAGGGCTGAGCAAATCCCATAGCCCGACATCCCGGACTATTCATTTTTGAAGTTGGGCACGTAAAATTTTCCAAGTCGCTAGTCCGGGACAAGTGCTTTTTAAAAAAGTCGGGCAAGTCCTTATGTTCGTGCTTTAATCACTATATCTACCTTTATTTGGCCAATCATGCCCTCTGGGCATACTGAATACTTGATTCTACCCCTCTTCATGTATACATTTACATTCTGTATAACGTATAAATGTGGTCAGTGATAATTTTTGCATATGCGCACGTTCTGTTACCGCTTGACTGCATATTGAGCTAAGCGACCAAATTATCGGCAAATTAAAACATGTAAAACAAAAGAAAGCCAGTATGATCAATTAGCAGTGTTTTAAGCGACTTTGTTGCATTGTGTTTACTCAAGTCAGATCCTCACGAGCGGCTCACTATGATTTTAATCCAGCGAGTCAGTTTAATTAAATTAATGAAAGGTACTTTACCGACATCAGTGTTGGTTTCCTTTATGAACTGATTAAATGACAGTAAGGATTCTTTAATTTTTAATTGATTATACAGATGATTAACTTCCACATGCGATATTGCGTTTGAAGCAAAACAATTACGCTAATTAATGAGCTGTCTCTGTTCATATTTAAAAGAGAAAATGTATGTTATGATCACTTTAGAAGTAGTTGTCAAGCAAGCTGATAGTTACTCGGTGGATAAAATGAGTTTGCTAAATTATTTTTGCAAGGAAAGTAATAAGGGCAATACGGAGAAGGAAAATTTTTGTGAAAGTGGAGGGATAAAACGTAAGACTGCTACTGAATGTGCGGTAGCTATTTCTCCAAAGAGACATAAGCAGAACCTTTGAGATGCTTTAGAGCATTTGACTACAGGCACTTTCCTCATGAGAGGGCAGCTCTGTTGAAATATGGGAGGGAAGACTTGCAGGTTCTTCTTAATCATCTTCAGGGCTGAGCAAATCCCATAGCCCGACGTCCCGGACTATTCATTTTTGAAGTTGGCAAGTAAAATTTTCAAAGTCGCTAGTCCGGGACTAGTGGATGAAAAAAAATGTGCTCAGCCCTGCTTTAGCACCATTTTCATTTAGGATCAACTAGACATTACATGAAGCCTTACTTTGAGGGGGAAACATTTTCATTTAAAGTCTTTTAGTGAAAACCTCATGTCAGTACGATCATCCACTTCGGAGGCACTCTACAGTGTCATATTTTGCATAGGGTTAGATTTTTAAGAAAAAGAATTACCAAATTTTTCCTCACTGGTTGTTCTGGCTATTTAAAAAAGACCTTGTATATCTTAGGTATTGTTACAAGAACTTTTAATTCCCTTTATTTTGGTGTATGATTGATGGGTGCAATTTTGGTTATAGAGTATACAACTTGGGTCTTACTTAAGATGTGCACCTCTCAAAAAACTGCCAGCTCCGCTTGGTCATTTTCACTTACTGGACTTCAAAGGTAAATAAAATTTAAAAAAGAGCCGATAACTTTTTTGACTTTTATATATTTTGTAGTTCATTCATTGTACTTTCAGAGACTGGTATTGCCTACTCTGGCAATTTTTTTTCCCCTATTTCAATAACTGCTGAAAATAGTGTACTTTTGACTAATTCAGGCTGATTTTTTGAGTACTTTGGAGCAGCCATTTCTGTCTGCTGTGTGCTTAGATCATGTCCAATATCCACAAGTACAATATGTACAGAAATTTCAGCCACAGTACATGAAAGTAGCATGGAGGTATGCCAACATTCTCTTCATTGTGCATAATGCAAAAGCAAACAACTTCATCTTACACCTGTCACTCTCTCAGAAGCACATAATATCTGTAGAGCGACCCCTTATTAGTAGCATTAACAAGATTTTCAAGATGGCTGCCATGATGGCCATAGTGGATGTCAGATCGGTAACATTTTCATTTGGGACTAACCCAACAGCATTAGATGTCTTCAAGTAAAAACCCTATGTTGATATGACCATCATTAAGATGGCATAGCGATAACAAGATTTTCAAGATGGCATCTATAGTGGATGTCAGATGGGCACCATTTTCATTTAAGCCCAACCTGACAATATACGAAGTCTTTTAGTGAAAACCCCATGTAAATATGTCCATCCATTCAGGTGTAGAAATAAAACTGTCAAGATAGCCACTATAATGGCCATACTGGATGTCAGTTTGGCACCATTTTCATTTAAGACCAACTAGACATTATTGTAAGTCTTTCAGTAAAAAGCCTATGTTGATATGACCATCTGTTCAGGAGTAGCAAGAACATTTTATAGATGGCAGCTGTGGCAGCCATAATGGATGTGAAAGCAGTACCATTTTCAGTAGGATCAACTAGACCTTGGGATGAAAGCATATGTAAAGTTTCATGGCAATCCTCCAAGTAGTTTTGGAGGACTAACAATAAGAAAGTTGTTCTAAAGGAAAGAGCAATTGACAGCAGATGGAAGGCAGACAACAGGCCACAGAAGAAGCTTTTCTGGTCTATGACCAGTAGAGCTAAAAACTGGAGAAATGGTGAATAGTTTGCTCACTTAAATACACCCGTCTCTCCCATATCCCACCCCTATCTCATGATGGAGATCAGACTAAAGTTAAAAAAGGACAAAAGCATTTCTGAAACGTTTCACAGCAGTCCAATAAAAACTGCAAAAGTAGGTGCATTCACAAATTCTGTCATATACAGCATCCAGCTATAAGTCAATAACAGCACTAACTCTTACTTGAAGAATATAATCGATGATTACAAAGCTTGCCTCTAAAAAAGTTTTTTTTTAGTTTGTTCAGCTCAGCTTCACTAATGATATCCACATCTGTAGCTCAGTGAATTATCACATGAGCATCTTGAAATGTAGATAAAATTACTTAATTAGTTTTGCGCACTAATGATTTCAACGTCATTTGTATCGACATAAAGTGCAACACCATTTATTCAATACATAATGAAAAAGAGCGCATGTTGGTTCTGGAGTCATGGGGGGCCCCAGAGTGTAGATCTCTCACACATTTCACCTTTTCTGTGCGAATTCGAGTCTTGACTCAAGCAATGTGGGTATGTGAGAAACCTTGTAAGTAGCTTCCTGTTCCTGTGGGTTGGTAGTTCTTTCTGGTGTCCTCCCAGGTTCTTCCTCCACCAAATATGCTGGCTGCCATGTATAGTCTATCATGTGCTAAAAAATGGCGTTAAACCCCACAAAAACCAAACCAAAACCTGGAGTTATGGAAGGGTCCATTTTCAATACAAGACTGAACGATTATGGGAGCCATCGCGTGACACAAGTAAACAAACATCGTCTGGATCATTCTAGTTTTCTTTCGACTATTTTAACTTTCTAACTAATGTCTGTTTATGATATGATTTGTCTAATGAGTAAAATGTGAGCATACAGTGATCCATTGAAATCTGAGACTAGTCTACATTCATAAGATTCTATCATACACTATATCAGGCTAAAATTAAAAAAGGGCAATAACTCTATAAAAAATTGTAGAAGCACAGTGAGTCGTCAATATGTGCGATAGGACTTCTAAGTTTCATGATGATCCATTGAAATCTGTGAGACAAGTTGCATTCACAATAGTCTGTCATACACTGCATTCAGCTTAAGTAAAAAAGGGCAATAACTAACACAAATTGCGGGAAAACAATTATTTGTCAACATGCGCATCTTCAGGTTATAGCCATATTTCCTAGCAATCCATCAAAAACTGCAGTAATAGTTGCACCAACAAGATTATGTCATACTTTGCATAAAGATTGAAGACAAAAAGGGAAAAAATTACAGGAGCAAAGTGATTTGTCAATATGCACATCTTCAGGTGATGACCCAAACATTTACCAAGTTTCATGACAATCCACCAGAAAATGCTGAACTAGTTTTGCTAATGAGATAGTGTGCTGGATGGCTGGACAGAAACAAGGGTTCCTATATACCCTGGTAGGGGTATAAAAAATATCAATATGTTCACAGAACATGGATGCCCCACCACAGTGCCTGAAATTGACCAAATTGCAAAACCTAACCAATTGGTATGCATGTATTAGGGTTTAAGAGAATGTCAGCACACTGGCTATATGGTGCCGATTAAATGTAAAGAAATTGTAAATATATAGAATTGAAAAAAACTTAAGATAAACCCTTTCAAATAAACCTAAACATGAAATATTACGAGATAAAAGCTCGTAAAATGGTACAGTTCTGTAAAAGTTATATAAAATAAAGATAATGGATCGAGGAAGAAGAGTAACAGTGTATGCCCTACCATTGTCATAGTAGGGGCATAAAAAACAATTAGTTCATTTACAAAGTAACACAAATTTCCTCCAATCAGATCAAATGAAAATATGGCATCAGCATAGCTCTTCTCAAGGGTATGACCTAATGAGAAATAACAGCAACTACACTGTGCCACAGAAATGCAATATGTTTTAAATGTTTGCATGAAGATAAATCATGTGTTTCATCCTTGCTATGACAGCATAGTTCTTCTCAAGGGTATGACCTGACGAGAAACAACAGCAACTACACTGTGCCACAAAAATGCAACATGTTTTAGATGTTTGCATGAAGATAAATCATGTGTTTCATCCTTGCTATGACGAATCATTTTTCTATGAATCTTTTCCCACGATAGGTACAATATGCAAATTAGCTTGTAATAATATATAGATGCAATTGGAAATCACCAAAATATAAGATCTAAAGGTATAAATGAATCCGAATGGTGTTTTATCCCCCTAAGAAAGCTGTCATAAAAGTCACTCACTTTTAGTTCCTCCAACTTCTCTCTGATTGTGATGAATCCTAGATGAAGTTTTCCGCCAAAATGATCTGCAAGTCGTCTGTCATTATCGTGGATGCCTAGGTAGGCAGAGCACACCTCACACACACGCAGCTTCTGTTGCTGATAGCTAGAGGCAGGCATGGAATTTCTGTACTCTTGCTGCAAACAGAAATCAGGGAAACTTATGCCAATGCCTATATGAAAGAAGAAAATTATATAGTTATCAAAATTAAAGAAACAAACGAATAATGAAAATTTCAACTGTAAACATTACGCCTTCTGACAGAAAAGGTTATGGTCCAGGCATTTTTTTTATTATTTCCTCTGGACTTTACTTGTAATATATTTAAATAACAATTAATGGTTGGTTCGTTGGTTTTGATGCCAATTTAACACAATAATGGATATATCATGTAGAGGAAATGGGAGCTGAGTGCCTTTCCAAGTACACATCAAGGCAGCCATCTCAGGCTGGCCTAGACAGGTATTGAACCTGCGACTCTTGGATAAACAATAGTTGAAAATACATGGGCTAAACATCAGCAGCTGTATTTCTACTAACTTCCCTGATCTATTATAATTTAAATGTTAGACCAGAGACCCTTTGTTATGAGTCATGTCCCCTGGTTATGCTTCATATCAAGTTTCATGATACTCCACTTTAACAAGCTGGAGACATGACTGTTTAAAAAACAATGTACTCAATATTGGTATCAAATAAATGAATATAGACACTTTTGATGATAACAGTACTGTTAATTTTCATCTTCTGCCAAAAAAGGTTGCCCAAAATGCAAGCTACTAATGAACTTCGGACTAGGTATATGGAATGGAAGTGACTCTTCTTGGCATCATTTGTGACCCTGACCTTTTAAGTCTGACATAAATAAGTGTCTTCCTTGTCTCAAATGCAAGCCATCAAGAAAAACTGGTCCAGGTAAAAGACACAAGTTTTTTTTGTGGAAACTGTTTTCTTCTTTCAGCCTCTATGAACTTGACCTTTGACATCTTTACACAAAATCAATATGTGCCTTTCTTGTCTCAAATACCAGCCATCCACAAATTTTGGCCATGGTTTGTGGCATAGGACTTAAGTTATTTTGTGGAAACTGTTTTTCTTCTTGGAGTCACTTCTGACCATTTAATTCCCAAAATCAGTAGGTGTCTTCCTTGTTTCAAGTGCAAGCCAAGTACAAAGTTTAGTCAAGGCACGTAGTACTGATCTTAAGTAGTGATGTGGAAATTGTTTTTCCTTCTTTCAGTCTATGTGACCTTGACCTTAGACCTTTTGACCCCAAAATGAATAAGTGTCTTCCTTGACTCAAATGCAAGCCATTAAAGTGGGTGATAAAGAAAGCCATTAAGTGGTGGTGAGATAGTGTGTGGAAACCATTTTTCTTCTCAGAGTCACTATGACCATGACCTTTGAACTTTTGATCCCAAATTCAAAAGGTGTCAATCATTTACAAAGTTCGGTCAAGGTATCTGGTATACAATTGTTTGGAGATTCTTTCTTCTTTCAGTCCTTGTGACCTTGACCGTTGGAGTCTGAAATTGATACATTTCTTCTTTGCCCCAAATGCATGCTACTTACATAGTTTGATAATGGTAGACAGTTGTGCAGAAACAAAATAGGGGACAGATGGACATATGGACGGACAACACCAAAACACGATACGGTCTGTCTTAAGGCAAGCTTATAAAAATCAGCCATTAGAACACCCCTGTCGCCCCCAATAAACAGGAGCTATTAAAATTGTAAAATTAACATCATTTTGCAATTTCATGTCCAGGCATCCTGACCTTTGATCTCTGAATTGCAGATTCAATAGGAAGCTCTTCCTCAAATACAATGCAACTATGAAGCTAATAAAAACTGGGTGCAAGAAACTTGAGGAAAGTAGACTGGTCATAAGAAATACCAAAATGTAAATTTTAGCTCGTGACCTTGACCTTTGACATCTGAGATCAAGAATCTATTGCAAAATGACTCATGTCCATGTGTAGGCTACTTATGGAGTTTGATGAAAATCAGATACTGAAAACTGCTTTTTTGAGCAGAAACCCACATTAAAATGTCAGCTCCAGTTACTTTGACTTTCACCTCTCTGCCTCAGAATCAACAGGGTGCTGCTCCTGCCTAAGTGTAGGCTACGAAAGAAGTTTGATGAAATTAGGCCAAAGAACCTTGACTTATCATGAAGAAAGGAGAATCACATTCATTTTTAAGTCCAGTGACTTTGCCCTTGGACCTAGCAACACCCAAAATTGATAGGCTACCACCTCAACCCATGGGTAGGCCATAAAAAAAGACCACTCTTACAGATGTTTACCACATGGGCAAGGTATCTTCAAAGTCCTGTGAATCTCGATCCAGTAGTTTAGGAGATGGATGAATGGTCAGACAAATGGAAGGTACCATAATACCTCCAATGTTAATATGGAGATTGAACGTGCATTCTAGACAAGTAGTATATTTTAAAAATTGTCCATGCCCAGCAAAGTAAATTTGAGGAAATGTGGTATCTGATGAGAGATTACACCCACCTCTGCCAATGTTTTGTTCTTTTTTAACTCTTCCATCTCTTCCATCAGCTGTAGACTGAGCTCCACATTTCCATCAGCTCCTGCTTGTTCCGCCTTGGCCAGCTTTGTCCCTATCACCTCTCCTAGCTGGAGGATCACTTCTGCCTAAAAAGGTAAAATAAGTTCCTTTATTGTGTGCTCAAACTTTCGCAGACTCCAAAGTGTTGTAATAAATTTGTATACACCTATTATTTTTAAAAACAAGAGTCCCTTGAAGGGATTGATGCTCAACACGGCAAAAAGAATTTCCAGGAATTCAAGACAAGACCATTTCTTCCTTTTAACTACTGAGTGTTGAAACCATCTCTGATATTCTTCAGCGATTCTAAGATTTTTGAATTAGCTGCTGTGGTGGACATATTGGCTGTCAGATTGGCACCATTTTCATTTAGGACAAAGTAGACATCATTAGAAGTCTTTTGGTCAACACCCCATGTCATAATGATCATTCATTCAGGGGAAGTAGTGACAACAAGATTTTCATGACAGCTCTCATGGCAGCCATATTGGATGTACAACTGGCACCATTTTCATTTAGGACCAACTAGATATCATAAGTCTACTGGAAAACCCCCAAGATAACAATATTTTCAAGATAGCCACCAAGGTGGCTATATTGAGGGTTAGCCATTTTCATTTATGACAAAGCAGACACCACAAGAACTCTTCTGATGAAAACCTCATGTCAAAATGACTTTCCCTTTATGAGGATTAGAGAAAACAAGATTTTCAAGATGGCCTCATACTGGACATCAGATCAGCACCATTGTAATTTATGATCAACAAAACATTATAAGAAGTCTTTCAGTAAAACCCCATGTTGATATGACCATCCATTCAGGAGGAGTATCAATAACAAGATTTTCAAATGGCCGCTGTGGTGGCCGTTTTGGATGTGCGAGCAACACCATTTTCATCTAGGACCAAGTAGACCATGGGATGAATATGTGCGTAAAGTTCATGGCAATCCTCCCAGTAGTTTAGGAGGAGTAGCAATAACAAACTTGTCCTAACGGATGGACAGACTCTTCTGATGAAAACCCCATGTCAAAATGACTTTCCCTGTTAAGAGGAGTAATGAAAACAAGATTTTCAAGATGGTTACATATTGGATGTCAGATCAGCTCCATTATAATTTAAGATCAACAAAACATTATAAGAAGTCTCTTAATGAAAACCCCTTGATGATATGACCATTCATTCAGGAGTAGTGATAACAAAGATTTTCAAGCTGGCCACTGTTGCAGCCATATTAAACCCCATATCAGCACCATTTTCATTATGACCAACTAGACATCATACAAAATCTTTTAGTAAAAACCACATTTTTATATGACCATCCATGTAGTAGGAGTAGCAAAAAAGATTTTCAAGATGGCCACTGTGGCAGCCATATTGGATGCCAGATCAGCACCATTTTCATTTAGGACTAACTAGACATCATACAAAGTCTTTCAGTGAAAACTTCATGTCGATATGACCATCCTAAGGAGTAGCCATAACAAGATTTAACAAAATGGCTGCCATAGCGGCCATATTGGAGGTCAGATTAGCACCATTTTTATTTAGGACCAACTAGACATCACAAAAAGTCTTTTAGTGAAAACACCATGCTAATATGACCATCCTTTCAGGAACAGTAGCGATCACAGGATTTTAATGATGGCTGCCATGGCAGTCATATTGGATGTCAGATCAGCACCATTTTCATTTAGGACAAACTAGACATCATAAGAAATATTTTAGTGAAAACCCCATGTTGATATGAAGATCCATGTAGTAGGAGTAGCAATAACAAGATTTTCAAGATGGCCACTGTGGCAGCCATATTGGACCCCAGATCAACACAATGTCATTTAGGACTAACTAGATAGCATACAAAGTCTTTCTGTGAAAACTCCATGCCGATGTGACCATCCATTCAAGAGGAGTAGCATTAACAAGATTTTCAAGATGGCTGCCGTGACTGCCATATTGGACATCAGATTGGCACCATTTTCACTTAGAACGAATTAGACATCGTAAGAAGTCGTTGAGTGAAAACCCCATGTTGATATGGCCATCCATTCAGGAGTAGTAATGATAAGATTTTCAAGATGGCTGCTGTGGCAGCCATATTGGACATCAGATCGGCACTATTTTCATTCAGGACCGAGTAGACATTGTAAAAAGTCTTATAGTGAAAACCATATGTTGATATGACCATCCATTCAGGAGTAGTAGCGATGACAAGATTTTCAAGATGGACACTGTGGTGGCCATATTCGATGTGCAAGCTGCACCCTTTTCATTTATGACCAACTAAATGTTGGGATGAATGTGTGTGTAAAGTTTCATGGCAATCCTCCATGTAGTTTAGGAGGAGTAGCGATAACAAACTTGTGCTAACGGATGGACGGATGTTGGATGACAGAAAACGGAAAACAGAGGCTCCCATAAGCTGTTCTGTCTATGACCAGTAGAGTTAAAAAAAAAACTGATATGTAAATATGATTATTTTAAGCATATATAGCCTCCCCTTAATTAAATGTACCCTTCTTTTTCAGTATACATACTCACCAATACACAACAAAAATCTTTGATGTTCCTCAAGAAACTCGAGGAACAGTGAGCAATTTGCTAATGTAAATTAACTCCACCTCTCCCACATCCCACCATTACCCCCATGATGGAGACAAGTCAATTGTCAAACAAGAGTACAGTAAACGGCACATTATACACCCACGTGATGTTTAATAGTAATCTCTATATATGTGCAGAGACCATTTTTCTTCTTTAGTAACAATGACCTTGACCTTCAAACATTTGACCCCCAAATCGATAGGTTTCAGACATATCAAGTGCAAGCCATCTGCAAGCTTGGTCCAGGTCTGTAATATAGAACTAATGTTATTGTGCAAAAACCATTTTTCTTCTTTCAATCAGTGAATTTGGCCTCTGACCTTTTGATCCCAAAATCAATAGGCTTCTTCCTCACCACAAGTGCAAGCCATCCACAAGTTTGGTTGAGGCATGTGATGTAGAGCTGATGTTACTGTGTTGAAACCATTGTATTCCTTCAGTCTCAGTGACCTGGATCTTCCAAAATCAGTAGGGTTCTTCCCCACCACAACTGGGGCCTCCGGTGGCAGAGTGGTGTAAGGTGCTTGCCTTTTACAGATCACTCACACATTTCACCTCTGTCTGGGAGAGTTCAAGTCTCAGCTCGACCAATGTGGGTATGTGAGAAAACTTGCCAGTAGCTTCCCATGGGTTGGTGCTTCTTCCTGTACCAAATATACTGGCAACCATGTATAGCCTATTATGTGCTGAAAAATGGCACTAAACCCCACAAAAACAAACCAAACCACCCCAACTGCAAGCCATGCACAAAGTTTGGTAACCGTAGATGATGGAAATTAAAGTTATTGTGTGGAAACCATTTTTCTTCTTTCAAAGTGACCTTGACCTCTGACCTTTTCAGGCCGAAATCAATAGGGTTCTTCCTTAACCCAAGTGCAAGCTATCCACAACATTTAATAACTGTAGATGGTGGAGAACTCAAGTTACTGTGTGGAAACCATTTTTCTTCTTTCAGTCAAAGTGACCATGACCTTGGAACCCCAAGTGGAAGCTATTCATAAAGTTTGGTAACTGTAGGTGTTGAACAACTTGAATTATTGCACAGAAACCAAGAAACCAAACTGGTAAAAGATGGATGGACAGACGTAACAAAATACACTCCACCTTATAGCAGGTGTATAAAAAGTGCATCGCTCTTCTGAAAAAGTGGGAGGACAATGAGTGGTCAACATGCATATCTTCTGATGATGACCATAATGTGAACCAAGTTTCACAGCAACCAACTGAAAACTGCAGGAATAGTTGCATTACCAAAATTCTGTCATATACTGCACCCAGCTGTAAGTCAAAAAGGGCAATAAATCTAACAAAAATAGCAGGAGCACAAAGATTTGTTAATATGCATATTTTACATTATAACCATAATATGAATAGGTTTCACAGAGATGCATAAAAAACTGCCAAGCCATATGTGCTCACAAGATTCGGACTTGCAATTCATTCAGCTGCAGAACTGAAAGGAAAATAACTCTAAAAACAATTGTGAGCACACAGCGATTTGTTGACATTTACATTTTCAGATGATGGCCATAACCATAACAAGTTTCATGGTGATCCAGAGAAAACTGCAACACTAGTTGTGTCACAGACAGAAAGATGATGTTTGGGCACAAGGATTCCTTTATATAAGAGGCAGGTGTATAAATATGGTGAGCTATTTGCTCATGTAAATATACTCCAGCCTCTCTTGCATCTCACCCCAATCCCCAAGATGGAGATGATTCACTAGTATGGTCTCGAATGAAAACTATGAGATTAGTTTCCTCCAGTTGCAAGTCAAAAAGGGTAATAATACAAACACCACAACACACATTGATTGATCAGTAAGCACAGCTTCATTCTATGATAATGATATTCACCAATAATCACTGAAATCCATCAGTAAATGTGAGACTAGTTGAATTCACAAGATTCTGTCATATGTTGCATCCATCTGTAACTTAAGTCAAAAAAATGCAGCAACTCTTCCACAAATGGTGCAAGTACAATGATTTGTCAACATGCACATCTTCTGGCTTGGAAGCCATAAAACTATCAAGCTTGAGATTTTGTTTCAACCAATCACAAGTGATTTTAATTTTCAAATCTCATTTCTGATTGGCTGATGGTGGAAGCTCAATCGAGACTCATGCTCAAGTTTTATGAAGATGACCATAATATATACCAAGTTTCATATCAATCCATTCAAAACTGCAAGAAGTTGTAGTAACACATTCTGACCTACACTAAATCCTGCTCCAAGTCAAATAAAGGCAAACATGCACAGAAATTTGTTCATATACACATCTTCAGCTGATACCATAATATTTACCAACTTTCAAAGTGAGCCATGAACAACTGAAAGAATAATTGCATCCATAAGGTTCTGTTATACAATGCATTCAGCTTCACAAAAGGGCAAAAACTCGGACAATAAGAGATACCCTTTTGGTCCAGCCTGCCATCTATTTACCTAGAAAGTAACAAACTTTAAAATTAGGCTTATATCTAGGGTGTGGACATGGACAGACATGCACATAGACAACCTAAGTAACTGCTATGTTAAGCTACTGCCAAGGTAGACTTTACAATGGAAGCAAAGATGGGCTTGACAACAAATGCAGAAGCAGTGATTTGTCTACGCGGGCATTTTCAGATGATTCCCATAACAACATTTAACAAATTTTTGGGTGATCCAATTAAAACTTTGAGACTAGTTGCATTCACAAGATTGTGCCATATTTTGTATTCAGCTACAAAAAAAACAAAAAAAAACAATTGATACAAATTACTGGCAGCGATACGTAAAGATGCGCAACTTCATATGATGATCACAATATCTGCAAAGTTTCATGACTATCCATAAAACACTAAGGGACTAGTTGTGTTCACAAGATTGTGCAAAGGACTGAAGAATAGATGGACCATTAGACACATGAAATCCCATCTACTCCTGGTTCTAGGTTTGTGTATAAAAAGGGTCATGCATAACACTACTTTGCCTGCACACTGTACTATGAGGTACTTTATATGACTTGCAAAAACTAATATTGTAAGGACTGTTCCATGTAAACATACATGGTACCCAGGGAAGGAAGGTTTTTAACAATATATGCCAGGGTACTCTGATTACTCAAAGAGCTCATACAAAATTGATACTTCTAAATCACATCTATGGGTGACTACTCCCAGTTGAAAAAGGCTTCCCTGGGTCCCAAGTATGTTTTATTGGAACAGCCCTAACAGAACCTTATCATAAAATCTTAACATTTTGATATCCATGTCTTGCTGTCGACCAATGCATGGCAGACAAAAACCTCATAAAAAAATTTAGAATCTATTGCAGGGGTCGACTTAACACAGATTTTTCCACTGGCCAACAGGGCCAGCTCACATGGAAATCAACTGTCACTGGAGAAAATAAGTGGCCCTACCAATTTAAAAACGACTTTGGAAAATGTAACTGGTCCTGCAGGCCTGTAGCTGTCAGTATTAACTAGCTCACATGGAAATCAACTGTCCTCAAAACCCACAGGCAATCGGCTGGTGGGCCAACAACTAAACTGACCCCTGCTATTGCCAAGTCTCATTTCACGAGATGCAAGTGTATAACATACAACAGATATGTACTGATACAATGTCCAGACTAGGTTGTTCATTCTTGCTTGCTCAATGCACTGGAAACCAGGATAAGCTCTTGCCTTAAAAGCAAATACACCGCTCTCTCATTTTGGTGTGCCTGAACCCACTTATAATGCTGAGGCATGTGTGGATCCCATTTTTTCTCACAGAAAATACCACAAAAATAGGTCCCTATTGACTGAATATGAATACAATCATGGCTAAAATTGGTAAATGAAACCTTGATATATCACTCATTTTATTGTCAAAACAGTGGTTGTTGCCTGGAACTTTCGAATCAACATCATGAAATTTGCAACTTTTAATAAGAAGTCATATATTTTTATAGATTTTCTTGAGAAAAAGAAAAATAACATTTTTTTAATACACTGTAAATAACAATAATTCGTTTTTCAGTTTTATCTTTAACTCGGTTTCAGTGTAATCATCATAAAAGTGATCTGCCCTCTTGTATTCAAATGTGAGACTTGGCAATCGACTGTCAAAGTGATGTTTCGCTCTGTGACTTGTGGAAGTGTTTGTTGCATTGTTACAATCAATTAAAAGTAGACCTGCTTGTAATGTCATGTTAATTACATCTTTTGTATCAAATCAAAGAGCAGAATTAAAAAAAAGTTAAAAGACATGCAAATCCTACATGCGCAAGAGCTAGTGGTCATGGTTGTCTGCTGAGTCAACCCATTCCAATGGACCAACTGAACACTGTTACAAATATTATTATGAAAGTAACATAATTAAAATATCTAACACTACTCAGTGGTTTCTCCTACACATTTGCAAATGTGATCAAGAATAGAAAGCGAATAAACAAAAGGTGTACTCTGTGCATGAAAAGCTTAGTTTCAAAGATGGGGTTCATTTTGGAGAAGAGAGATCCTATGTTTGTAGTGAACTTCGAAGTCCCAAAAATTGGCACTGTGAGGTTGCATGAATGAGCAGAAACTTTGCGATTACTCACAATTAACTCACAGCATCAATATTTTACTGATAGAACATTAAAATATCAGGTTTCATTGTTGTTCTTTCTCAAAATAAATGTCCATCAAATGTCCATCTTTTTTTTTTTTTTTTAAAAATTTTAGTTGTGTTCTGAATCAACAATAACACTAGAATGTATACACATTCACATGCCAAAACGCAACAATGTAATACACAATGTTTTTGCTGGTACACATTTGATGAGTTTTTAACCTTTTTGGAGTAATGTTTTTAAAATTTGTTCAAGGATTAGTTATCTTGAAAATAAGGGTAATTTATACGGAAAAGTGAACAACTTCATTAGAGAAAAGGTATTTACTGACAATTATTTCCATTGCAATTTTATAAAATTAGTATTCCCCCCCCCCAACTCTTTCTCTTCTCACTGTCGATGTCCATCGCTTTCTTAATTTTTCTGAGTTATTTTTGTAACTTGTGCATTTGCTTATGCTGTGGTCTATGTGTTTGGACCCTGCTGTGGGCAAGTTATTGATGAAAAGGTGTAGAGGGCTAGGAAAGATTTGAAACAAGAATGTCTTAATAACTATTCCCAGATTACAGCAACTTGATCAGACATTCCTGTGAAGCAACTTAAATGCCCATTACATGGCCATATTATTCGTAATTATGGTCTTTGTTTATTATCACCTCTAATTTATTTCTCTAAAATAAATAAATAAAAATGAACTTTGTAAAACTTTACTTTCTAAAAAAAAACGAACCTGATATTTTCATAACTCTGATGAAGTGTATTATATATATAAATCTTTTACTGACCTTTGCATTTGCCTCCTCACTAAGCTCTTCCTGAGTTTCCTTGAGTCTTCTTTTGGCCAGCTCAGTCTTCCTGTCACACTCTCCAATGAAGTTCTGCAGGTGCTCCATTGCCTAGAAGCAATAATCAAAACAAGCTAATTAGTAAATGTTCCCCCCCCAACAATTGGTGGTGAGGTCATACAAATTGTACAGTTATGAATTCTTCCTTTGAACTTTGTGATAGAACTGTAAAGTTAGTGGGCACTGCAGACATTGAGTTAACCAAGTTTCATGGCTTTAACTCAAATAGGCATTAGAGTTTATGAGCAGAAAGTTAATAAATAGTGAATGACATATCAGTGACCTTGACTTTGAATGAGGAACAGGAAACACTGTCCAGTTGAAAGGTAAGTGTGCTATGGTACATCACTGTACTTTAAACTACTTTTGAAACAAAACACTTCTCATTATTGAGGAAAGGATAGCATGATGAAAGACTGAAAATATATGCCCGTGACCTTCAAAATAGGAAAGCAAATGTGCTATTGAACACACCGTCTAGTGATGATATACAAGAGACCCTCAAAGGGACTGACACTCTACTGGCTGTCAAGTACTAAAACCATCTCTGACATTCTTGAGAGACTCCAACATACCAAATTTTGTAACAAAAATAAGTTCTTACATGTTGGATTTAACATGTTCATAAGACATATGTAAGTGCAGTACAAATTTTTTTGTCTTGACCTTTTGACACTGAACCTGATATCATGGATAGATCACTAAACTCGTCTCAGACAATGTAAAGATATACCCAAATGCTAAGTTATTGAAGTAGCATCATACAAAATATTCTTCAGATATACTATTACAAACTGGGTTTGATACAAATCTATTAATATTTGTTTTTTATCATGCACATAAGCCAGTATAGCTAGATACCTCAGTCAAGATCTTGGATCTTAAAAATTAATGTCAGAGTGCTGACTATCAACTTGTTCACTTGAAATGAACTAAATACAAAGTTTGGTCAAAATTCACTTGTATATGAACAAGTTGCGGTGTGCATAAGCTTAATGAAGTATGAAAATGCAATAACTTGACCCCACGGTCAATGAGGGTCTGGTTTTCAAAACTCCTTCACAAATGTATGGATATGTGGGTGGTCAGATCTGCATAGTTTTCATTCTAAGTAGTAGTAGCAGTTTTAGGGTTTAAGGGCATGTCAGAACAGTAATGGCTAAAAGCCCATGTTGATGCGACTTTCCATCAAGGAGTAGCAATATCAAGATAGCTGCTGTGGTGGCCATATCAGATATCACATTTGCACCATTTCATTTAGGATAAACTGGACATCATAAGAAGTCTTTTAGTGAAAACCTTTGCTAATATGACCATCCATTCAGGAGGAGTAGCAATAACAAGATTTTCAAGATGGCCATTGTCGTGGCCAGACTGGATATTTAGGCGGTATTTAGGACCAATCAGACATCATAAGAAGTTGTCTAGTGAAAACCCCATGCTGATATATGACTTTCTGTCCAGGAATAGCAAGCACAAAATGTTCACCTCTACTTTTTAGATCCATTAATAAACTATCTGTTCCATATTCTTCAGACTGTGAAGGGTCCTGTTCAACCATGGACAGGATCAAGTGTGTTAAGGAACAGGCAGGCACAGAGGGTGCTCAATTACCTTGTACCCATCAGCAGAGCAGGACTTTGCCAAAAGCATGCGGATTTTAATGTAGCAGTAAAGAGAAATGAGGAAGTGAAGATATGAAAGATTTATATTACTTAAATTCAAAGACTGTAATGAGTTTTGGCATGAAAACATGAAATAACTTTGGGAAATAAAGAATACAATGTAAATATATGTACTTTCTTTTAGATATCATTTATTTTTAAAAAAACTTTTATGATGATAATGCACATTTTTGAAAACATTTTGTGACCCTATTGTGTGCTTAACCCAATGCTATCAAATATTCCTTGAGAAAACACTGCATAGTGGACTAGCAGAGCTGGGCCTATAACTCTTTTTGTTAGGTACTGTGCATAATGGACAAGCAGAACTGGTCTATACTGCTTAGTTAGGTACGCTACCTATGGACCAGCAGATCTGGTTCTATACCATTTAGTTAGGTACAGTGCATAATGGACCAGCAGATCTGGGTTTATAGTGCTTAAACTAGTTGCTCAAAAAAAATCTACAAGTTGACTTAATTGACAAGACAGTGTATATTTGGTACCCCCATATCCTTTAAAAACGTCATCCACTAACATAGAATGAGCACACAGCCTCTGAAACACACACCTCACAGATTCTCAATCAGTAATGTGCAAGTTATAACAACTAAACGCATGTCAGCAATTGCACAGTAAAGTTGTTGAAGTGTACTGGAAAAACTTTCACTTGTGATAATACTAAAGTCTATGCTGCTGATGTAGAAGGTGAAAAGTTTACAAAACATTTTTTTAAAGAGGAACTAGATGTACAAGATTTTATGCAGAGCTATAATTTCCAAGTATGGGCCTAGTGCCTAATCTTTAACTGTATGATACTGTCCTCTGTTCAGCTTACTATGTTGGTCAACCCAGATTTACTATATTTACACTGTGAGATGACGACCTGCTTCTAATAAAAGTGCTGCTCTCAAGTGTTGTGGCTATCCTTGGAGTAGATTAAAGTGTATGTCAATGTGGTCATCTAGGTATATTTACTCAAATTAAATTAAATATTCATTGTTGTTCTAAAATTTAATACTACCGTAATGACGGTAAGTCTTGGGACACCCTTAATTATTTTCAAAGGTAATTTTTTTATGACCTATAAAAGTTGGGACACGAAATTAAAGCAATTTTTTCATGTACTATAAGTCTTGGGACACCTAAAACATTTTTTTTCCCTACTGATCGATTGGCGTATTTTATCGATCGTAAAACCTTATGTAAAATAAACAGGACTTGTTGCTTGTTAAGGGACTTTCATTATGATTTATTACATGGAAATGTTATAAATTATTATAATTTGTTTGACGAATCAATAATGATATTGAATTTTTCTCTGTTTTCTTATTATTTCTACCAAATTGAAATATGTATAATTTAATCAGACGATGACAAGAATTGAGCATTAGCAGTATGTTGTTCCAATTCAACAATAACTTCTCCCTTTTGTGCTCTAGTTTACTATTGTCAGTTTATGCATTATTGCATTAAAATTGTCGAAAGTCACCTGTAATTATTTGCCCCCCCCCCCCCCCTGAAAATGGAAATACCTAATTCATTAAAATGTGATACCAGTATGAGAACAACGAAAATAGTGTTTATTTCAACTCTTGGATTTATTGTGAGCATGTTTACATCATGGAGTCACCACGTGTACATTGAAGATTTTACTTGTGATGAATGAAATACATACATTGGATTCGAATCATAGGCACCACTGCACTAAACTTAAATAATATCCCTAAAATAAGTTCATGTTTACTCTGCTACGGTAATTGTGCTAATATTACTCAGCAGAAGCCAATCACACATCAAAGTACCGGCATTGCTGCCGGACAAACTTCATCTTTACCCAAGCCAATTTCAGGGTTTTAACAATTAACTGGCCTGGATTGCTGTCGGAAAACAAAAGACAAATCCACCAGTTATAAACAAAGGAGACGCCAAACAACCAGCTTGCCAAAATCAAAAGTGGAATGAATAATGTGTGGAAAATTATCATTTTCTGAAGCCGAAACACAAAACTAAAATGGCTCAATGATGCTCTTAATTGATCTATATTCAGAATTTTAACATATATTACGACCATTCTTTCATGAATATATATGACAGTTGTTTGAATTTATGCTGGTTATGTGCTATATATAATTAAACACGCATGCCTTTTCATATAGATTACATCACCTTGTAGGATTGCTTATACCACTGAAAAACAGTAACCGTTGAGCGTGTGAATACAAATAAATGAAACTTCAATGAACATGTAGCTGAAATGTAATTTGGAAGAATGCGATTGGTAAAAACGATGAATAAAGCAAAATCTGCATAAAATATTTTTGGGAATAAACAAGGATATAAGTGACGCCAAGTACGATTTGCACTGTGTAAATACTGTACACTACAGTATAGGTCTTACATTAAATGTAAGTGGCCCGTGAATTATGAAGTCTTTATTTACCTTTAATTTAAATCATGTTGGAGAAATCGGAAAATATGCACATGCAAAAGAATCACATAAAACAATCATAGTAGTTTATAACAGTTTATTGACGTGGTAATTGAACGAGGTGGTCACTGCTGTGTGACATATGGCGATCTTCCCAATTTTGTCTTTACATTTTTTTGTGTCTACAAGTTTCTGGACACCGAAAATTGTATATATTTTACATGCATATAAGTCTTGGGACACGAAAAAAAATTATTATTTTTTTGTGTCCCAAGACTTACCATCATTACGGTAATATAGTTTAACCAAAGTCTATTCAATGCTGAATGCTCTGCACCTTAAATGTCATAAAAAAACTGCCAGTTGACAATTACTGACCGCTATAGACTTTTACAATGATGGCCAGGTAATAAACTGAGTAAAGAAATCAGGATGTCAGGTCTATCATAACAAATAACAGGGTAGTACAAATTTTTTTTTTCAACACGTGCAGCTATCATTGTAACATCACAGTGTGTGACATTCAGTTCGATTTGTTCTGGATCACACCGTTAGGTTCACCTCGTCCAAAAATGTCCACATACTTAAACTTGATTTTTGCCATATGTGTTTCTCGGAGTATGTAAATATTGACCTTCCAAAGGAATATGTATGTATGAGGATCCAAATAAAGAGAATAATTGTCCTTTAAAGGTACGTGTATTCAAATTCTGAAAATATGACACCCATTACTGACATTGAACTGAAAGCCTACATGACCTGTATGACTTGTAATATAGGTACAAGTCTTTCTGCATGTACATAACATGATTCAAAATGAAAGATTGGATTTATCAAACTTTCAAGGGCTCAAAGCTGATTGTAGAAGGCAGGTATTTTAGTTTATGACATAGATCTGACCAAAATTTATTGGCAATAAAACTGAAATCAATAACTGTCATATTTTCACCTTGTCTATCCCCAATGTACATACAACTTGTGAGTTGAACATTAACCTAATTATACTGCATTTTCAATTTACATATACATTTATAAAGCATTGATGCAGTCTTCAGCATGAATAGATGGAAAATTCCTGTTATGTTAGGTCACAATGTGTAGTGCTCAATAGGTCCACTTTCCTCATGCATTTTATGACCATGCATACTGACATGAATATAAGATTATTGCAGGCACTATTTAACTCTGACAGTTTCTTGTAAACATAACAGCCCTATAAATAAGTGAACTTGATTCAATAAAAAAATATATGCTTAATGAATACATTGATTACAAAAACAAAAACAAAGGGAGCATGTCCTAATTGTTGACCGCAGAGTTGTAATCGACTACTGGGTTTCCATTCTATCATGGTCAACTAACTGCCAGTTGTTTCAGCACTACAAACAACACATACTGGTCAATTAACCGACAAGATTATTCAAAACGAGAGTCTGAGAGCTTTAGCGTTTTGAAATAGACACTCCACAAAAAGCTATTAATATCTTTTATTAAGTTACAAATCCAATACTTACATCTATGTCATAGTAGTAGTCCTTCTTCTTGGATGCAAGTTCATAGTCTGCTCGCAGGGCCAGATCATGGATCTTGGGACAATCCCCCAGGTCCATACGCTGAAAACCAGTAGGAAAAGGTAAACATGGCTCAATTCAATATGATGTCAATGAAAAGCAATTCAGTTAGATAGTAATATCTTAACAATCTTAAAAGTTTTAAAGGTAAAGAAAATTTTCTTAATTGAGTATCAACATGCCAAAAATTCCAAGTCTACTCTACTTCACATTTACTACAGTAATGTCCATCAATGTAATCCATAATTTTATTGTTCTTTTTTTTCTGTTCCTAACTTTCAAGAATTCAAACTATGTTAGGCCAGGAATGGCAAGATGTCTTTAAACAAGGTATTTTGACAAAACTATCATGTAGCTGGAATCATTTCAAGGAAAAATGTGGCCTCTGGCATCTTAATATGAGCAGGTTTGGTTTTGGTTTTGTGGGGTTTAACACCATTTTTCAGCACATGATAGGCTATACATGGCGGCCAGTATATCTAGTGGAGGAGGAACCTGGGAAGACCCTGGGAAGAACCACTGACCCACGGGAAGCTTTTTCACATACCCATGTTAACATGAGCAGCCAATCAGATGCAAGATCACCTCATTATTATAGATGGATCTCACTTATTAATGAACTCATCAGAGATCTTGATAACATAAGCTTATATTCCAAGTTTTATCAAAGTCTGACCAGAAATATTGCCTTGAATTGGTAACAAGCTCAGTCAATCAGATGCAAGGTCCCCTTATTAATGTGTGGATCTTGCTCATTATTGAATTTGTCCAAGATCTTGATAATATATGCTTCTATTCCAAGTCCGATAAAAGCCAAATTAGAAATATGACATCCAGAATGGTAACAAACAATTGTTGACAGATAGACAACTGACACTGGGTCTTACCAAAAGCTTACTTGGCTTTACAGCCAAGTGATTGGAAAACAACTGCCCTTAGGTATGATAATGACATAAACCTTTTCATTTACAAAATATGAGAAATATAGTTGCTAACTGAAAAGGAAGACTAAACCCTAACTGCAACTTTCCAGTAAGAGATACTGTAAAAACAAGAATTATCCATACATATATTATCCACACTTTTCACTCATCTTGACCAATAGAATGTCCCCACAATTTGTTCTTCATATTTTTATTTTGTATCCATAGAATCACTGACCACAACAAAATGTGTCCTGAATAATCAATGTTTTGACTGTACAAAACTGCAGTTAATCAGGAAAATGTTTCAAGGGAACAGACTTAAAGACTGCTGTAATGTTCATTGCCTCTATTCCTAGATGCTGCTGAAAATGACCAAATCTAAATAATTAACATATGATGCAAATGACGAGTCTGTAATGACCTACATTATATACAACAAATGATACAACTGTTTTGACAGATACTTTGTAAGTCTCTATAGTCCAAAAAATTTAACAGATCGATATTGTTAGAAAAATATCCTGCCTTAATAGTGAAGCTTTATCATCTACCCATGTCAAAAGATAGGGACAATGGGTGGAAATTTCTTTTAATCAGAAAATATGACCAGATCCTAAACAATCTTTAAATGTGTGTGATCAAACTTGAAATGAGAGAGAGAGAGAGAGAGTTTTAATATGCAAATAGCAGCAACAGTTACAGCAACTTTTTTTTGAAAGACAATTTTTTAAAGGTTGCATTGCATGACAGCGTGCATGTTACCTGCAACTCAAGAGAGCAAGATACAACCAATGAATTAATTTAGCCAAAAAATTGTTTCATCAACATATGTGCATCATAATTTAGTTTTCAAAGAATAGCCCTGACCTTTATAAACTGATTAACAATGAAGGTCAAGATTCCACTATTTCTTTCTTTCTTATGTTATCTTTCAGCAACAGGCTGCAAAATGTTTTTCTTCACAATCTGCACAAATAAACAAGAGTCACTCAAAGGGACTGACATTCTACTGGCTGAAAAGAAAAGAATTTCTAGGAAACCACTAAAAGCCTGTTCTTCTGCCCATTTATTCTTTTTAACTGCTGAGTGTTAATACTGTCTCTCATATTCTTAAGAAACTCTAACATACCAAATTTGGTAACAAAAATATTTTCTTACATGTTCAAGTTAATATATTAACAAGATGCCTGTTAAGTGCAGTACAAAATTCTGTGTCATGGCTTTTGACCTTTAACCTGATATTATGGACAGAAAATTAATGAACTTGCCTCTGACAATGTTAAGATACACGCACATGCTAAATTTGGTTAAATCTATAATATTTTTTGGAAGAAAAAAAAAGAAACTTACTAAAGTGGCATCATTCAAGATATTCACCAGACATATCCACAAACTGGGTTTGATACAAATGCATTCCTACTTGTTTGTGTTAACATGCTCCCAAGCCAGTATAGCTAAAACTTGACTTAACTTGTTCACTGGAATGCAACTAAATACAAAAGTCTGGTCCAAGTTTATTTGTATATGTACAACTCACTGCATGCATAAACTCCAATTAAGTACAAGCAATGGCCTTTGGGTTGACGCCAATTAGGTCTGGCTTTCAAACTCCTTCACAAAAGTGTGGATGTTCTGGTGGACGGATCTGCATACTTTTCATTCAGAACAATTTACATATTGGAAGAAGTGTTTTAGTGAAAGAAGCCCATGTCAATGTCACCATTCATGCAGGAAGAGCTGTGATAACGATACTTTTAAGATGGCCACTATGATGCCATGTTGGAGGTCAGATGAGTCAGATGAGCAAAATTTTCATCTGGATTCAGTTACATATTACCCCACTGTGGACAAGTAGTCATATAAAGATGTTCATGATGGCTGTTAAGGCAGCCATTTTGGAAGTTGGATTAGCATGATTTTATTATAAAAACAACTACATTATGCAAGACAGAAGAGTTAAAAATTTAAAAAAATATGTTGGTACAGCCATCCATTCAGGAAAAGGAACTGTAATTAAATTTTTCACATTTTTTGAGGTCACATTGGTATCATTTTCATTTAGGACCAAATAAATATAGTGAGAAGTGTTTCAGTGGAAACCCCATTTCGATACAACCATACATTCAAGAGTAGTAATAACAAAACTTTCAAGATGGCCACCATGATAAGTATTAATAAAAACAGCTTATCTAAACAGTAAAGATCTGTTCAGTAAAGCCCTTTTCACTTTTAGACACTACGTACCAAGTCTTCTTGCTGTGGAGAAGTGATCATATCAGTCATTAACAATGACAACGTGCTACAAAACACTTACCGTGCTGGCTAGGATATCATGGGGACAGCAACCAAGCAGGAAACTCTTACATACCCGAGGGTCGTCAAACTTCACCCGGTACCGGTTCGAGTCGCCTAAAATATATCCAGGGTCATGAAGAAGCAAACAATTACAAGCAATGAAACTAGAAACAAACATCTGGCAGTTGTTTTTACACAATAACTTGAAGAAATATAAAAGATTTGTACCACTGAGCTATTATAGGTGAAAAAGCAGTGCAGAAACAACAAATAGGCTTATCTATACAGAATTTTTTTTTCTTTATGGGCTTTTATCCATTTCATTTGTTTAACAAATGCTAAAAATTTACAAAACAATTATATACAAATTCATGTTCAAGTCAGCCACTAGATACATGTAACTGTCATAAGAAGCCGAGTTTTCTTTAAAGACATTACTTTTCATTTCTCAATACGGTACAAAAATCTTATTTAAAATCATAAGCACCATTCTACTATTTCTTTTTATTTTTATAAAGATGCAAGTATACCATATTCTGACCACAATTTGTCTAATTTTTGGCAATAAGATCATTAAGTTCAGTTTATTGTTCTTCCATGAAGTCATCAAGTTGGTATCGTAACTTTCAAGCTCACTACAAATGCCCTGATTTTACAAGTAATTATCTTTCAAAGTATAATGGCTTAAAATATAAATTGGACCAGTTACCATAGGGAAAGTTTCTTCCATAGATGAAATTTATGTTTAACTATACTATCAATAGCACCAAGGTGGCCAATTGTCAATCCATGTATATCACAAACAGAGATGCTAAAAATGTCTGATCATTTCCGATTTTCAGGTCTTGCTCATAATGAAAAATCATCCAACATCTTGACCAAATTAGTCTATTTACCAAGTCTGATTAAAATCAGGTCAGAAAGTCTTTTGTGTGATAAGCAGCTCAGCCAATTATATGCAAGATCACCTCATTAATATACATAGATCTTTCTCATAATAAAGCACATTATATATCTTGATATCATAAACCTATTTACCAAGTTTGATAAAAATATGATCAGAAATAGTATCGCCATAACGTTCACAAGCTCAATGACTCAGATGCAAAATCAACTCATTAATATGCATGATCTTGCTCATTACTGTATTCATCCAAGAGCTTAATGACTTACGCCTATCTACCAAGTTTAATCAAAATAGGATTAGAAATAGTCTCTACAGTGGGAACAAGCTCAGCAAAACACCTGCAAGAACATCTCATTCAAAGGTATGGATCCTGGGCATTATAGAACTCCTGCAAGATCCTGATCATACAATCTTATATTTGAAGTCTGATGAGAATCAGATAAGAAATATGGCCTCAAGAATGACAACAAGTTCAGCCAAACAGATGCATCAATATGTGTGGATCCCACTCCTTTTCAAAACTGTCAAAGATCTTAATGATAAAAGACCATATTCCAAGTTTGATCAAAATCAGATCATAATTATGGCTTCCAGAGAGGTAATAAACTCGGCCAATCACATCATTAATATGCATGGATCTCATTATTGTAATTGTCCACAATCCTGATACAAGCATACATTCCAAGTTTGATCAAAACAGAACTAAAAATTAATGGTAATCCGTTAGCCAGAGTGTTGTAAATTTTCTGATGGACTAGTAGTTTTCATAATTTCAATAGTCTGGTGGAATTAATCTTAATAAATGTCTGACATTGTTTTGTGGGAAGGACTAGATTCTGAAGGACAAGTAAATGTTTCGATCTACTTGTCCTTCTGCTTACAAAGAAATGTATCTTAAAATTACATTATTAGTATGCATGGATCTCATTCATTATCGAACCCATCTAAGATCTTGATGATGTAAGCACATATTTAAAGTTTGATCAAAATGGGATAAGAAATATGGCCTCCAGACTATTAACATGCTCAGCCAATCAGATGCAAGTTCATCTCATTAGTATGCATGGATTTTGCTCATTATTGAACCTGTCTGAGATCTTAATAATATTAATATAAATTACAAGTTTGATCAAAACTGGATCAAATATACGACCTTCAGAGAAGAACAAGTAATAAATCAGATGTAAGATCACCTCATTAATATTATGCATGTTTCTCGCTTATTATCAAAGTTGTCCAAGATTTTGATGATATAAAACAATATTCCAATTCTACTGAAATCGGATTAGAAATATGGACATCTGAGTGGTAACAAGCAATTGTTTAAGAACAGACAATACTCAACACAATCGATGCAGGGCCATAAATTAAGCTCAGTTGGCATTGTAGTTCTTTCCTGACTTGACAGAAATGGCAGAGGATGTTCTGAAAACCCATATGATGCCAACTGTCAACAAGATTTCCTGAGCCTGCATTGTTATAATAAATAACATGTTCTACCAGCTGTGTTTCTCCGTATTTTGGGGGAAAAAATGAGAAAGACTGTGTCTATGGCCAGGTAAAAGACAAGAGTTTGGAGTTCAAGGTAAGTAATGACCAACTTTCACAGATGAATCAAACTAGTTTGTGCTATCGAGGCATCTACAGCATACTGCTTACGATTGATCAATTTCACCGTCTTCATTGTATTTAAAGCCAAGTTGAGTACAAACGGGGCTGTTTGCCTGCTAACTGGGTATAAGATCTAGTTCAGGCTTATTTGACAGTGACTAGGCATCAGTCATTACTAAACCATGCAGCACTTGACTGGTTATGGTGTTATTTCATCATACCATGCAGGCATTTGGCATCAAGATATTGTACTGATATAAATAAATAACATGTTCTACCAGCAGTGTTTCTTCTTATTTTGGGAAAAAATGAGAAAGATTGAGTTTGTGGCCAGGTAAAAGTCAAGTAAGTAATAACCAACTTTCAGAGATGAATGATGTCAACACACGTGTTGAGATTAGGAGTCCTGCCAGACTAGCCCATGCCATCCAAGCATCTGCAGCATACTGCTAACGATTTATCAATTTCATCATCTTCCTTGTATTTAAAGCCAAACGGAGTCCAAATGGTGCTCTTTGCCTGCTAATTGAGTATAAATTCTGGTTCAGGCTTATTTGACAGTGACTAACCATCAGTCATTACTAAACCATGCATTTGACTGATTATGGTGTTATTTCATGATACTATGCAATATCTTGAGTAAACAAACAATGTTTCATAAAATGTCCAGCTAACAGACAGTTAGCATCAAGATAATATGGAAGAATCTTTAACAAATTTAAACTTGCAAAACAGTAATATACCAATGCAGACCAATATGTTATACCACCACTAACAACAACACTGTCATAAAAGTGATACATATGCCTTGCTTGTGCTTCACAGACAAGGCAATAAGATGGGGTATCTACGTTCCTTACTATACAAGGGCAACTTTGATCAGTAAAGACTGACAAGTGGGGGGGGGGGGGGTAACAAGTATCACTCCTTGTGATGTAGTGATGTAACTTTACATGACAGCAACACAATTCAGTGGCCATGTTCAGTATCTTAATTAATTCTAGGACGATTAAACTTTGAACTTGTCCTTAATGACATAATTAGAATCAACAATTGTTATGCCTGTCTCCTGAATAAAGTTACCATATTTGTAGTTTCAACCACTGCTTTAGGAATGTAAAGCAACACAAGATGTAAGGCTAAATAAACAATGCAGTAGGTAACTAACTGGACTATCTCATAAACATACTTGTATGTATTCTATTTCATGTACATGTTAAGTTGTATCATTAACAAGTCATGTAACTTGCCTATGTTCTCATTTCTTTCAACCATAGAAAGGGACAGATATTTCAACAGTTTCATTGCCTCAATTAAGATACAGTGTACCAATGCCAGTCTTGGGTAGGCATATTAGTACAAACATGCTTCTTGAACATTTTATTAGGTTTCAAGGAATGCACTGGTTTGGAGTTTTAGGGCAATATATCTAACGAAATATAACATTGTTTTATTCAAGTCTATTCTTGTTAATCCAACTGAAAGTGTTTTCATTACTGTGTGATTAGCAAGATTCATGGATTAAGATAATAAACTGACCCCTCAGAAAAATGGAGGATGCTTTACCTAATCATCAGCATATCAATTTCTTTACCACTGGTGTTTTTTGTCTGAAAAATACCAGTGAACGAAATAAGATTTGTAAGTTTATTGTAAACATTTTATGAAAAATGGATGAAAAATATCAAAGAAGTTGAAATTGTATATGTAATATAATAAATTCTATCAGGTGCCTTATAGCCAATGACATCCTTTTGCACCAGGATAGCAAACGAATTGGTCAGCTGTCTATTGGAATCTGTGTTATGCTATGGTTCATTGACATATGTCACCCACAAAAGAGGGGTCAAGTCTATTATCCTTTATAAAATCATTCTCATTCATGCCAATACTTAAAGCAAGAGTACTGTGAACAGCACAGAATATGCCAACCCCATGTTTAATAGAAATAATAGTCCTATGTGTAGGCAATAAACTAGGGTATGGTTGATTCTGGAGATTATTGACCAATGGGTCTCAATGACCTGGACCTTTAGTCAAAGTATGTGGTCTTGACCTAAACTTAATATGCAGAAACCATTATTTTCTTATTAGACTTACTATGAGTGTAATCTCTGCCTTTATAATCCACAATCTAAAGGTTTCTTTATTACCCTAAGTGCAAGCCATTCATAGAGTTTGGTCAAGGAACCTACTCAAGAAGAAAGTTATTCTGAAAAAACAACTTTTCCTCGAGCCACAATGATCATGACCTTTGACATTTTGACCCCAAATCAACAGGCCTCTTCCATATATTAAGTGCAAGCCCTCCACAAACTGGTCAAGGTACACATGGTCTAAAAATTAAGTTATTATGGAATGACCATTTTTCTTCTTTCAGTCTCATTAACCCTGACCTTTGGACTCCAAAAGCAACAGATTTCTTTCTAACCCAATGTACAGGTCATCCAAAAACTATGGTAAAGGTACATGGTCGATAAGTAAAATTTGTCTGCAGAAGCCATTTCTTTTACTTCAGTTATAGTGACCTTAATCTTTGACATTCTGAACCATAACAAAATAGGAGTCGTCTTTACATCAAGTGCATACCATCCAAAGTTTTGTTCATGTCTGTGATACAGAAGTGATGCTACTGTGCAGAAACCATTTTTCTTCTATCAGTCTCCGTGACCATGATGTTTTACCGTTAGCCCCTAAAGTCTAAAAGCTTCTTCCTTACCCCAAGTGCAACCCATCCACAAAGTTTGGTCCAGGTATGTGATGTAGAATTAATGTTATTGTGCAAAAACCATATTTAGTCTTACAGTCCGTAACCCTGACCTTTGACCTTTTGACTCCAAAACTGACAGGCTTCTTCCTTACCCCATGTGCAAGTCATTCACAAAGTGTGGTAACTGCAAATGGTGGAAAACTCTGGTTATTGTGCAGAACACATCTTTCTTTAATTCACAGTGACCTTGACCACTGACCCCAAAATCAAGTTTTTTTTTCTTACCCAAAGTGTAACTGTAACTGTTTAATAACTGATGATGATGATGGAGAATGCAAGTTATTGTGCAGAAACCAAATTGGCAACAGAAGGACTGACAACATCACAACATAATACCCTCTGCCTTACAGTGATCATCACAACAGGTTTATAAAAGTTGGATCAACAAGTATAGACTATACTATTTGTCAGAGTCCTAATGAAAGAGGTACTGTACTTAAACTATTTCATACCTGATATCATAATTTACATGCATAAATAGTTGAGTGTAAAAAAAACAGACCAGTCGGCAGACTGAGAGGGAGAAAGAGACAGACACATAGACAATTTGGACCTAAATCCAAAGAGCCACTACATGCAGTCTGAATTATCACAATAAAACTGGAAGACATATTTCCTCTTGATAAAAATGCAGTATTCTTCAGCCTGTTAGGCATCTATCCACTAAAACCTCAAACCAAGAATCCATTATAGTTTCTTGCAGATAATCTTCTAATAAGCTGCTTTCCTCAGATCCATTTCAGATTTCGTTTTGAAAAGAGTTTAGGCCTCAAGGTTATAAAAACAGTTTTTTCTCCATCGCAGACTGAATTCTGATTTCAGATTGGCCAGTGGTCTCAAATAAATCTATCAAACAAGACGAGTCTTCAGTTGAAGCATGAAAATGTTTTTATAACCTTGGGACCCGATATGTATATCTGTTGTTAATATCACTGTGCAGATCTGCAATATACTTCATAATTTTGACAAAGGCGAGTTACACAACATGTCACTGTCAAGATTGTAATTTATGTTTAAATGGCACAAGAATGATGTTAGTACAAAACAACTAAAATTTAAGTATGGCATACAATACACACTGCGAAGTCCTATATAGCTTCATCGAGTCACCTCGACAGATCTTTGCTTAGATGAAGTACCTGTCCAAAACTCACCTGAAATGTAAATCAGCACTTGATCGCTTCCCTTTCTACTATTTCAAGGGATAGCATCAGGTACTTGCTTTATATAATCGACATCAAGTAAAATACTTTTTAAAATTCTTTTTTAAATGAACTGTGATTTATTCAATCTCCAAGTAAGTTCATACACTTTCAATAACGATGTTAACATCAATTTAATAAAAATGTTTGAAAAGAAAATATTTATACGAACTTTATGAAGAAAAGGTATGTACATATGTACACTATATTACCTGGGTGTGGTAAAGTGAATAATATATTCATCATTCATGTTGATAATTAACTGAGAAAATATGCATGTGAAATTACATCCTAATAAAAAAGGAAAATAAAAAGAGGCATACAAAACAATTGGGTTTATATAAAACAAACAGCTGCCCACAGGAAGCTGTGTTCTCTGCAATAAAAAGTTACTATACGTTCAACTCACGGCTTGGACTTTCACCAGCTTTTCAAATATGCCTGGATAACACCCCATTAGATAGCTCCCTTAAAAAATAGGGATGGAAATATCATAAGTTATGATGTCTCATCACATATGGCCTACAGATGTATTAATTTGTTAACCAAAAGCAATTAAGAACATCCCTACTGTACTTGCATATAATATTATTTAAAGTATTTGGAAAGCATCATATATTTCTCCCTAGGATTTTGACATCTTGACTAAGCTCACAGATGTTGGGTACATGTATTCTACATGTAGGCATCACATTTTCTATTAATGGACTCAAAGCTTCTGACTAACTAAGGAAACTAGATATCTGTGCAAATGTCACATTCAAATATTAAACTTAGCTTTTCTGCTGAAACTTTTCCTTAAATACCTCTTTTCACTTAAATACCTCAAATAAAAAAATGAATTACCAACAGTAAAAGTGGATACCTGTGAATGTTTATAACATGCTGGGGAATGAAACATTTACATCAAAACCTCATTTATACAAATATATATGGGGCCATGAAAATGGTTCAGATAAATACAAGTTCAGATTTTTGAGCCTGTATTGTAAAATACCACATGCATGTATGTGTATTTGTTTGGGGAATTGGTGATGGTTTGAATTAACCCAAACAATTTGGATAAATGATGCTTGGAAGATTAAGACTTGACTGTACTTAATTCTATTCTGGGCCAGAATAATCAAAAAGTTCTGACTAATGGCACCTATTGGTCCAGTAAAATTTAGTTTAGTTACATTTTCAATACTTAAATCACAAAATAAATTGAAATGAAACTTTGAGCTAAAAAAGGAACAAATACAGTAATTTACTTTTCTGTGACTATTGTGGAATGATGTAATCATATATATATGGAATTCTGCAGTAACATATTTCTGTAAACTGATGGATAATTAAAAAACTTTATGTCATTGTATATGTATAATAGTAGTCTTCCAGAAGATTTTTTTTTCCCAGTGGGAAGAACAATTTACAAGAATGTAACATTTCAATCTGGAAGATCAATGCAGGTGAACCCTAAATAAGCCTTGAATAATCTGTTCCTGACACTGATGACAAGTCCTATGTTATGACAGCAAATGCCAAATTCTACCAACCTACAGAAAAGCCCATGATAATAATACTAACAACAACAACAATAATAAAAAAATAATAATAATGTTTTTGTTGTAGGATATTGTGTTGTCTTTCACAACATATGTAATGCACCCTTATTATTCCCTCATTGGAAAAATAATTACGAGGAAGTTTTCAAGTATGATTAGGAATGAGGCCGGGGTCAATCAGTTTTTGAAAAAAAGATGACCAATTAGGAAAAATTTTAAAGAGTAAATCCCAAAAATTGGTAATTCTGCATGACTCTGAAATTATTTTTTTTGTAGGGAAATTGGCCCTATTTATTGGCTCATGTCTGATTAAGTTGGTTGTTATGGGTTTAACGCCATTTTTCAGCACATGATAGGCCATACATGGCGGCCAGTATATTTGGTGGAGGAAGAACCAGAGAAAACCCCGGGAAGAACCACCGACCCACGGGAAGCTACTGGCAAGCTTCTCACATACCCATGTTGGCCGAGCCCAAGACTTGAACCCATGCGGACAGAGGTGAGATGGCAGTGATCTGTAATGGCGAGCGCCTTAGACCACTCGGAGGCCTCCTGTCTGATTAGGAAAATGTCACTATGAGCCAATTTGAAATGCGTCTGAAGTATTAATCTATTGAATATCTTTAGTACACATCAACATGTTTTTGAAATTTGAATGAGTATTATTTGTATCTGTAAAGATGTTTTGTGTCCCTCAATATTTAGTATTATATTTAAATTATTTAATGCATTTCTTATATTACTTGCTTAACTTAATGAATAAACCTCAAAAGGGTTGAATGTTAGACTTTTTTTTAAAAATAAACTGAACAAGAATGAAAATCATAAACTTTGATAAATTGATATAGTTCTCAACTAGGATTTCAAACGATGGAGTCCAGGACTCCTAACCTGGAATACATTGGAGTCTCTGCTCACAAATTTGGAGTTCCACTCCTAACATTAGGATTACAAAAACTGTTATTAACTTATCAAATTCTACTGCAACTAAGGTATTTTTTTTGTGCACAAAAGTAAAGAATGCACCTTTTTTTTTCTTGTTTATTGAAAGAAAGAAAATTTTATTTTTGACATGCACATATAGTGATCAAATTAAGTGTCGAAGACTTGGCAACCCATGGCTGACAGAGTTTTGTGTAAAATGGACAATAATAATAATCAGGGTTCTCCCCAGCCCAATAAGGTTCTGTGGTACGACAGCGCCTTACTGCTCTGTGCCACAGTACTCTGAATATTCTAGGACACAACATTAAGAAACACTGCTCATGTCCCCAAACAAACCCAAAATACCTCTTTAAATGAAAATTCCTTCCTAAAAACTGTCCTAAATAAATTTCCTTGCTGTAAATGAATTCATGGACAGATAATCCAATTATAACAAGATGTTGTTTCAATTTATGATCGATACCTGTAATGACAGCACTTGTTCAAACAAGCGAGAATTTCTCTAATTCAACAGCTCAGTTTAAGTTACATTCCAGAAATGCAGTGCATCTATTTCCCTTTATATTTATATCATCCAATCACATTTTCAAAATACTTTATTAGTTACATAGGTGTAGAACATAGATATTTGAAGGCTGGCATTTACTTTCTGTTGCTGTAGCTACTTCTCTCTTTCTCCTAATGTACAATACTATAGGTCATACAAATCTGATTATACATCCTTTTTCTGTGAGAAGATAATATTGATGTCAACAAAGCTATCCAGAAAAATGGGTGAACAGCTTTGCTGCATGCATATCAAATTCCAAATCTGCATTGCTTATGCATGTACAGATAGTGTTATGCAAACATTGCAGATGCAAGACAGGACTTTATTCTCGTACATGTTGTTAACTTAATTTAGTACATTTTTATTTCAAAATGAACTTTAATGATTAAATAGGAGTGAATTCTTATTTACATACTGTTTTCAGCCAAAGTCACATTTACAAAAGCTTAAAAGGGTCAAGAACAGTTCTCTGCTTATACTTATTTTTGTAATCCTTTATACCCGAAAACCCCAATTTTATTGATCTTGTCACATTATTTTGAATAATTACGAACTAATGCATTTAAATGTGTTACTCTCAAGAAGTCGGAGCATGCATTATCTTCGCCTGATACATGCACTGAAGTACCCCATCAGGGCAACATATAACTTGTTCAAGTGGTGACTATAGCGCAAGTGACGCGTAATGGGGTTATGGAATGAACAGGGATTCTGTGGAAATTTAAGAACCGAACGACCAATGCTACAACTACATTCAACAGAATTATCAATGGCTTAAATAAAAATAAAAAAAACTGATGAATTGCTGGGAAAAATTTAAAAAATATGGGGCATTTCACTGCATTAGCAAAATCTTGTTTGTTAGAGATGTACATCTATTTTCTAACTTTTATTTCATGTAGGTCACAAAGAGAAAATAAGTATACCAAATACTATTTTTGTTCCAAGCTATTTGCCAATAACTCTTTCAAAATACACTGTAGTTAATAATGTTTCTGGTTTCACACTATAAAATACTGGGTTTGTTAATAAAGTATTATTATTACTATGAGTATATATTTTTTAAAATAATTTTTCCCCTTACATTTATTGAAAGTGAACCATAGTTGCACGATCTAAATTTATTTCTCTGAGAAAAGACCTTGTCAGCATTAGTCAACTGCACTATGTTATGTGATAGTTGAATACACACAGACTATATATAATTACTTAAATAACTTGTTTTTGATACAACTTGCTGTATATTTTAGGTTGCCATTATAAAATCATGATTTCTAGTCTATATCCAGTAGGAACTAAATATTGGGATATGTAGTAAACATCTTAATGAACATGATGTCTAATATTGTTACCTATGAAGGCACTGAAATCTGGATTGGTCACGATATTCAGAAAAACTGGAATTCTGTTGTTGTATTTTTAAATTCTTCTATAATGGTCAGGAAAATTGTTATGGTTGGCAGGCAAAAAGTAGCATTGGTTTGGAATCAGGAAACAAAGCTATTTTTCTTTTAGACCCAACTAAGATGGTAAATAAGGGAAAACCCTCTTTAAAAGATATCTTTCATCTCCTAACATAATCTCTCACCATACTTTTACTTGATCTGCTACATTTATTTTTGCTAATTGGTAAAGCAAAAGTTAGGGAAAAAAAGATAATGAAGTGTCATTTTAATTTAATTCCTGTACCATATGAAAGGAAACTACTTGTTTCTCAATGTTCTCTCTCTCCATTTTCCCTAATATCATCTCAATGTAAAGGTGACAATAAAGTTATTGCTGAAAGCTGTCCAAATCCTTTTAAAAGTGTAGCAGGATTATAGAAGATTTTTTGCCTTAAAGACACTAGGAATTAAATTTAAAATGAGCAGTACTAACAACATTCTTAATAATAATACCCGGTTGATAACTCAAGTTAAATCTCTCGATCAATATTTTCTGTGCCTTTCTTCCTCAAGAAATTTTAAAAAAAGAAAGCATTTCCCCCTTTTGGGGGTTTATTTTGACAAGTTTGGACCAAATAAATCATTATTTTCAGTTGGAAAATGACTTTTCCATCAATACACTTCTACAGTAATGTATGTTCACCTCGTTTTAGAAAGACATCACACAAAATCCAATACAGTAACCAAATACTGAAAAAAATGGAGAATTTTTATTGAAATGAATACTTTATACATGTCATATACAATTCATATAAAAAAGGACAACTTTAGAAGTGATTATTTAAATTCTGACTTCATACAAATCTCTAATAGGGGGCAGTAAGCTTCACTTTGTTACATAAACTTACCCAATATTTTTAAACATTTGCAGAATGTTCAAACTTCGTATATGATTTGAAATGAAAAAGTAAATAGTTTAATTCAAAGTTGGCTTCTAACCTGCTTATGAATTAACAAAAAGTTTTTGTTTGGAGTTATTCATTTATGATGTCATGTGTGAGCGCAGACTATAATCATTCAGTTTTTGTTATTGATCTAGGTGTTTAATTTCATAAAACAATCAATAATGGCTGCATGATACATCTATATGATTAACAATAGGGGTGAAACGTTACACCTGTGCCGCGTATGGATACGATTCACAATACACAGCCTATGATACAATACATTATCGATTCTCAGTTTAAAGAATAAGAAGGCAAACGACTAATAATTATTCATGACTGCTGAAGATTAAAGTAACTTATATAGGGTATATATCGTTTTGTATCGATTCCTCACATCTTGTATCAATATGGCAAAGTATCAATGCATCGATGAATCGTTTCACCTCCAATTAACAAGTACATTCTTTCATTCCTCCTGTTTCTTCCCTTTTCTTTTTTTTCCTTCTTTTTCTCTGCAAAATATTTTAGTTCTCTTTTATTTTCCCTCTCCATTAATTTCTCTTATGAAATTGTAAATAACTGTGCCACATTGCATCTTGTAAATATACTTCAAAATATTTGTATATAATAAGGGAGATTATTTCTGTAAACTTATGTCATATCCTGTCAAAAAATACTTTTCATCATTATTATTATTACTACTGAAAGCCCTGACAATGGTTGGGATATCCTTGTTACTAACAAGAGTAGTGAGTACTGTAACAGCAAATTATACATGCACCCCATGTTTAATACCACTTTTCTTTTTTCAATCACAGTGACTTCGACCTTTCACCATTGGATCCCAAAATAAACAGGCTTGTCCTTACCCCAAATGCAAGCCATCCACAAAGTTTGGTTGCAGTATGTGATGTAGAAATAATGTCATTGTGCAGAAACAATTATTAATTTTTCAGTCAGTGACTGATCCTTGGACTCCAAAATCAGCAGGGTTCTTCCCCACCCCAAGTGCAAGCTATCCAGAAAGTTTGGTAACTTCAGATCGTGGAGAACTTGAGTTATTGTGCAAAAACCATTTTTCTTCTTTCAGTCACAATGACCTTGACCTTTAGAGCCTGAAATCAACTGGGGTTCTTCTTAACCCAAATGCAAGCCATCTGCAAAGTTTGGTAATTGTAGATGGTGGGCAACTTGAATTATTGTGTGGTAAACTACTTGGTAACATACAGCTGGACAATATAATTACACAATAAACTCTGCCTTGTGGCAGGAATATAAAGAACCCTTCCGTGTCCTCACAAAAACGTCTAAAATCCAATTTAACAAGATAATACTATTAATAGGCTTGTGCTACAGGTTGTTCGGCGGCAATGAAACATAAACTTGTCTTTTCTTGTTATGTGAACCTCATTTCATCCCCGATTATCTGGTTGGAAAAAAACTGTCGGAGTATTGCTTCCCTAATCATGCTATGTGTTGCAAGGGAGGGAATTCGTACGTTGATGCTTTCGCCTGCTGCGTTTTTCACCGAATTGGGTACAAACTTTGGTTAAATATGACCAACAACAATAGCGTTTGCTACATAAATTCGTAATGATAGTTCATAATGTAAAGAAATAAACTGCAATACAAATCTAAATTGCTGGCACTTAGTACGTTAAGCCAGCAAGATTTTCGATCGGTTCGAATTACCAAAAACGCCAAGAATCTGGTTATTTTTTCGTAACTTACCATCCCTCGTCGTGCCCATCAACTCATCCAACATGGCACGAATTTGATCATGAGCCGACATGGTGGTACTTAATAGTGTTTCATTCGAAGTAAATGTTTAAATTTTCAAAAAGAAACGCAAACTGACTTGTGCCACATACACCAAAATGGCTTTCACTGTCTGCGTTGAGCAGTCTGGTATACCGTTGCTTTCGCAATTTGGATTCAGGTTTTCATTATTACGGTAGCAGTCTCCATAAATTATGGCCATAGTGTGGTGCTAAAAACATACGATTTTGCATTTCAGAACAAATTATGCTGCTATATTCATTTTATTTATTGGGAGAATTATCATAGTGAAAGTAAAAGTCAGAATATAAAATGTTAAACGTTGATGTCTTTATGGGATTGGCTATTTTTAGGACTGCATAACACTGTTAAGAACACCGGACACTCCTTTGCATAAAGGGACTGTCCAACCGAAAACCGGACTGTCGGGTATAAAACCGGAGGAATGGCTACCCTAATTGTGGTAACACTAGTACTATCTCTACTACTACTACTACTACTACTACTACTAATAATAATAATAACAATAAAAATAATAACTATTTATGAGGGTTATATATTTAGCTAATATTATATACAGCCGTGAGAAGAAAAAGAGTGAACAGACATGTATGTAAGAATGTACACTAAAGTAAAATATCTTGAACTACTAAAATTCAATGGACAGGCGAATTTCTTCTCATAAAACATGTTCAAGCACATACTTACACTTGTTCGCACTCGCCATAAGGCATTATGCTAGATATAAAAATTAACAACAGAAAGGTAAAAGAAAGATATCTACTTAACGCCTCATTCACCACACACACACACACACACACACACACACACACACACACACACACACACAGATGCATACTCACAATAACACACTCATCTTAACGATACATTGAATACACATGCTCACATGGATAAGTAAAGCATGGGAACAATTAAATTGTTTTAAAATTAAACTTTTGATAAAGCTTGGGAGAAATTAAACTGTTTAATAAGTTTTGTAATAATTGTACAATGCAGAACTCCTTGAAAAAATAAACGTTGCGGCGATGAAAATAATAACAGGTGCAACCATAAGTGCATCAATGCACAAGTGTACCATGAAATTAGGTGAGAAATACCAAATTCTCGAGGTTACAAGGATAAATTGATTCAGTTATTTAAATTTTTTAATGGACTAGTACCTGTATATCTTCAAGTTAACAATACTCAAGAAATATTGGCATATTTGTCTGCAAGCAAGTTGAGAAATTAAATTAGCACTGATCTATGTAGTCAGTCACACCAAATCTTTACGTAGACTAGAAATTATGGTAATAGTAACTGACCGTTACTATAATTTCTAGTTAGTGTGAAGATTGGTTCTCACTTCCTATTACTATAATTTCTAGTTAGTGTGAAGATTGGTTCTCACTTCCTATACCTATATTCTGAACAAGGTGAGCCAGCTTTATTTCAATAAAAAATGGCACATGGACACATCTTGGTCTTCTGCAAAAAGCTATTGGGAGTCATACGGGAATTAACATTAGCCCATATGTTACATGGAAATGACACTTGGGAGTCATACGGGAAATTCTATGTTAAAATTGTCCATAGGTTTAACATGGAGATGGTATTATGGGGTCAAAGGTGCTTATAGGGTCAAAAGTATTTATAGGGTGAAAAGTGTTTATAGGGTCAAACGGGAATGGTAATGTTAATATTTGTATGTACAATCCAAACACACACATTTACTATCCAAACACATGGGGTCAACAGTTTTACAGTGGCAAACGTGTTTATAGGGTCAAACGGGAATGGTAATGTTAAAATTGTTATCTACAATCCAAACACACACCTTTACTATCCAAACACACATCCCACTATCCAGCAACCGTTTTTTGACTACTATCCAAACACACACCCATACAATCCAGCACCCGCTTTTGATTACGATCCAAACATACATCCATACAATCCAGCAACTGCTTTTTGATTACTATCCAAACTCCACACACACACACACACACTATCCAAAAAAAGGGTAGGAGTGTTTATACGCACACGCTTTACTTACATACACAGAAACATACTATCACACAAGAAGAGGGGTAGGATGTAAAAGAAGGGGGATGAAATAGACACATACTCTCACACACAAACATTCTATCACACAAATATAAAGTTTATGGGGGTCTACGAGAATTTAACATGGGAAAGTTTATGGGGGCCTAGGAGAATTTAACATTGGAATATTTATCTACTATCCAATTACTTAGTTATCTACTATCCAATTACTTAGTTATCTACTATCTAACACTTAGTTATCTATTATCCAATGACTTAGTTATCTACTATCCAACATCCATACACACTATCCAAAATGCCTTGTGTAGTGTCTAAAGATCCCACACCTACTATCAGACGAAAAGGGTATGATGTGAAACATAAACATACTATCCAACACTCACTTTTTGATTACTATCCAGCACACACCCTACTATCCAACACCCACTTTTTGATATACTATCCAACACCCCATACACACTATCCAAAACGCCTTGTGTTGTGCCTAAAACCCTACACCTACTATCCGACCAAACGGGTATAATGTAAAAGAAGGGGATGAAAGCACACAAACATACTATCCAACACTCACTTTTTTGAGTATTATTAAACACCCACTATTTGATTACTATCCAACACACACCCTATTATCCAACATCCACTGTTTGAGTACAATCCAACAACCACTTTTTGGTTACTATGCAACACCCACTTTTTGGTTACTGTCCAACACACTATCCAAAACGCCTTGTGTAGTGTCTAAAAAACCCACACCTACTATCAGATGAAAATGGTATGATGTAATAGAATGGGATGAAATCACACAAACATACTATCCAACACTTACTTTTTGAGTACTATCCCAAACTCACTTTTTGTTACTATCCAACACACACCCTACTATTAAACATCCACTTTTTGAGTACTATCCAACACCCACTTTTTGATATATTATCAAACATCCACTTTTTGATTATCATCCAACACGCACCTTTTTGTTACTGCAGAACAACCCATATACGCTATCCAAAACGTCTTATGTGGTGTCTAAAATCCCCGCACCTACCATCAGACGAAAAGGGTATGATATAAAAGAAGGGGCTGAAATCACACAAACATATTATCCAACACTCGTTTGAGTACTATCCAACACTCACTTCTTGTTTACTATCCAACACCCGCTTTTTTATATACTATCCCAAATCCACTTTTGATTACTATCCAACACCCACTTTTTGATTACTATCCAACACACACACTACCATTTAACACTAACTTCTTGATTACTATCCAACACCCCCTTTTTATATACTATCCAAAACCCACTTTTGATTTCTACCCAACACCCACTTTTTGTTTTGTTACTATCCAACACCAACTTTTTGATTACTATTCAATACGCTGTGGAAGTAATCAAGATCCCTTACACTTACTAACAAACGAGAAGGGTAGGAGTGCCTTACACACATTATACTTACATACACACAAACCTACTATCATATAAAAGTGGTCGGATGTAAAAGAAAGGGATGAAATATACACACACTATAATATACAAGCAAGAGTGGATGGCAAATCTGGCGAACGCACCGCTTTATATGGGGAAAAGCACGCACGTGAAGGAAAACACCCCTCTGATTCGGTACGAGGACGTGAATGAAAACATGGCCAAGATCAATAGAGAGAAATGTGAAAGAGCATGTCAATACAATTTTTTTTTTCAAAAATAAAGAAATCAAAACCATTTGTTTCAAAATGAACATGTTTAATAATAATAAGAAGTTTCTCTAACTCAAAACAGGAATACAAAACGGACAAAGTTTTAAACATGAATGTATTTACAGGTCTGACAACGTTGTGAAGTCAAACTTGATTGCCAATGATCTAAGGATCTGTCATTTGCCATCGATGCACACTTCGTTTCTGAGCTAAAGAAAAGAGATAGCCATAATGTTCACAAAACCATTTTTCTATTTTATCATCGCTTCTAGAGTACCCACGATCAAAACAAATCACTAAATGTTCTAAGGGAAATCCAGGACTGCATTGATGAAGAAAATACACACAATATTGTCCACACATCATGGAATCTGATCTTTGTAATCTCACATTTTTGAACTGAGTCGATACAACATTTCTTCTAATAAAGTCAATGATGTCTTCTTCCAGAGGAGGCAATCCATAAGAATCAAAATAGCAAGCACTGCGATCCTTTGGAAAGTAGACAGCTACCCAATGGATTCCTGGCCGATGACTGTCGTCTGTGTTGATGACATAAGCTTGAACATCTTTAGGTTTTCGACGGAGAAGTTCATTTTTAGCACACACCACAGGATTCCAAGAAGATGTGTACGAACTGTGAGTCAGCATGTAATGAAGTTCCCAGATATCCATTTTTTTCTTTCTTTTTTTCTTGAAATGATGGTTTCTCAGGCATTCAGTTTTCTCCTTTTCACAGGTAAGGATAAGTCATCAATTCACATCTGAATTTTTCCTTGAATTTTTTGGTCAAGTAAATCGAAGAACAAGTAGTCTCCGTACTCTGTTGCAAGAGAGCTTCGATACGTTCCAGATATTCTTCCAACTTTTCTTCTGAACCCATCATTAAACATTTGTCGTTTTGTTTCTGACTAGGATGATCAATTTGACATCCATAACAATGATTTCTAGTCAGGTCTGTGATTATTTCAGCCAAGTCAGTAGCAAAACAGGAGACTAAATGTTGTTCTTGTTCTGGGCATCTTGACATCATGACTTTTTTGTCTTCTTGTTCTGGATAGACAAAAAAGTCCTCAGCGCCTATTTCAATGTTCTTCGTGTTCCATTTTTTATTTTCTTCTAATAGTCTAGGATTACTTCTCTTAAACTGTTGATTTCCAAAGTATTGTCAAATTCTTCACACAAGATGACGTTCACTGTGTTTGCCAGAGCTACTGCAAACTGAAGTTCCATACGAAGTTGGCCTGATTTTATTGGGTGGAAATGTCCCTCGTCGTTGATTTGGTCTGGAGTGAAATCAAGTCCATACAAAGCATATTATTATGTATCATGTTTATATACTTAACTTTTGTCTATGATTCTAAGTTGTATGGATATTTGAAAATACATACTTAACCTTTGTCCAGTTGTTCTGTTGTGACATAGGTCATGTAGGCATATATACATATAGGGGAATAATTTGATTCTTGTTCTAAAATTCCTGTTCTGAAGATCAGTCTGAATTTACAGTTGTGTTGTTGAAATAAGATATAATTTGAGAGGAATCATTTATTTAAAATATTCATTGGAATTACTAAAATGTTCATTGACTTTTGGATTAATCCATGATCTTGGGATTTATGTGAACTCGTTCAAATACATTTTGGATTACATCTTTGTGGTAAATCAGGACATTCACTGCTATTAGAATTTATTCGGAACATTCTATTATTTTTGACTTGTGATTAGGATATTTCAGATTATTTGGAATTAAACTCACAAATTGTAAGTGTCTTTTGTATTTTTACTTTGATTGTCCAGGAATAAATTGCTTGTTGGTTTTAATTGACTTTATTCTTTTCACTTTCTTTCTGTTACATATTTGAAAACCTAGAGTCGTAACAGAAATTGGGGGCTCGTCGATTGTAATTTATATTGACTTTGTTTCGGAATTTTTATTGTCCATGGTAAAGATTTTAAATTTTACACATTTGAGAAATCTTTAGTGAAATCAAGAATCATTCATAATGTCATCGAATGTTGAGAACTTTGTTTCAAATCCTACTCAGGAGGGGTTAGAGTCTATGAAAAAGGATGAGTTGCTTGTGCTTGCCAGACATTATGATCTTTCTGAAGCGAAAGCATCTTTAACAAAACAAGAGATAAAGAATGTTTTGATTCCGTATTTCGTAGCAAAGGAAATTTTGGATAATAGTGCTTTGAGTTTGATTGGGAAGTCTTGATCTGGTTTTGATCGGTAATTAAGGGAATTACAAATAAAAAAACCCGATGGAATTGGAATTAAGCTAGCTTCAGCAACAGAAGGAGGAGAAAGAAATGCAAATGGAGAGAGAGAGAGAGAGAGAGAGAGAGAGAGAGAGAGAGAGAGAGAGAGAGAGAGAGAGAGAGAGAGAGAGAGAGAGAGAGAGAGACAGGGAAATGCAATATTGACTAAAAGAATTAGAACTGGCAAGCGGAGCACTCTCACCACTTCCCCCTTTACACACACAAGTTCAGGTTTTGATGTTACCAGATATATTAGGTTAGTACCCCCTTTTCAGTAAAAAGAGGGAGCCAGAATTTGATCTGTTTCTTGTAGTAAATAGTGGCATCGATCACCTCAAGGTGCGTGAACATTCTCATTTCGACCACAACCCGCAACAGCGCAATGGGAGCCCAGCCACGGTGGTTGCAGGCAGCCTCGGTTTCTTTAGGCTTACTAATGTAATGGCCAAACCAGACAGGGATAATTGGAGGACAGTCGGGAGCAAAGGCCCAAGAGCGCAGCTGTGAAAATCCCGTGAGGTCTTGAATGAGTGGTACGTCAATAGCCACCCTTGTCTTCCCGTTGTACGGGTAGATAAACCATTCAAAGTATGGGGCACACTCTCCAATGCCCAAGAAGCTGCTTGGGTAGAGTGCGGTCATGTAAAGACTCACAATTTCAGACACATTGCAGCCATCGGGGTTGTTTCAGAGACCACAAAGTCCAAACTCGACGCATGCCCGCTGGATGTCCTCCAACATAGCCGTCTCGCTCCCGGCTAACGCTAGCAGCGGTAGAGTTTTGCTAAAGACTTTGGTCGCCAACTCTTCCACTTAGGACGTGTACTTGCTGCAGGCTTTAATAATCTGCATGTGCTTCTCCAGGGCACTGAAACATCCACCGACGGCTGTCACAAACATGAGGTCCAGTTTTTTGCCATCTCCACGTGCCAATAATGCAAACTGCCTTTGGCTAGCCTTACGTATTCTTCTGAATAGCGTCCCAGATATTGCCATCATAGTACTCAACACTGCACACCGCCGCAAAAATGAAGGTATTTTGGCCAGGCGTGACAGTTGTGGACGATGAGCTCGAGTTCCTGCCCCCTCGAGCGGTAATTTCCGCTGTTATAGATGTAACAGCCAGCAATGTCTTTCAAGATTAATTGCACGCTTGATAATTTTGTACAGATCGGCCACTTCTCCCACATCGCTAGCTTTGGGCGGCGAGTCTCTGTTAGCCCTTGTCCTTTAAGGGCGTTTTCAAAGTGTTTTACCACACGATGCGCAACGCAGTTCTGGTAACCCATCGTCAAAGGGCTATGGAATCGCGGTCGGGCTCTCGAATGGGGTAGATGCCGTACAATATTGCCGTCACCAGGTAACACGTTTCATAGGAATGCATGTCCTCTGAGGGCGTTTCAAAAGTGGCGTTGCACTAACTTGCCAAGATCCAAGGGGACTTCGGGTTCTTCAATGTCGATACAGTTCAAGGAGTCCAAGTTGACAAATTCCTGCTGCAGGGCCTGCTCTGTGCGCTCGTCACGCTTAAGCCGATAGACTGCTTGTCGTCGGTCGAGTCCCCCCCCCCCCCAGCTGCTGCAGTGCTGTGCGGCTCCTGGGATAAGGGGGTCGAACCCCAGTCAATGTTTCAAACTCGTCGCGCAATACACTTGTTTTGCATGTGTCATCTGGATGAATATTACTACATCAGACTAATCGCTAATAGGGATACACGAGGACAGTCCTTGTAACACAAGACCAAATATATTTCGCGCACGCTTTTCAGTGCAGGCAAACTTTTGATCCATCCTACGAGACCCGCAAGACCCACACACGTGGGTTTGTGACCGTGTCACTACCCCGCATAGGCGACAAAGAACTGGATGGCTGCATTCTTGTCTTTCTTTTTGCCTATGGAGTAAAAAAAAAACAAAAAAAATCGTAAATACAGGTCCTACCACATATTTTATCGGCGCTAACCAAACGCCACTGGCACTTGTTGTGTCCCTTCATAATTGTGGATATATTATCCAGCAGAATGACATTTAAATAAAAATATTCAATGTCTGTTCTGTGCTAACTTACGCTCAGTACTGTTAAACTCTTTACCGCGAATCTTGAACAACTTTTCATAGCGGCGAACCTCTAGGCGCCTCAAGACTGCCGGCCTCAAGCATACTCACTTTTGCGCGGATTTCTGAGGGTTTCCTGTTTAATCTCATCTATAGCACACTGTGCGGAATTCAGTTTAGCCTTAAGGTACATGTTCCACGTGTGCCTTAAGGCCGGAAATATCTTTTTCGGTTTGTTTGAGTTCACTAAGAGCATTGTCTTTGTCTTTTGGATAGACAGGAGGCTCTACGGCATTTGGCCCGCGTAAGAAACAGACATTATTGAGCATACTCTCCAGCCGGCTTGACTTCATTTTCTCTAAGTAAAAAAGATAAACATATTCTTTAAACATACCTAGCTTTTGTGTTGCTGGTGGGTTTTTTTTTTTTAGAAATGGAGACTTGTGTGTTTTTGGGCTGTCTTGAAAGTGTAAAGGAAGGCTCGGTCTGTTCGTCTACCCTGAAGCTGCTTGTTTATGCAGGCCACTACTTTTCCTGACTTGAAAGTGTATTGTTCGCTTATTCCTGTATAATTTTGCTTGTTCGTTGTATATTTTTGTGTACTTTTTAATATGATGCATTTTTGTTATGTATTAGATTTTGGCATGTCTTTGTGTAGTTTTGACACTTTGGATTACTCCCTTTCAAAGATCTATTTCACTGTCATAGTTTGGCTCGTATTTAGCGTTGGCTTGCACTATCTATTGTATATGTGTGACCAGTGGCATGACAACCGCCACGCAACCCCCGCAGGTGGAGGGGGGGGGGCAGGCCGAATATTCCCATCAACCAACATTTGTTATTGGGAGGGGGCCACACCATTAAGTTAAGCGGGGGGGGGGGGGCAGAATTTCTTTCTAGTTCTACGCTACTGTGTGTAATGTGTATTTTCGATTGAGTATGTTGTGTGCTGTTTTTTATGCGTTTTGTTTGCTTGTTAGTTTTAGATTCCGCTTGTCTTTTGTATGCTTGTATGTACATTTGTAACGTGTATTATAGATTTGTAGGTTGGTGTTTATGTGTATGACTATTAATATGTGCAGGGCTGTGTTGGTCGTAATTGTGTGTATGTAAGTTATGTACGTACCTGTATGTTGTTACACTATATCTTTTATGTTGTATTCTGTACATTTTAGATAGCTTTTAGTCTTTCATTACACTTGTTAAAATTGTTCTTGAAAAATGAAGTATGTGTATCTTTGACCTATGTATGTATCTGTAACCTCCAAATCCTGTATTTTACAAAAGTCACTCATTAATGTATTATGTTATTGTTTTTATGTCGTTAAAATAGCTCATATAGATAATATTATTTTTATTTTATTCAAAATGCCGACATTCAATAATGCTTTTATCTTTTGACTTTGACAGTAAATTTCCGGTACAGGACGCGCAGAATGCGCCCGTCCCGTAAGTTTACTGGAATAAAAAAAAACCGTCTTAAATCGACATTCTCGCGTGACTTAACGGTAAAGGACGACACTTTAACCACCTTGGAAAATGGCATCTTCCAGGGTAGCGGTTGTCGGGACAAAACAAGTGAAACCGATATTGTCTGCCAACAAAACTGAAGCAAAACGGCGTGTTTTAAATCTCTACAAGGCATGGTACAGACACCTGCCTTATATGGGTTAGTTAAAGGAGACTTGAGACCTGAGGAGTGAAACCTAAGGGACTCGTATCGTTGCTTAACAATATTCCTTGACATAGGGCTATAATTAGCAACAGCGGACGATATTTTCAAAATTATAAAACATATGAGTAATGGAATGTTTTTTGCATAATTTTAGTGTGCAGAATGAAAAATATGAACACAGCTTCATGATATCTTTTGAAATAAAGTCACAAGAAGCATTGAAACAAATGTATCCTGGACTCCCCTATTTTGACGCACAAAAGTACTTAATTTCACCTTGTCAGAAATATACTCCTTTCATAGTGATACCTCTCATTACTTTAGAAACATAGTTATTTTAGCAAAGTATGCTTAAAAAATGACAATGATATATTCCCTAATACTCTTATTTGCATGCTTTCAACCGGACGACCTCTTGTCGGAAAGTTTGTATTGCGTCACCCATTATGACGCACTTCACAGAAGTCTGTTTCTTTTAGTGACACCATTGAACATATGCTCAGGGAAGAAAACTATATTGCAGAGGAACATCAATGGGACATAGAAAACTTAAGTTTATAGGAAAACTTACAGAATTTAACTTGGTATTCCTAAAGCTTTTCTTATATTTATCATAAATTTGATTTTGGCACAGATTTTGTCTTGAATGCAAAAAGAATCAAATATGGAAAAATCATGATGGTATTATTATAAAATCGCGTACTTATTATTAAAAAATTATTAGATTTAGCATGTGTCTTTTTCCCCAATACTTAATTTTCATTGTGAACATGCAGAACCTCAATCCTTGAATGTACTGTTTTTTGGAACATCAAAACTGTTTTGCATCCTTCACAACTTTTTTTTATCCAGAATGCAAATAATCACAGACAGAAGACATAAAGTTACAGGAGAAGGTTTTATTTTCAGTTGTTATCATTCGTGCCATTATAAAACAAATCTTAAAAAAATAAATTGGTCAAAATATGTTAAATATCGAGAATGTCTTGAAAGATTATTGAAAATTTACTGCTAAAGTAAAATTGCTTAATTATCAGATACAAAATCCTAATACTTTGATTTAAATAAGCAAAAATATAAAGGATGCTAATTTAATTATGAAATATATCATAAAAGTATATGTTTCTTGTAAATTTCCACAAATTATAATAACAAAGAACCACCTCTGAAAATCAGTTATGACAGATCCACATCAAACTGTTTAACATTGTACATTGTTCTAAACAGTGTTACTGAAGTAGTTATCAGCTGTGAGTCACGTTGCTAACATGCTGAGTAGCAGACTGGATGCCTATTATGGCGGGAAATTTATTTGCCCCGTCAGAATAGTTAGTAAGGATTTTTATGAGGACTTTTGATTAAAAAAAAGAGAATTAGTGAAATGGCGTTTTTTCAAGGTATGTATCTTTGTTTCATTTCACAACAGATAAGGATAGGATTTTCGACACATTTTTTGGTCTGTGTGACTTGATGTTGATCAGTGTAAATTAATGTTGTGGTTGTGACGTCATAGAAAGATGCGTTCTCTCGAGAACTGGGAGTTTATGACACTGCGTCAAAATATGGTAGCGTCAGAATAGGGTGTGGGACGATACCGTTCACCATTTTTCATATTGGTCTTGTGTCATTTTTTGCAAATTTTTGACCTCGTCTTATTTTATGCTAAAATTTGCATATTTATTACTTAGGGTAATATAGAAAGATTTTGTGAACATTAGGCCTTAAGAATAAACTGAATTTTTCCATGTTCCAAGTCCTTCTGAAGCCTTTCTCTGATTTTTTACTAAATGCTCCCCTCCTGCCCCATTTTTGGATGAAATACTGTATTCTTGAGTCAAGCACAAGTTTAAATTATATGTTACTCTTCAAACCAATAATGCATACTCATTACAATGCTCTTGTACATCAATAAATTGATCTGATTTTACAATTTAGTAAATAACTATTGCCAATTCAAAATTTGGTTACCGTATTTACCGTATATGTTGGGACACCGTATATGTTGGGACACCATAAATTAATTTTTAAAGTAATTTTTGTGTGCACTGTAAGTTCTGAGACAGATCGTTTTTTTCGAGTCGTAAGTTTTGGGACACCTTTTAAATCATAATATCGATGCTTAGCTGGTAAAAAAAATGCACTCGAACTTATATTTTATTAAATAAATAAAATAAAAACCGCTGTCAGTGTTGTATGTTTACACTTGTCTTCTTATCTGCAAACTTTTGAAGAACAAAATTTGATAAATCTATGGGCAATATAGGAGACTAGATGTTTGCACTACGTACAAAATACATGCAAGTCGGAGCAACCCGTACTTGTATTATATTTTGTTTTGCTGTATAAACACTGTTTGATGCAATCAAAGTTTTGAGTTGATTTATATTTGCCTTTTTCATAAGCCAGATCTAATTCCCAAGTAATATTTCCTCAGTTATCTGTCAGTGCAAATCCCTTAGCTTGTAAAGGCAGCCTCACTTTGTTTTCCCAACCCTTTGATCGAGCCGCCGAGTTGATCCTTGTTCAGTGCCAAGTAGAGTCCTATATTCAGCTGACAGAATTTATTTGAACATCCTGTGATCATGCCACACAATTGACGCCTGTTCAGTTGTGGCAAATCCTTTAATACCAGTATATTTCACAATGTATGCTCAAAGTGTCACTTACAGACCCCGACTGTTCCACTGTTTGAATTTATTTTCAAAATTCCTGTGAATACTGCTAAAAGAAACCAAAGCTGGCTTCCCTTGGTCTGCCGACTTTGTATATAAAAAATCTGCACACTTAAAATAATCCAAAGTTGGCTTCCAGGATCTGCTTGCTTTGTAATAAAATAAACTTTGTATTTGAAATCCTACTGGTAAGTTGAAACAATGAGTTTATCGCTCGCTACCAGCTGTGTTTATTCACCACCCGGTCTTCTGTTGTTTGCCATCTGTAATTGTAACTGATACAAACAGGCATTGATGTCTGCAGGGTAAATAATATACACGGCATTAATTGTCTTTAAGAATACGTTCTGTATCCCATGCTTGGGAAAATATTGTAATTTGCTCTCACGGTGAATGTATTTCCTAATAATGATTTTTATTTGCGAAATGTTGTTATATTGTTAACCTGGATATAATACACTCTTGGTTATTTTGCACCATACACCGGATCATGCGTGAATTGCTGGTGCCTTCAAGCAATCGGTTGTTATTTCTGTCTCTCTCTTTCTATTGTTTGTGATTTTACTGGATCCAATTTTAAGTTTGATAATATACCGGTATTCAAACTTCTGAGGACAACCAAACATGATTCGTGTGTCTATATTCACGTCAATAAAATAATGTGTCACTGTTATTACCTGACATAAGCGATACACACTACTGGTACTCTACATTACCGGACCATGTGTTAGTGGATACGTTTGTGTCTTTTATACATAAATTGCTTATGAAGAAGAAAAAAGAGGAATAAATGAGAACAGTTCAAGGTTAGTTTCTTTCAGTTTATTATCAAATAAACGTTTAATTTACCTACCTTATTTTAACATAAAGTGCTGGGGGGGGGGGCAAATTCTACACAATTTGTTTCGGTTCTTAAGTTTTGGGACATATGATCTAGTTGAAAAAAAGTTTAACCATAAGTTATGGGACAGGGAAAAAATCATTTATTTTATCCTGTCCCAATATGTATGGTAAATACGGTATGATAAGATATTTTTGGTAAATTTTTCATATCTTTTAAATAAAATCAGTGACCAAAAAAGCAAACAAACATAAAATGAACTTGCTTTTAATATTTCCACAGTTCTAATTCTGTTTTTGAAGTTTATCACCTCATCAAGTGTAATGGAAGATTAGCCAAGCATCGGATTTTAATCACTGAATCAGTGAATAGAAAGATAAAAACTGAGTTAGCCTGTTAGGCCAGACTGGACAGGCCCAAGAGATGTGGGTCATATGGGCAAAATTCTTGACAAATTCCTCATTCAGTTGTTCATATTGCACAGGTTTTCCACAAATTTTTCATTACAGGATGCCAGGATTTCTAGGGTGTAAATTTGGGAAGTCTCAACATTACATTTTCGAAGTCCCAACTTTGTGATATTTATTAATAACTCAGACCATTATTTTCAGCAATATTACACAGTTCATGAAGTAGAGGCAAGTGTTAAAATGTGGAATAAGAGAAGGAACTGGCACCAAGTTGGTTCTCAAAAAATGTTTATGATTATGTATTTTAAACAGGAATGCTATAGATCAATTTCTGTTCTTCATAATGACAAAATTCACAAAAACGGCAAGGTCTCAGTTAGTTTTCTTTACAGAATGGTTTAAGATTTACCTGTTGCTAAATATTACAGTTGTAATGTTTATACCACTTCTTGTTATCTTGTAGCAATTTAATCCATTTTATACTGTATTAGTTGAATTTTACATATCTGTGACTGTGAGGTATCTGGCCATCTACTCAGAATAATGTAAGATATGTCGAGCCTACCCTCGAAAATACATTACACCACAAAAGTTTACCAAAAGTTTTGAATAAATTTAGTATAAAGAATGACAATACATTTTTATAATCAGATCCATTGGTATAAACATTATCTTGTTAATCAAATAAAGTTTTAATGTGTTTTTTACCCCAATTTATATCGTACTGTTGTTGTTGTTTACATTTTTTATGTAGCCATGTGCCAGGGAGTTGGGTGACCTTTAAAAAATATATAATTTGGGGTTTTTACACAAATATTTGCACACATTTTAACATCATTCTTTTAAAAAGAACTCCATGGTGTTTAAACAGCAGGCGTAGGTAAATGTATATGGTTGTTTTCTTTGTTTTTCTGCGTTTTGAAAAATTCAGTTTATGTTTATTTCCACCCATTATGTTGTGGAAAGTCCCCAGCGTGATGTATGCCAAATATGGACAGTTGACCTTTCAACCATGAATACATTCGGAAGTAATAATGTCAGATTTTTATATATGAAAGCAGAGAAAGTACTAGGGGTAATGAGGTTGCCATTTTGAGAAAATGTTGATCTTGATCGTTGAGCCCTCTAGTGGCGGCGCCTGTTGCTACTATAATACATGTAGTATTCTTGACTGTCCTAACTTTGTGCCTCTCCTTGATTCATGTGCCATGTTTCTGGTGACTTCACATGCTTGTCTTGAGATCCAGATGTCATCAATTGGGTCACTAGCGTTCATTGATAGTGACAGTAAGTACTGATAATGAAATATTTGATGAAATGAGATTTAAATACCTATTACAATTCAAATAAAAAAAAAACAATGAAAAATGTCCAGTGTAACTAATGCCATATTTGCTGCAAGTTTTTGGCATTGGAGTGAGTGTTAGCTGTTCAAGCCATGTTGGTTTTCTTTATGATTTTATTAGCAGCAAAACCCGACAGATTTCTGAGATGCCAAAGGCAATTTAAAAACTTGATTAATATAACATGCATTTCTTATATCATGTTAGAAAAAATAAATCCAATGGAAAACTATACAGTATGAAATTTTTAACTGAAATATTTTAATATAAGGAAAATAATTTGTTATGAAAAGCATGAAAAAATTTGTTTAAAATTCACCATATCTTTAAATATGATAATTTAATTGAAAAGCTTGAAACAAGAAAATTAAAAAAATGCATCATATTTTTTGTCTTTGATATGTTTGCTATCATTATTTATAACTTTTATTGAAGTTAATATGCATTTGAAAGAAATGAAATATATTGCAGATGCAAATATTAATAATACAGGGACATCATACATGATCAATTTATACACTTTGACCTAATTGTCACATTCCAATCTTATGTCACATGGCATTTATTTTAGGGGCATGAACCATGGACAAACTTCCAGAAAAAGACAAATTTTGACATGCTTGGAAAAACGGTAGCTCGCAAAGAATTTAGAGAGTTTATAAACATTTTTTGACGATGAATAAATTAAGTAGATATAGTTGAACACTTTCTATGGTGATTTTAATAGTTTCTTGCAATATTGTAACGGAAACATTAAAATTCACAGTGAGGTAATGAACCTTGGCAGCTTGAGGATATCCTATATATAATAATACAAGGGAGGACACTTCTCACATTTCTTCTGCGACCTATTTAAGAATTTACACTGATATTTCCAGCTACACTTTGCATAGCATAATAAAATTTAGCAATGTTTTTTTAACTTATAGGGTTCTCTGGGATGCCAAAGTCCGAGTAAAAGTATGTGTACTTTTAATTTTGGATGCATAAAAATTCCAACAACCAAGTCCTCGATACACAACTCTTTTTGTCAGCGAATTTCTAATTTATTTGATCCATTTCTACAAAACAAGTATCAGTCATGTTGTGTGCGGGCTATAAAACAACGTTCAAGTGACTGTAAACGGATTAGGTGAAGCCGCATAGGTTAGATCTTGGCAGACAAGGAGATTAATCCACCAGTTAACCGAGTGCCAACACAATGATCATTTTGATCAAAAGATTAATTACATGCATGTGTGCTTTGACACCTCACTTTGATAAGCATCATTTGGCATTCTTTTAATTCAGCATCTTTTAGGTCCTTTTGTGGTTTTCGAACACTTACATTTTATCGTATACCGTATTTAGAAAAATAGTGCCAAGATTTTATGATTTCTTTTGTTTGTCAGAGGAATATGAACTCGCATGTTAATTGTCATAAATCGTCATCAAAATCGGCTGTTTTTCTGACTTATACTTTTGTTTTCAAGTGATTATCATGTGCATTCTTCTGTTGGTAACTTTACAGAATTTCTTTGGTGCCAAGTGCAAGGTTGCACATGAGCCTGATTCTAATGAAACATGACAGACAGAAAGTAATGCATCTAGTTTTGATAAAGAAAACAGAACATCAAAGAGACTGAGAGATTCATGAAATGAATCGTGGAATAATATGTTTCCATGAGCTGCAAAACAAGAAAAAAAACAGGAACATTATTAGCTTTATTCACTCAGACTTTTTCCAGACTTTGCTCTCTTTGCTAAAGTGTTGCTGGTTTCAACTATAACGTCAGTGGCTTGTAAAAGAGGTTTCTCGTCACATAATCATGTCAAGACAAAAGGCCATGGACATTTAAAACAAGAAACTGCAACAAAATTGATGAGGGCAATGTTGGAAGGTCCAGAACTTAAGGATTTTGATCCTAAACCTGCTGTAAAGAAGTTTCTTAAAGTTTTTTTAAGAAAAAGTTTCTTAAAGTTTATTTAAGAAAAAAGTGAACATAGTATGCTTGCTGTGCTGTTTAAAGATAAAATGAAAAAATTAAATGGAATATGGTCATTTGCTTCTACTGTAAACTGTAATCTCTTCTTTGATTCCTTCAGTTTTTACACCACAAACAGTCACAGTTATCACTGTTCTCAATTGCCTTAGTTTTCATTCTTTTACTATAAGAACAAAATATTTCACAGTGAATGAGCATGAGCAGTCTGATGGCATATATTGGTGATCCAACAATACACACATAATGTTATGAATTATTGCAAGGGAAAAAAGTTGTTATTTGGACTCCTGTTTTCAGTACTGGGACTCCAACTTTTATCAAAGGAGGAGGCTTAGACTGAACTTTCAAAATTCTATGGAGAACCCTGGCTCAGAGATTCGATTTTTTAGGTCAATATCAAATTTGACGTAACTACTCTACCTCACAGGGGCTTATATCATTGCTTACAATTTACCTATAAATAATAATGTATGATATATAATAATAATATAAGGGAGAACACTTCTCCCATTTCTCATGTGACCTATTTAAGAATCAACACATATCTCGGGCTGCACTTTGCGTAGCATAATAACTTTAACACTGATGTTTATAGTATTTGCCTACCTCCCCAATAGTTTGTACCTCCTGCCGATTTTAAAAACAAAAAGCTTCAAGGATATAAAAAATGCAAAACACTTGGTCATTTCATTCATCAATTTATAATTTAAAACCTGATTGTCACCAGGTGGCCCCTAACATTGTCATCTTGTTCACATTTCAAATCAAATGAAAGCTGTTGATGTAAACAACCAGACAGACTGCTCATTGTCCTTTTCTTGTTTCAAGAACAGTCCATTTTCACTGAAAACTCTTGTCTGCATCCAGTATTTGCAATGTCTAGTTTTAATATTTTTAAAAAGAACTGAACAAAATAAAAGGTGTAATTCTTACATACATATGTTCAAAGGGATGTAACTCTCAAAGTTACGGAAATTTGAGGAATGAATCGGAGCTTATTGAAGCTCATCTATTCTATAATCTGGAAAAAAATATTCACCCGCACAAATATGGCAGCTGTATTAGTAAAGAAACTCCTGTTTGGTTTGAAACATGGACAAGATGACAGTGTTATAGACTTCTTGGAAAAGATCAGGTTAGAAATTATAAATTGGTGAATGAAATGACTACTGGTAAGTTTTGTGCATTGGCAGTGTAGGCTAATGCTATAGCTCAGATATTCAACTTTGAGGCCTGCATCAAATTTTACTCACTATCCCACCTTTAAGGAATGCCAGCCCATTTTCCAACATTAATATGCAAATGCAACACACTCAATAGAATACTGCTCTTCCATTGGTTGCCTGAAACTTAGGTTATCAGTAGGCATGTGATGGATCTTGTAACCACTCAGTCATGTATCAGAAATGGACTCTTCTATAACTACATGATAAACATGGCAGATCACATGTACCTAGACCACTCTTTTTCAGCATGTATGGAATGAGTGGCGGTGTTCTGAATGTCTACAAATGGTGTTGAAATAATTCATGCGCAAAACAAATTAGTTAATTTTATTTAGAGATCCTCAAAAAAAAATTCACTGAGGTACAGACCCGGATATCAATCACAATGCTGAGCTGAATGAACTATAGTCTGCATGTTCGTACCCAGTTTCTCAGAGACTTGAAGGATTGACTATCAGTGTATTAGATGCATAGACACAAGACCTTTTGTTATCTTATGGTAATGATCGGCTGAAATGTTTACTGATCTAACATTTGTGAGGGCTGCGGTTTTAGTGGTCCAAATTTCTAATTTAATGATCTCCTATTAGTGGATTAGTGTTAATTTTGAGTCCTGTACACACATATAGTAAAATAAACATACATATACGTACAACTACGTAGATACTTAATGCAAACACAAGCATTTTCCATTATTCATAGACAAATCCTTGCACACTACGATTTAAAATTATTTGTATATGAAGGGATCACATATAACAATACTATATTGATATGGTACACAAACATACAAAGATTAAAATAAGTATTAAAACATGCATAAAAATCGTACTCGTAAAAATGTAGTATTTGAGGACACTGATTAATAAGTTTTCTATTTGTGTTTTTTTTTTCAGTGAAAGAATATGATATTGCTGTCACAGTACCAGAGACCAAAGCAAAACTTAGAGAACTGTTTTTAAAGAACAAGCATGTGACAGATATACGAGCCATAGATCTTCTTGTGATTAAGGTAAGCGAAATTAAGATGGTTTACTTTATTTGTTCATTGATAAAGTGTTATAATGAAGCACATTATTAGGAGGAGAGCTGTGTGTATGTTGATGACTGACTGGAAATATTTACACAAAATTATTTGTGCATTGTGTTGTGTGTGATTATTTCATTGTCTATTATGTCAGTGTTTTATTTGTTTTACTCAGAATATTCAGCAAATTTTCAGTGAATCTGTATAATTGTGGTTATTAAAGAAAGAAGATACAGAGAAAAGTATATATGTATAGTGCAGATATTGCATAAATCCAGTAAACAAAAGTAATATAACATATTAATTTATCCAGCACATTATTAGCTCTGCTAGTCATAGACCTGGTCTGTCATCCATTGTCCATTCATCTGTTAGCACAAGTTTGTTTGCACTACTCATCCTAAACAGCTTGTCGAATTGCCATGAAACTTTACACAGACATTTCTCCCATGATCTAGTTGGTCCTCAATGAAAATGGTGCCGATCTGACATCCAATATGGCCACCACAGCAGCCATCTTGAAGATCTTGTTATCGCTACTCCACCAGAATGAAAAGTCGTCTTGAAATGGGTTTTTACAAGAAGATTTCTCATGATGTTTAGTTGGTCCCAAATGAAAATGGTGTCAATCTGATGTCCAATATGGCTGAAAGTGGGAATATGGAAAATTTTGTTGCTCAAGATTATCAGGGATGGTTTCAGTACCCAGCAATTAAAAAGAAGGAATGGTCTTGTCTTGAATTCCTGAAAATACTTTTTGGCCAGTAGAGCGTCAGTCCCCTTCGAGTGACTTTTGTCGTGAATTCCTGGCCATTTTTTTGTTTTTGATGATGATATTGATCATGTACAACATAAATTTAAATAAAAAAAATGATGAAAAAACATGAATACTGATAAAATTATTAATAAACAAATGAACATCAAGAATGATTACTATAATTATTTATCTTAGAAGGCGTCTCATGTTCTGGTGCATAGGTGTTTGTTTATACTAGAAATTTTACACAAGGAGCAATGCCAGGATCCCTTGTCATCTTGAATATAACAGTTAAAATCCTCTTGTGATGATACCAAGATGGTTACATAATGTTTTGATGATCCATCGCAATTGTTCACATTTTGCAAGCTATTTATTTCATTGTAATCACCTTAACAAATCCCTATATAAGTCAGCTAATTAGTCCTATTTTAAGCAGTTAACTTGGCAAATAATGATCTGTTTTGTGTTAGCCATACAGGTATCTGAAATAGGTAGTGGAATTAGTCAAGTGTCATCACAAACTGAGTACATGCAGAATTTGCTCCCTTGATTCTGCCAAGAAGAGAGTGACCTTTATCTTTGCCCCAGGCTATAAAACAAGGCCAAGTCGGGTGGTTCAAAGCAAAGTTTTGCTCCACTTTGCCATGTTGGGTGAGCCTTGCATATTAGTTGTGGAAGATCAGGGTCTACACTGTGTGTATTTTATGAATATGATTTTCAGAAAAAAAGTAGATTTTCTTGTGCATTCAAAGCAAAATAATAGTTCATAACAATTTCTTTAAGCAAAAGTTATTTGAAAGTCATAAGTAATTTTATGTATCAAATTATGAAAAATTGGTGTTGCTCTGTACTTTGACAGTATCAAATGTGAAAATTTAAACCAATATAATAAGTGTATCCTAAAAAAGGGCCCTTGGAAAGACCATGTTTTTGAAATGCCAACAAATTTATCTTTAGTATTTCAAAAAAGTTTTAGGCATTGAAGATCAGGATGTAGTACTTGTGATTTTTGTGAAGAGCCTAACTGTTCTCAGATCAAATAAATTAGTTCCCATTACACTATAATATTATAATATCAGTAATACAATGTTATTGCATAGCTTACTTGTTTCGGGATGGAAATTACCCTCATCCGTATGATGAGAATTCATCCTTCCATAGGGTGACTTGCATGCCCAGTAGTACTCATCCTTTTTTCCAGATGTCTCCATGTTTAGTGGTGCAAATTATGTTGTATGGAAAAATTGCTTTTGCTTAACTTCATACAGCGCAAATTGGGGACATTTAATATGTGCATCATATTTATTTAGTGTATCTACCCTTAGTCCAAGTGTTATTTCTTCATCAGAATAAGCTCTTTTGAGAGTTTTTGACATCTTAGGTTATGTTTATTCATAACCTTGCCTTCTAGGTTACCCACCCCAGCCTAACACACACACACAGGGCATTAGGGTAAATTGTTTTTTGTGACTTAATTATTTTAAGTTCATTTTCTGGACTTTGGGTAGGTATTTAGTCTGCCTATCCTTGCCAGATTGGTTTGTGGCCTCCTTTTCTTTAATTTTGTTGAGATGAAAATCTCCAAACTTGACATTCTATTCTATATCATTTATGCTGAGTTTAACTCATGGAAGGTGGTCTCACACCAGCATTCATATTCAGTTGTGTGTTCAGTTGTACTCACACCCTTATTTTCTATATAGTCTTTAAAGGATAGTATTCCTTTTTTTCTGTCATATTTCCTTGCTGGTTTTTAACTATTCTTCATCTCCAGTACTCAGAATTAAGTATTGCTGACATCATTGTAATTGAAACATCAGTTTTGATGTTGTTTTTTTTTAAATAGAGACTCACTGGGCAGGTAAAGTATTGTTGTTTTAAATTGTGTTCAATCTAGTTCTACACAAATTCTCATATATTATATTTGTGATACAAGATTATTGTTCATGTTTTCAGAGTTTTTCTCTTACAGCATTGTCTAAGAGACAAAGTATGGGGAAATGTGGGCACAAAAAGGACGCCCCAGGACACACACACTCCATCTGCCTGACATGTACCAATTGTATAAGGACAGACAGTTGTCCTTTTTTTCTTTGGTCCGATGAGGTCTGGGACTTCACTGAAAGCAGATGAACATACAAGGGGAGGAAGAAAGGGCCTTCCTCTTCATCATCAGAATTTTTGGTTTCTCCATCAAGGAGTTGGTGTACAAATGCCAGACTAGGTAAGGGGATTCAATCGGTATATTCCCCTTTCCTATTATCCCACTCAATCCCTACGAATGTGAGGTCATCCTATACAGAGAAGCGATTGGTCCTTCCCTTTTATGCAGCCATGGACTTCAGGGCCTTGGCTGCATACTAGAGAGGGTGATGTTGTGGTCTGTGGGCCAACATCGCCCTCTCACTCAGTGGAGATGAAAAGGATGGAGAGGGGGAAAGGGTTGCCTCTTCTCCCAGATGCCCCAGATACCAGGCAACAAAGTCCCTTCCTCACAGGAGCAAGAGCAAGAGATGAAGATGTCCTGTCAGTCCTTGTGGACTCTCACGAGTTTGACACGGAACAGGCTGATGTGGCTGTACCTTCCTTCCGGTATGTAGACCAGCCCAGGACATTACCCCAGAGGAGGGACCTTTTTTCACAGCACAGGAGGTCTCTCCTACACAACAGCCTACAGATTCTCCATCTTCATGCTTGGTTCATCTCAAACGATCTATTCGTTAGGACAAGTTTTCATGCAAAGTTGCCAAGTGCATCATTCAGGCCAGGAGACGCTCTGAGTCCAAGGACTATGATGCCAAGTGGAGAATCTTTTGCAATTGGTGCAGTAGGAAGCATCTTAATCATAGCTGCCCTTCTATGAGCTCAGTGGCTGATTTTCTTCTCTTCCTTTATGCAGAGAGAATGCTTGGTTTCTACTATCAAGAGCTATAGGGCAGCCCTTTCTGACACACTCGAATTTTCCAAAGACCTGGCCATTGGCTTGGATTCTCATGTTGCTGACCTGATCCGGTATTTCAAGCTGCAGAGATTGGTGTTTCTCACATGTTTTATGGTTTTTAATTAAACCTCTCTTTGAACCTTTGGGTGAAGCTTTCTTCGAGAACCTTACCCTTGAGACTGTTTTCTTGCTCTCCTTAGCATCAGTGAGGCGAAGGAGAGAGCTTCATACCCTACCCATAGAACCAGGCTATCTGTGGTTCAATGGCAGTTATGAGTCAGTTTATCTCTTTTGCCTACCAGCAAAAAGAAACAGTTTCCATTAGTAGTTTTGCTCCCTATACAGATCCCCAGTCTCAGTTGTATCTGTGCTGGGGATGATCAAGATTGACTTTTATGCCCAGTTGGGGCTTTACGTCTCTATTTGGCAGCCTCAAAAGAGAGAAGAAAGGGTATGAAGTGTCTTTTCCTTCCTATAAAGGGCTCGGCTGATATTTCAGCTTCCACTATTTTGAGGTGGCTAGTCAAGACAATAAAGAGAGCTGATCAGTCCCATACTGAGAGGGACCTTTCAGTAATGAAGATCGAAGCCCATGAGGTTCGAGCCATTGCTACCTTATGTGCCTGTCAAACTCATTCATCATTGGAGTATGTCATGAAAGCCACGTTTTGGTGATCTCACACTACATTCTCCTCCTACCTTCATTTCTCGGCACACCAAAGCAAAGTCTTTTTTTCTCTAGGGCCTATGCGGACAAGGGTAATTACTGTCCCATAAAGAGTAAGCTATGCAATAACAGGTGAGTATTACATCATTCAATTTAGCTTTACACCCCCCCCCAAATATATAATACATTTTGCAGATGGCATAATCTTTGTTTTTGTAGAATCTCCATCCATCCTTCATTTCTCGGCACACCAAAGCAAAGTCTTTTTTTCTCTAGGGCCTATGCGGACAAGGGTAATTACTGTCCCATAAAGAGTAAGCTATGCAATAACAGGTGAGTATTACATCATTCAATTTAGCTTTACACCCCCCCCCCCAAATATATAATACATTTTGCAGATGGCATAATCTTTGTTTTTGTAGAATCTCCATCCATCCTTCTGGTCGTCCAGGAGCCCCTGATGTCCGAGTGGTCTAAGGCGCTCGCCTTTACAGATCACTTGCACATCTCACCTCTGCCCGCATGAGTTCAAGTCTCTGCTCAATAAGCATGGGTCTGAGAAAGCTTGCCAGTAGCTTCCCGTGGGTTGGTGATTCTTCCCGGGGTTTTCTCCAAGTTCTTCCTCCACCAAAATATATACTGGCTGCCACGTGTAGCCTATCATGTGCTGAAAAATGGCATTAAATCCCACAAAAGCAAAACTTGTGGTCATCTATCCATCTGTCACTCCTTGGTATTAAGTTCTGTGTTCAGATCAGTTTCTCATGCATTATTGTCTTTTGGTCCATACAAGTTTTTGGATGCCTCTTATCAAATGCAACACCCATGCCATCAAAAATAGATCAGTGTGACCTATATTTCAAACTTGGGGAACTTTGGTTGAGTTTTGCAAAAGAGGGAATGGAAGGGCATTCATATTCTGTTCACCTGTGTAGGTCTTCAAGCATTTGTCAACAGGCAACACATTATTTCTTTCATTTTATTTACAGGGCCAGATGGATTTAGTTGAAACTATGAGGATATGGAAACAGAAGACGCATGTAATGATGTTTTTCAAGGACACTGACATTAAAAAGCCAACAGAATTCTTAGGCCGATTTTATGAAGGTCATGATTGATAAAGACAGTTGTGTAACTTATATTGTGCTTGTTATGGTCTTTTAGACTTTGTGTATACGTATTATTTTTCTTCAGAGCTGTCAGTAATGTTTTCAAATGTCCTTTGTTGGATTTAGAGTGATTGTGCTATGACTCATTCAATATTGAAAATTATCCTCAAGACATCAAGCAGATGTAAATAAAAGATTTATGCAGTTATTTTCTCCATTGTTCTTTATCAATTATACATGTACCGTTTATACTCGCTGACAAGTCAGGTCCAGCTGCAAACAACATAGACCCTTATCTGCCATCGCATAATGCATCAGCAGACCAGGGTCTATGTAATTTGTTCTACTGATTACTCAACCTGCATTGACCCAGATCTGTGCAGTATGCAATGGCAGATCTGGGTTTGTGCAGTTTGCAGATGGACTTGATTTATAAGCGAGTATATATAGTAACTGAGGGGAATGAAAATCGTGAAAATTTTATAGTTGCCCAGCTGTGAGATTTTCATAAAACTACACGAAAACAGTGTTTCCTTCCTACTGCATGACAACAATGTTTCCTTCCTATTTTATACCAAATTCTGGACAAGTGACACAAACTTTAACTTACCATGCCCAATTTTCATCACATCATTGACTGTTTTACATAGAACTTGTTTGCAACCCTGAATCTTCTTTTTTTGTGTGTGTTGCAGACTTTGTCACAGATAAGGTTATCTAAAATACCTTGGGACTAGACAGCACTCACATGTTTCATGTGCTTTAAGGTTCTGCTTTAGGTTATAATTGACTTTGCTGCTGATGGAATAATGGGTCTTTGATACATCATTTAGTCTGGTCGGCATAGGTAGGCAACCATTTTACAGGTTTTGATACAATTACAGAAAAGATGGCATGATGTCACATGGTAGATATATGGTTGCTGCTCATGGGTATGATAAAGTATTGTTTATTATTGCAGAAGCCCAGGTTGTTGATTTAATAATTTCTGAAATATTCAAATTTTCAGCTTTATATACTTTCAGTTGATTATTGTTGAGTCCAACTATAGCACTGTTTTCTACAGTTTCCTTGTCCTTTAAAAAAAAACACATTATTTTAAAGATAGAGTAAAATGCACTGAAATCAGTCCTCATGTACCAAGTTTAAAACAACCTGGCACCAATTATCCAAATACTTTCACTCAAGTCTCTGAAGTTTTGAGTAAAATCATGCACTCTTCTACTAAAAATCAACTTAATATACTTTAGAAAGAAACGATAAGCACTCATGAATGAATTTGAAAGCTTTAAATGTGCAGATATCAATGTGCAGTTTTTTCCAGCCAGCCGTATTGGGATACTCTCAGCTGCTGGCATGCTTTTCGATTCATAGTACATTGTATGATGGAGCAACAGACATGTATACTGACTTGTTGTTCATTGTTAGGTGCTATGTGGGAAAGGGTTAATACATGTGAGATGAGCCAAAGGAGCTCAACAGTCTCTAGAGAATAAATAAAGTCTGTTATTATGATTATTATTAAAAAGTAATGTACTGAAGCCAAATTGAAATGTTTGGTGAAGTTTTTGTATTTTGCTTACAGCCACAATGAGAATGAAATTTGTATTTTTGCCAAACATTACTTAGCTAAGATAATAATATCATGTCATATGTTCATGTTATTAATACCAAAATGATAATACTATATATTTATCCAGTGTTTTGAATGTACCAAAAAAATCATTCTAAAGTATGTAGGCCTCTCTCTGTACACATGCATTTATGTGTGCTTGGTTGACTTATTTTCATAATGTATCAGTAGCTAATTTGAAAGGAGAGTGTTTCATTTCAGTGAATATAATAGCTAAGGATGATACAATTCTGATTTCACATTTCTTTGTAAAGATTCTTTCAAGCTGTTATATCTGTTTGGATCCCAATTACTCATTTTCAGTATCGTATATGTCCTTCCTCGCATAAGTTTTATATTATGGCTCTATATTTAACCCTTGTTTTTTTAAATATATTTGTTTGCTTTGCACACAAGCTTAAGAAAAACAATATTTGCAGATAATTGACCATACACCTCATCTTCATATTGTGTTGGGAAAAGAACAGGATCTACCTTGATTGATTGTTTATTCTACTAATACTCACTGACCAACACTATCGATCTGTTGTAACCGTGGAACTACCTGTATGTAAAATGTGACATCATTACCATATTTTCTGATAATGGCTCTAATATAATATGTAGACCTAGCTAATATATATACAGATACCTCTCTATGACTGAGTTAATGCACTTAAAATTTTAGCTCACCTGGCCATAAGGACATTGAACTTGTGGTGCATCCATTGTGCATTGTTTGTCATGCGTCTGTCTGTCAACAATCGCTAGTTACCACTCTTGAGTCCATAGTTCTGATCTGATTTCAATCAAACTTGGAATATAGGTTTATATCATCCAAATCTTGCACTAGATTGGCTAACCTTGTTCGTACTCAAGAGGCCATATTTCTGATCCATTTTGATCAAACTTGCAATATATGCTATATTATTAAGATCTCAGATGAGTTTGATAATGAGTGAGATCCACAAATACCAATAAGGTGATCTTGCATTTGGTTGGCCGCATGTTGCCCCTTTGGAAGGCATATTTATGATCCGATTTTGATCCCATTTGGAATATACGCTTATATCATTAAGATCTCTGGCGAATTCAGTAATGAGCAAGATCCATGTATACAAATGAGGTGATCTTGTATCTGATTGGCTCACCTTGTTACTACTCTATAGGGCTGATTTCTGATCCAGTTTTGATTAAAACATGGAATATATGCTTATATAATCGAGATGTCAAATGAGTTCAATAATGAGTGTGATCCGTGTATATTAATGATGTAATCTTGCAACAGATTGACTAGGCTTCTTACCTGTCTGGAAGCCATATTGTTGATCTGTTGGGTTTATTATCATCAAGGTCTTGGATGACTTTGATTATGAGCAAGAGACTGCATGTTAATTATGCATGCATCTTCAGAAAGAATTTTTATTGCTATAGTAAAATAGGTAAATCAACATGATATAAAGTTTGGGAGATAGTTTACATAGGATGTATTCTTACACTACTTTATAAGCCTGCTTAGTGAAATGGTGAACTGTTATGTAAACAGGTGAGCACGATCAGACCCACTTGGGTCTCTAGTTACAAATGATGCCAACCCACCATCAAATATGGCCACTGTTACTAAAGCTAGAAAAACCTTTTAATGGCTTCTCAAAAACTGTTCAACAAAATATGACAGAATTTGACTGAAAGCATCCTGGCATAAATTCCTTTCAAGTTTTTTAGCTCTACTGGTCATACACCAGAAGAGTTTATGGGATGGTCTGTTGTCTATCCGTCCATTAGCACAAGTTTATTATTGCTACTCCTTCTAACTACTTTGAGGATTACCATGAAACTTTACACACATTCATCCCATGGTCTAGTTGGTCCTAATTGAAAATGGTGCTGATTGGACATCCAATATGACCACCACAGCAGCCATCCTGAAAATCTTGTCGCTACTCCTTCTACATGGATGGTCATATCAACATAGGATTTTCACAAAAAAACTTCTTATGATGTCTACTTGGTCCTAAATAAAAATGGTGCTGATCTGACATCCAATATGGCCATCATAGCAGCCATCTTGAAAATCTTATCGCAACTCCTCCTGAACAGAAAGTCATATTGAGATGGGGTTTCACCAAAAAACTTTTTATGATGTCCAGTTGGTTATAAATAAAAATGGTGCCAATCTGACATCCAATTTGGCTGCTGCACAGCAGCCATCTTGAAAATCTTGTTATCACTACTCCTTCGGAATTGATGGTCATATCAACATGAGATTTTTACTAAAAGATATCTTATGCTGTCTAGTTGGTCCTAAATGAAAATGATGCTGATCTGATGTCCAGTTTGGCCACTACATCAGCTGTCTTGAAAATCTTGTTATTGTTATCACTACTCTTCTTGAAAGGATGGTCATATCAACACGGGGTATTTTAAGACTTCTTATGATGTCTAGTCATTCCTTAATGAAAATGGTACCAATCTGACATCCAGTATGGCTGCCACACCAGCCATCTTGAAAATCTTGTTATTGCTACTTTTCAATAACGGAAAGTCATATTGACATAGGGTTTTCACCAGAAGACATATGATGTCTAGTTGGTCCTAAATGAAAATGGTGCTGATCTGATGTCTAATATAGCTGCCACAGTGACCAGCTTGAAAATCTTGTTATCACTACTTCTCCTGAATAAATGGTAATATCAGCATGAAGTTTTCACTAAAAGACAATGTTTTGTTCATCCTAAAATAAACTGGTGCTGATCTGATATTCAGTATGTGGCCATCTTGAAAATCTTGTTTTCATTACTCCTCTGAAATGGAAAGTCATTTTGACATGAGGTTTTCAATCAGAAGAGTTCTTATGGTGTCTAGTTGATCCTAAATGAACATGACTAACCCTCAATATGGTCACCATAGTGGCTATCTTGAAAATAGTGTTATCTCTACTCCTTCCAAATGGATGGCTATATTAACATGTGGTTTTCTCCAATATTCTTCTTATGATACCTAGTTGGTCCTAAATGAAAATGGTGCCAGTTGTACATTCAGTATGGCTGCCACAACGGCTGTCTAGAAGATTTTGTTGTTGCTACTTGCCTGAATGGGTGATCATTATGACATGGAATTTTCACCAAAAGACTTATAATGATGTCTACTTTTTCCTAAATGAAAATGGTGCCAATCTGAGATCCAATATGTCCACCACAGCAGTTAATTTAAAAATCTTGTCGCTGAAGAATATCAGTGATGGTTTCAACACTCAGCAGTTAAAAGGAAGAAATGGTCTTATCTTGAATTCCTGGAAATTCTTTTCTCTCAGTATGACATCAGTCCCTTATAGGGACTCTTGTTTACAAATTATGCTAATCCACCATCAAATATGGACATTATTGCTAAAATAATTTTTAAAAACTTTAAACGGCTTCTCAGGAATTTGACCAAAATTTGCAGAAAGCATTATGGCAACAAGGACTTTTAAATTGGTACAAATGATATAAATCTAGCATCAAATAGGGCTGCTGTTACTAAAAATAGAAAAATCTTTAATAAATGCAAAAAAAACCCACTTGGCAGAATTGGTACAAATTTCACAGATAATGTCATAGCTTGAAGGCTTTTCAGATTTATACAGCTGATGCCATTCTACCATCAAATATGGATGCTGTTACTAAAAATTAATTTTTATTTACACAATTTTGTTTTTTTTAAAACTCTAACTTTAACACAAAGCACTGTGGCACTGGGGCCTTCAAAATTGGACAAATGATGCTAATGTGCAAGCAAATATGGATGAAGTTCCAAAAACTAGAGAAACCTTGAAACTGTTGTTTTCATAACATAAGGTTGCTTTGTCTGCTTATGAAAGCAAGAGATATTTTGTGGATAACATAACCACACTTCCATATGATTACTCTTCCACCTTTTAGTCAAATGGAAATTTAAGAAGAGCAGCTGGTTTCTTTTGTTATGTCTGAGAGTATATACAATCACTTCCTTCATGCAATCAGGCATGACATGGTTTTCTACCATCATGCTGTCTAAAGCCTTATTGTCTTCCGAATAGATGAAAACAAGGAACCTTTTATTTTCGCATAAATCACTGCTATTGTGTTGTACTTCTGCACTATCACCCACATATATATTCCGTAATGTCTACTACTGAACGCTAATTTGGTTAGATGCGTTCTTTTTTGTGGCTTCTGAATTAGCACAATCATCTGTCAGAAACAAAGTATTAGTGCCTTGGTAAACAATGATGGAAAACTATCCAATGTATCAACAGGATCTATCAGGATTACATTATCATCTCACATCATAGGTGCTGTAAAATATGACTACATACATGCATACATACACAGAAGCCATTTTCAGCTGTAAGTCTTGTTGTACAAGAATATTGGAAAGTTGATAACATAGTTGAAGATGTTCTTATATTCTGTTTCAGTCCAGTCTAGTGCAAACTTTGGATATTTTGAAAATTTGAAATGCCATATATAATCATGCTATGAGGTTCTTTTAGATACGTTATTTAAACATTAGGTAAAAGTTATGTGTCTGTATTGAAAAGTATATTTCTCTCGCTTTCATAAAAGAGATATTTGCCATCTCATTATTGGTTTCTACATAATCCAAAAATTCCTCATGTATTGATTTATTTTAGTTTATTTAATGGTAATTTTTTTTATCGGAGGGTTTTATAGATATGTATCGAAATTATACATGGAAAATATTGTGTTCTGGAAGAAGGGATAATTTATAGTTTGGTCACCATATCTAATTTGTACAAACTTGGCATATAACGTAAACAGCCAAAGCAACATTAAAAGTTTATTTAGTTGTCATTTGCTTCATTCAGTGCCTCATATACTATTTTATAGTCTTTTTGCATTTTAGAAAAGTCGTTGAAGTTAGCAATGGATTCTGTTATATTATCCCTTTTCATTGCATCTATAACATCGTCCATTGTGTGGATAATAGATGTTTCATAACATTTCTCAGATTGATAAATTTGTTGTTGATGTCATGTTTATGTCAGGTCTTTTACCTTTCATCTTCCTTCAGGTTTATTAATTGCTTCAAAATCACGTCACACAGGATTTTATATCTCTTGCTCAAATGCACCGTTCATTTCACATCTGTCACACTCACCAGAAATACCTCCATCTGATATCTTAAAACATACTTCATCCATTTATTTGATCAAACATTTTTTAAAATGGGTTTTATTTGGTTTCTTTTGAATATATTTACCTGGGTATTTTCAACAAAATACTAGTATTCATTTTATGTGCATCAATAAATTTTTGTCTTCTTTTTATCAGCAGGTGAATACCTTGTTGAACGTTAGATAATTTGTGACAACAACTGTGCAATCTGTTATAATGTGTATTTATCAAATCAAGTCAGATATATTGGTAATCACTTTAAAAATTGTTTACACTTACTGAGTTCCATATGTTGTTGTTGTTTGTTTAAGAAATACTTTGTTGCTTCAGGAAACTGTTGTCTTAATTTTTATTCCAGAGAATAAAATATTATGGGTCATTCTTTCACAGTAATCATATTTTCTATCGCTGAATTGAACAACTTTTATGGATCAGTTTCTCTGTCCTTTTTTACACATTATCCAAACTATTTTTAAACTCACTTGAAATGAATCAAGTATAGTATTTGTCAAAGTCTTGTTAGATGCCATATTAATAATGCACTCTCTGGTGATTAGTCAGAGTGTGCTTTGACTTTTTGAATCCTGTTTTAGAAATTTGGACAGTTACATTAGGGTGGGAGGTCAGAGTGCATTCCCCATTCCAAAAACAAGGACTTTGCTGAAACCACATGGTAGTGGCATAGGGTTGTCCCTTTAAACAGGTGCTTGTAAAATTAAGTGACCTTGTATTGAGCCCCACCTGCCTAATATCAATAAGCAGAATATTTATCTTCTCATTCATAACAATTAAAACTTAATTTGTCTCAAATAAACCGACACGTGATTAAATTTTACAGTGTTTACAAACTGGACACCTTACTTTGCCATTTCTTACATTGCATGGCCATGTCATCCAAAATCTTGCGGCCTACATTTTTCTTAACATCAGAGGTCAAAGGATAATGTGGTACAAACAACCTATGTAGGAAAATGGCCTATTGCAATAGAATAGTGATGCCGTGAGATTTTGAGATCATGTGACTAAGCAATCATTAATAACAGAGTAGAATCTATTTGTAAAAAATGGATAATTGGCTCATATGTCAGCTTAGTAAAGTTGCACATTGTAGTTTAATTGCTGTGTCTGAGAAGAAAAATATTCTACTTATCAATTTCAGACAGGAGGTAGGGTTTGATATGATGTCGCTTTATTTTGCTAGCCTCTCTTGAAGTGACTACCCTATGTTGCTACTGCATGGTTTGGGCAAATTTTCTGTGTTTTTTATAGGGAATGTGCTCAGACTTCCCACCCCAACATAACCGTTCAAATATCTAAAACTGAAAACCAGGTAGAAAAGGTGAGAGGAAACTCAAAACTATCTAGTAATGTTGTCATAGAAGAAGGGAGCTTCATTCCTATACTTGTCATTAATGGATTGAGCAATCGAATCTGAAGTAATCGTATCATATTGGATGCATATATTTTCCATTTTATAATGCTGGTTGCCAGAATTTTTGCCAGTATAATGGTAAATATCAGATCCTGAGGAAGAACAAAAGAATAATGTAGACAATCGCTTGTCATTATCTGGAAGTCAGGTGGTACTAGTATTACCGGTATACATTTATTTCTGTATACCATAAACTTTATAACTTCTCTACCAGTGTTTTGTGCATAACCTGCTCCTGATCTTAACTTTCTCAGTTTATCATTCATTATACCTTGCTCTGTTCTGCTTGTTCTCACAGATGCCGGTAACCAAAAATCTTTGTATGTCCTGAAGATGTTGGAACCATTCAACTTGAAAAGATCTGCACTACCATAAGAAATAATGATGTCTTTACCTAGTATTCTTCCCAAATTATTAAACCCTGCATTATTAGCATCTCATTTCATCTTTATGTCAAATGACACAAAGAGACTACCAGGTACAGTCAAAAGTTTTGTCCTCAATTTGTTGTTGTTGTGGGTTTAATGCCATTTTTCAGCACATGATAGCTATACATGGTTGCCAGTGTATCTGGTGTGGAAGAACCTGGGAAGAACCACGACCTGTAGGAAGCTACTAGCAAGCTTTCTCACATACCCATGTTTGCCGAGCCAGAGATTCGAACCCACGTGGACAGAGGTGAGATGTCAGTGATCAGTAAAGGCAAGTGCCTTAGACCATTCGGTCACCCAGGGCCCTGGCTTCAATTTGGGTATTGCCACTTGTAAATTTTGTGCAGGTTTGATACTACAAGGAGTATGTGTAATAAGTGATGTTTCGGATTGAGATGTTGAATACCCTGTGGTTTCTCTTGTTTGTGAGGAATTCTGTATTTATCATACGTCTCCATTCTTGCTATTTAACACCCACAAAACTAGCAAAGTCACGAAGAAATTTGTAACCAACATAACACTAACACCCATCACAACAGCCATAAATAGATGCTCATTATTTGCTTGCTTATCAGAAGTCTGGTAAAATTACAAATTTTATTAGGTTTCACTAAAGTAGCATCAGGTTGAATGTATGTGTACTGAGCGAAAGCTCCATCAGTATTATTTAATTGAGTAACTAAACCTTATTCTTTCAATCTTTCATTCAGGTAATCTCGTGTCTTTGCTCAGTTTTTGTTCAACTCCGCAGGTTTCTGCTGCAATTCCTGCAATGCATTATCAAATAGTTCAAATATATAATGACTTCCTATGGATGCTGGCCTATCCTTTCACCGCCAGTAATAACTGCTGTTGTTGCCATTCTTGTATTTAAGTAAAAAAATTTGATACTGCTTCTAGGTCTTATTTTACATTGCTAAGTATAGTACTGTTTAATACAAAAATCAAAATACTGTTCTCTTCAAAATAGTATATCCATTATTCTTTTAACTGACAGAAATTAAATTCTTGTCAATTTATTGTGTAAGATACCTATTTATGTTTTGCCCCACTTCGATGTAAAAATTAAAAGAAGCTTCATCAACAAAGTTAAAAATATTTTTATACATGCCTGGGTTATTTTCATATTTGAATAACAGGTTGCTGCAAAGCATATATTATGTGAAACTTGTATTCAGCAAAGGTTGATAAAGCATAGTTAAATACATAAGTAATAATTTTTTAGTTATAACTTCAGCCTTTAGAATTTCAAACACAACACTTTATCTTCAGTTTCATAATCTTCCTCATGTTCCTGGTTCTCTAATTATTTTTTCAGGAATAATAACTTTTTATTCCCAACCAATACATTAATACCATCTGGTGGTATATTAATTTGAAACAGCACTATACATCCAGTCATTAGTTTGGTTTTCTCTTCAAACTCCTTTTTACATTTATATTATAGATTTTCTTTTTTAATATATCTATTCTGGCACTAAATGCAAGACTATTTAAGCCCATTTCCATCTTAAATTCAGTTTTGAATGTCTCTTCGTTTTTGTATTTTGGTTTTAATTGTATGATAGTTACCACTTAATGCAAGAGTCTTCTAACCATTTTAGTTCTGAATGTATCTATATCTGTTATAAACTTATCTTTCAAATCATTTAAATCCTTATCACGCATTTAATCCTTTTGTCAATTTTGACAATACTATGCTGTAACACAGCAATATTATTTCCTAGTTCTCAGTGAGCTTATTCTTTTGTAACTGTTTTTGATTGTTCTAATTCAGCAGCAAGCTCATCTGTTAAAGTAGGTGAAGTTTGGTCCTGTAACATTTGATTATGTCATTTAAATTGGTTTAAATTGGTTGAAAGACGAGTTATTGTGTTCATACTGCTTATCATACTTCAATTCACATTTTGTTTTTGCTGTCACAAATTTTCTACTTATTTTGGTTAAATATCATTTGTCTTTCGCAACTCTTGACAAAGTATTAGTGCTAGCATTTATCTTGTTATTCATATTTATTATATTGGTATTGAATTCGTTCATTGGCTTTATCTTAAATGTTTTGTATTTCACTTTCTATGTCTCTTCAAGTTTGCGCTGCATTAAACACTGTGTTAAATCTCTGTTTTAAAAAAGTCCTGCTCATTTCAAATCCTTTTCTCGTTGTTATCACCATCTGTTTTTACAACTCTTGAAGTTTGTTAGATCTTTCAATACCACTTCATTCCATAGTTCTTAATTTATTGTCTACCTGTTCTCTCCATGGGTTTATATATTTCAAATTATTATTCTCCAGTGTCTTATGTATCTGAGTATGAACTTGTCTTTGTACAAACTGTTGAGTAACTGCATCAGTTGATTTTACTGGACCACCTAAATTTGTAATATGCTGATTATTCAAGTTTAAGTCATTGATGGTTTATTATCCTTGTTAAATTTTTTCCTGTTTTTTGATAGATTTAAACTAAGTTCACTAGGACGTCTGAAACATATCTCTCCCATTTACTTGAGCTGATAAACATATGTTATAGTCATACATACCATGAACATCTAATAGTTTTCCATCTTCAGATTTAATGCTAATATTTAATATGTTTATAGTTCCTCTTTGTAATTTTATGTAATGACTATTCATATTGTATGAAACAAATTCACCATGAAATACATTTTGAACAGGTAGAGACTCATTAAAATTCGAATAATAACCATCGGAGTAATTTGTGCTGTTATTATTTTGAGAGAGGAAAATGTAGACATTTTGGGGTTTCAGATAGCCACACGCTACATCAGATTGAGCAGGTGTCTGTATATAGATCTCTGTCTGTTAAATCCTAACAATTAAGAGTTCTAATTTTTATATACAGTAATCATTGCTGGGAGTGATGCGAACTTTATAGTTACATTTTCCAGCACTCGGTATCAATACTTTGTATTATTGTTGCTAGTAACTATTATAGCTTCTTTGACTTCGTTCATTTACATTTCAAGGTTGTAAAATACATTGGGTATTAAAACAATTGTTTCATTCTTGCCATTGATCTTATATAATCTTTTTTGTTTATTTTATACTTTGCAATAGCCAACAGCAAAATATATTTTCTGTAATGAAATGGATAGTTTACCATTTTTGTTATCAATAAAATTGGTAAAACACATTTCTTTATCGGGTGATCCTTTCACAGCAATATAGTTTTTCATTTGTATAAGAAAAAATATATACATCTGAGAATAAAAACTTTTCTCTTCAATTTGTATCCTTTGTTGTAACAATTATAGACTTCATATTTGCTGTAAGCATATCCAAAACCTCTTTCTCTAGTAATATCTTTACTTCTTCCAAACTTTTTCAGGTTTCAGTATCTTGGCTTTCTATGTTGTTTAGTTTCTTCCTGATTGCATTCTTCATTTCCTTGTATCTTTTATATTCGGTATTTATGAAATTAAACTTATTGTGATCTCGTTATTGCTTATTGGCCTTCTCACCATAGCATTGATACTGTTGAGTTTTTTTGCGGAGACCACAATCTCATTATGTTTTAAAACTTTGCTGTATGTCAACTTTCCCATGAAATCTTTAGCCACAAGGTCAAGTAAAGTTGCGCCAAACTTGCTGAATGTCAGAGCTAGGATAAATCCTGATGTTTTTTTTCTGTGACTCTTAAAACAGCAGCTGATACACCCATCCCACTGGCAACAGTAGCCATGCTAACATCAATGCAGTTAAAGTTTTACACATTTTAAAAACAAATTCCTTCTCACATCTTTTGTATTTGATATATTTAACTAGATGTTGTAAACAACACGATTTGCAGCAGATTTATCAGACTGTTTTCGGTGGATAACTCGTGTGTCTAATTTTAAATTTTCTTTGGTTTGCTCTTTAACTATGAAATGTAATTATCCTTTGATCCACTAGTACCATTTTGTACCTTACGCAATTTAATGAATTATTTTCTCTGTTAGAATTCAGTGTGCTATCAAGTAGTCATTTGTAGGCTGGCTGAATGAAACTGTAATAATCAAGTTTTATGACATCCAAGTTTATAGATCTATTGTGAACTTAAGCATCTTCCAAAACATACTCTAATAGACTGTAAGAGTTGGGTTTATTGCTGCATAGTAAACAATGTTAATGATTTTGTTCGTCTCACTTACCTTTTTATTATTTTGCTATTTATTAACAATGTTTTGGCAAATTTGCATTGTTGGTGTTGAATTAACGAGAAATTATAAAGATAGCTTTCTGGGAGTGACGATGGATTCACAGGCAACAAGAAAGTAAAGTTTTTCTTCCTAAACGGAGGTAAGACATACAATCCTCCTGCCCCCAAAAATCCTGTCAACATGGTCGTCAAATTGGCACGGAAATGCCACAAATAATGAAAAGCCAATTTCTAAGACAGAAAACTTGCTTCAGTCAACATATAAAGTTGATGTCGACAAGCTACAAAAACATGAATTCTAAAGTTGTCTAAATTTAACATTTATTCCAATCAGGAGAATAATTATGAAAATCGAATCCTGTTAGCTTAGAATCGCTCATGAATTATTTTGGTACACCCGATAAATGTATTTGTGTCGTTATTTATGCAATGTATGTTGCGCAGATTTATTAGAATGTTTTAAAACCTATCAATTGTTTTGAATTTGCTTTAAACACTGTATTTTGAGCGACACAAATTAAATTGAATTAAATCTCTCATTAAAATTCGTTTCTGTGTATGTCTAGAGCTACCGATTTATATATTTTTCTCAATTCAGTATGAACTTTATATTAAGATAAATGGGATTTATCTTTTCAAGTTGATGACCTTATGTTACAATATGTAAGTTATAAATAAAACTCGTACATATCTCCCTCCTACCTCCATTTTTGAAAATTAGTCGGAAAAAAGTAGAAATCTAATTACTCCGAGGTATTGAGGCAGACATAAAAAATCAATAACGAAGACACTTGGATTTGTTTTAAGAGAGAGAGAGAGAGAGACGGACAGAGAGAGAAAGAGATGCATTCTTTTTTAGACAGGTGCTTACAATCTTTCCATTTTTGCGACGTCATGTTGTTTGTGTATATAGTGTAATCTGGACCCCTAAAGGATCAGATTTCCTTGTTACTGTAGTGGTCATTGGCGGCGTAGACATAATCATCACTATATAAAGGTAGTCACATGGTAAACTAGTTTTGTTTGTTTCTTTGTTCTTTTCTTTTTTTTATTAAAAAAAAGGTTATTACCCCGGACAAGATGAGCGATGGTATATTTGGGGATCCTTGGGATCATCGCTTTACAGATAGATATATGTAGAGAGAAAAGATTGGAATCTTAAATTTTGATTACTAAATTTATTTTTATGAATAAAATATTTTGCGATAATTATCAGGAGATTAATAATAAAGTATTACTTGCTGCTCCTATGATAATATTCTTTAAATTTAATTCAGCTTGAAAGTTAAGACTGATCCGGTGGCAACTACATAATTCATTCCGTAAAGTTTTCGCCCTTTTGCTCTCAAACATTAGATGAATGATAGATTCCTTTGCCATACTACGGTAAATACACTTATCTGAATCAATTTGACCTATTTTTTGTAAGAAATTGTTTGTAACTGAGATGCACTGTACAATTTTGAACTGAATGTCTTTTAGTTTTATATCTTTAATTTTTCTAAGAATTAATAGGAACATTTTCACTCTTCAGGAGTTACATTAAGTAAGTCAATATTCCACTTTTGAACTTCTAACTTTGATACGCGTCAATAAAAGTTTAATAGAAAAAGTTTACTAGATTTTTTATTTACAATTAGAGCTGGCACATGTGTTTATGCCAACATTATATTTATATTGATTATTTGTTTCTAGTCGTCAGGTATTTTCCTTAAAAGAGTGAAGTAAATCTAGAAATGTTCCTTTCACATTATATATTTTGTTCAGGCTATTTAAGGACATGAACTCGCCATATTTTTAAAACATTTTTAAAAACTTATTATCTGTATGTAGATATTTTGCTTGTAACCATAGTGGACAAAATAAAATCTCACTTGTGAAATCAGTTTTTGTTAACCTTATCTATAAAAGATGACCAAGCTTATAAAACGTCATCTCAGAATTGACTTTTTATTGTATGGCTTGTTACAAGATTGTAACCGAATGGGTTTGGATTAAGTGAAAACACCGAACACAATGTATGTGAATGAAATGTTTATGATAATACAGTACGAGATCCTACACCACAAATTACTGATACTTACTGACTACTGAACGATATATATACATACATAAACAAAATGATCTATAAATACAATGGAAAAAAAAAGAAACAACAATACTTATAAGACTCGAACTTGGAACACAATGTTCACCACTTCACACGAAGCGTCTGACACCAAAACTGGAGAACAACACTCTTAAATGTATACTAAAAAACAAAAAAAAACAACTGATATTATCAAAAGTGTCAAATTATGATGACGTTGTCATGTACAAATATTGCAACTTGATATTAACCATAATCCGAATATGATTTCAATAAATGAGCAGATGGTTCACATAACCACATGTATTGCTTAAAATTCAGCAAGCATAGTTCAACATTCAAAGTTCACAGTTCAGTATTCAAATCCTTAGGATGAACTCATCCTGGGTATGCTCATCTCTTTTCCCCGAACTTAACGGTTCCTAGGAGGAAGTTCCAGTGACTTCTAGACGGACTGCCGATATCTTCTTAATACCAAGGTGCCATGCACCGCATCCGTATCACTTTCTCTGGTAGTGGCTCACCAGTGCCATGTTACCCTAGCCACGTATCACGTCACTAGGTTGCCAACTATACTGAGCAGCTGCCACTTATGTTGCCCAGCCGTCTTCTATGTTGCTTTGTAGCCAACAATGACACCCTACTGCCAACTATGACAACCTGCTGCCAACTAAAATTAAACCATACTGGCAAGTGTACTACGTTGAATTACTATTATTAAACTAATACCTAAATATATACATGCGATCAATCCCGCCAAAATACAAAAGAAATACATACTTATAATTATCGCAAAAAGCCCTTCAAATACATACTGGATTCAACGTTCTGCTTCAATGGAAACAGCGAACTGACTATACTCCACATCTCAAATCCGGTATAATTTACGGAAAAAGTCTAACTATGCAAACAGCCTTAATCCGGTCTCGACGACGGTAACTATACATACAAAAGATACTATTCAATGTACAGAATTCTTGATATGAAATATATGTTAGGTTGGAAATTAGCGCTGTATAAAGCACTTTACAAAAATCAATGCTATGAAGTAAACTTATGCTATAAAGTGCTGTAATGTCCATGATTAAAAGTTTAAGGAATCAATAGACAACTAATCAGCAAATATCAGCCTCAAAATGTAATATAATTATGCTGTTCATGACCTGTAGTCTGATTGTGAACATGCGTATTTAAAGCTAAAGGACGGGACATGTAGTTTTTTGTAATTAGTGATTTTTTTCTTATTCAATTGATATTTGAGTCCTAGATGTTATTTATTCATTTGAATATTCAGTTAAATAATTAATTAGTGATATGAAATACATTTCGAGACTGCATTGCAGTCTATATACTTTTTTCTAGCACATGTCCTTGCAACAAGATGTAATTTTTAAAAATATTTTACCCATGAGGCAATTAATTTTTGACATAACAAATAATGAACTTTCTTCTTCAAGTACCTGCTTTTAGAGTCAGCCATCTTTTCCTGCATCACATAATCTCCTTACTAGTAATCTTTGTCACTACATCTTCAAATTAAATGCTGAAGAATAAAACATATAACGACACTATGTATGATACTATGTACAATTAGTCTTTTTTTTTTTTTACAAAAATAAAAAAATCAGTGGTGACTATTGAGATTGTTTTATAATCATCAGGAAAATACAATTATTACATGTTAATATCTTAACTTAGTATTAAAAATTTTTTAAAAACTAAATAATTGGTGACCATTAAGATTTTTTCATATCATTCTGGAAAATAAATTTATTACTGATTACTATCTGTACTAAGTTGAAACGAGAAGGAAAAAAATATCCTATTTTATTGGGAATAGAACCCATATCGGTTTTGTATACAAGCGAACATTATACCATTGGACCACGAAACTATGTGTGAATTAAATGTATTTATAAGAGCTATATAAATCTTATTGTACTCTGTTGCAGCCACAAGTATTTTCTTTCTACTAAATGTTTCTGGTCTTTAGCACACTGTTTATATAAGATATGGTTTTGTACTTGTTTGCAAATCAATATAAATCGTATATTCATAGTGCTTTTCCTCACTAACTCTTCCAGTTATAAACGTAGTGAGTTTGGAACTAGAGTCCCCTAGAGAATCTGGCACCAGTTACCGCACAATCGTTAATTCTCATGGATTATTTTTGTTAATTGCTGAGACAAAATGTACCTTATATTGAATGTTAATTATTTATTCTGCCAATTCAAATTGTACTACATTGAGTGTTCAATAAGTGATGTACGTGAGGTAGGCCTGACTGGTTCCGTACGGAAACTGCTTCAGACCCTCTATGCATATGTATGTCAATCGCTTTCTAAGATTGTAATTTTATTTACCAAAAATTTCAAAACGAATTAACAACAGTTTCACAGTATTTCATAGCACTATATATAATGCTGTTATAGAGAAATATTTGTCCAAAATACCACTCCTCTACCCTTCCCTGAAAAAAATATTCAAAAATAAGATAAAAGATTTATTTTAAAATGCCATTTCACTGCATTGCGAGGTACTCGCTAGGCAGGGGCCCAGGGTCAACTGCTCAATTTCCTCCGCCTTTTGTCCGGCCTTGACCATCATATCGTGCACCACCAGTAGTACTAACATTTGGTCATTTTCCTTCAGATTATATGAGCCCAGAAATTACCCATGTAGTGTCTGCTGAAAACGAAATATGTTGGCTTTGAACACATAGACAGAGTATCTGTAATCTCTCAACATACTAGAAGCCTGGCGCAGGCCGTTTTTGGTGGAAATAACATTCCAGCAATTTTAGTCATAGATGGTACCTACATATACATACAGAAAAGTTCACAGTTTAATTTCCAACGTCGATCATTTAGTCTTCACAAACGACGTCCACTTGTGAAACCAATGATGGTCGTTAGTACAACCGGCTACGTTGTCAGTGTTATTGGTCCATACTTAAGTGATGGTAAAAATAACGATGCCAGCATATTAAAACATGCCCTCATCAGCAATATTGAAAAAATGAGAGAATGGCTGCAAGAAGATGATGTTTTTATTGTGAATCGAGGATTCAGAGACTCAATCGACCTACTTGAACATAGCAGCCGTCATCTGGTACCTTGGATATGCACGTTATCAAAATCCACCTTTTAATTCGATGTCTGACTGGAGTTCTTATTTGAATGATGCGCAAGACCTTCCTGAACTTAGAATAATAACTATACGGATAATTTAATAGTATTGCGTTGTACATTCCAGTCAAGTTATATACTGTATGTATTCTAGTTATATATGTATACATAATTAGTTCTCTTAAACATACAGTGACGATGTACAACATTTAGATTTTTTGTGACGATAATTGTATGGATAAATACTCACATATGTGCTATGATGTTAGCTCATTTGTATTGAAATTGTTATCGACAAAGGGCCTGATGTCAATATTCTTCTTACCATACATTACGCATGTAAACGTCACACCATATGTTTGCTTTTAGGGGAAATGGTAGATAATGTTTGAAAATCTGCTGAAGCGACATTCCCCAAACCCGAAACCAATTTGAAACTAATAATATTGCGAGCGTGTCCTTTGTTGATCATTACTTCATAAAATGATTTTCTTTCTCTCTAATTCATCCAAATTGTCCATTGTGGATAGTTAAGTTTTCGTTTAAGTACTGGCATTCTGGAATCAAAGTGTTATTGAATACACTTAGTGATGTGGAAACTAGCTTTGCAAAGATTGTTAACATGCAATGTGTTTAAGTAGCTGTTTTTTTTATCGTAATTTTGTTTTCTCAAATACATACTCTACACTTTATTGTGCCAACTCTCAAAGTCAATTGTGAATTGGTTCTGTATAAAGTCGCATGTGCTAGGCTAACATCGTGATACGCTTGCATGATGAACAACATCTTAGGTGAATCATTATTCGGATAACCGATTTCTCTGTTTGCAATTGACAAATGACAATTTCTGTTCTTCTGCTTCTCCTTCTTAACACAGTGTATGTCTTTATCAAAGTGTATGTCTTATCACAGTGTATGTATATATCACTGTGTATGTCAATATATCACAGTGTATGTCTTTATCACAGCGTATGTCTTTATTACAGTGTATGTCTATATATCAGTGTATGTATTTATCACAGTGTAAGTCTATATCACAGTGTATGACTTAATCACAGTGTGTGTCTTTATCACAGTGTATGTCTATATTACAGTGTATCTTTCACTTCAATGATTTTCTATAGGGTTAATGTCAATTAAAAAAATTTAGTTTTGGAGCATATTAAAATGATTTTTCCTCCAGTGATGATAATGTTATATACACGTAGTACTTCGCAGCATCTTAAAGTAAGTGTGTTTTGTAAAGATACACAGAAAACATATAGCGATCCATTTGGAGTAAAACAAAATAAAAAAAAATAATAATAAAGCAGTTAAGTTGAATATATATTTTTTCTTATGAATGTTTTGTTGATATTTGAAGAAGTCTTTTGTCAAAGTTCTTTAGTCCCCGTGATTTGCACACACACACACACACACACACACACACACACACACACACACACACACACATACATATATATATATATAATCAGCAAGTCTTGAAAAATTAAAATGTACATGCATGACGTCATTAAAATCACGATAACGTCATGGAACCAGAAGTAACGTCATTTTATGTAGGTAAACTTTTGGTGCCTCCAGCATACATAATTTGATTAAATTCAACAACATTTTTATTATTCTGAACAAAATGCATCCTAAACGGTCTTTATACAAACTTACAGCCTTTTGGTGGTTGGGCCAAATTTGACCCTTGTAGTACCTAGTCGATCAGCCTTTCTAATTTTTTGAAATTTATTTAAATGTATTCGGTTCACTAACTTACACGATTTATGACAGGCAACGAATTATAGCAACAGTTAAAGAATGAAACTAACGATATATTTTTTATAAGATTGAAGGGAATAGACATGCATAACAGAAAGAAACGTTATCATCGTTATCGGTGAGAGAGAGAGAGAGAGAGCGTATTTTGCTCAATTCTGGATTTGTTTTTCAATAACAAAATATATACACGGTGTCCGGCGTAGCAGATTTGATCGAATGATAATTTTGTGGTCTAGCAATTGGGATTATATCATCTGAACATGATTATTTTGTCTTAATTCAATCTTTAAAGTTGTCGAAATCGCCTGATATACAGTTTTTTTTTAAACTCAAAATTAACCGCCGCTAACAAATAATAAAAAAAAAAATCAGTTTCTTATACAGGTCTATATTTCCTCAAAGTATTATTACTCCATATTTTGGCGATTTTGTAAAACTTTTAAGTAATTTTTAAAACCGTATTATAGAGATTCTACACTTTTACTTTTCAATAAACATTATTTCGTATTTGAACAGGGAATCATTTAAGCAATAAAAAGCAGGATGCCCAGTTGTTTATATGATTATAAGAATTCAGTTGAGAAAGTTTAGTAGTATGGGAATGGCCCATTCTCAGAAATCAAAATAAATAAAATAACTACAGGTCTTTGAGCTTCTCTGGACCATAGTGAAATTTAAAAAACAAACCAATGCGGTAAAAGCGAATTGATTTATAATTTATGTTTACAACCGAATTTTCATAAGAAAAATGTACTCAGTGGATAACAATCGCACTGACTTAGATGGACTTCTCTATACCACAACCAGTTAAAATCTGAATAGCCCAGAATCAATTTTATAGACCTCTTTCACAGAAAAAAATATGAATGTTCTATTTATTGTTTTTCAAAATCATCTGTAACATTTGTAGAGTGGAGAAAAGACTAAAACTTGGTATACAAAGTATAAAAAGATGTTACGCAATTGTGTTAAAAAGCAAATTCATCTGAACTATATTACTTACGGTTACATTGACTAATTTTATTGAAAGAAATAAATTTGCACAAAATGAAGAGGATAAAATTTCGATTGGAAAGTTCAACATTCGCCCTATCGTTATCCAATAAAATCTATTTGATGAAAATTAATTTGAACAATGGTCTTTCTGAATCAAAGTGAAATAAAGAAATTTTAATTACTCTTGCATGCTTTTCAAAAAGTGTGAGAATGACAATTCAGTATTTATTTTCGTATTTTTTTGAAAAGGCTAAGGGAGACAAAAGCGTACAAGGATTGTACAAAAAATAACGAATGAGTAATAAATTTTTTTTATTACTTTGAATGGTTTGTTCTGAGATCATTTTTGCTCAAGAGTCAATGAGAGTTATCATCGATTTTTACAACATTTGCATTGAGAAAGACAAAATAATTAACTAATTTTGTAAATTCTTTGTTTGACTTTAGGTATTTTAGTATTTTTTCAACATTTTTATATCTCATTCAGGGATATGACCTTTTTTCGTTCACCTTTAGCAATGTTATCTCTTGTCAATTACTGTTAGAAATATTTAACAATTCACTAAGTAAGATTTCAAATCCATTATTTAGAACAAACAGTGATATGTTACGGAATGTATATGTTCAATTTGTGTTCTGGGAGAATTGCGTATAAATCGATTTGACTCAGTTTTAGTCCTTTCTTTGATGATTTCCAAAAGTTTTGGTTAAACGAAGTTTTGCTGATTGTTATCAGCTCTGCTGATAGCTGAGCCAACCGGTGCTGTTAAACTCTTCTTCTCTGTTACTCATTCGATTTCTTCAACTTTTTGTATTGACCTGTAATTTTTGATCCATAGATTCTAAACTCCTATTCATGTTGTGGACAAAATGTTTATTACTGTAAAAATTTACTGTAAAAAAAAAAAAAATGTGGATAACCTGTGTTCTGTTTCATCGTGCACCTAAGATGCAACGTCCTGATTTTGACACCATGGCTCTGCAGCAGTGCTTGTCCCTTTAGAACAAGGCCATTTTCTGTCATAGTTATGTTCTTCATAGTTTATATTTTGGATTGAAACTCATTCTTTACAGCTTCTGCTTCATCGAATAATTAAATGCCCCCACCCCCTCCTTTCAAATATTGATAATTGGTATTCTGGTTTTCCGTGAGCACGTCTTCACCCTTAAAATTTTTTTGTTTGCTACTTTTCTCTCAACCGGTCGGATTTCTAAATTTTTGTCATCGTCAATTCTTTTGGTGCCAGTGTTAGTTAACACTTTCCGTTGATTTAATTATATTGTTACACATATCCCGCGCTACCATGTTGATCAATATTTACTTGTCTAATGTTTTTGAAACATGATATTTTACTACTGATTAACTTATTCGTACCAATATTTTTCAAATTTCCTTCTATCAGTTATTTCTCTGTTTAATTTGTAATATTTTACAACTAACTGCAAATTTGGTGCAAGATGTGTCTGACACATTGTTACAGTCTGTTGTGACACACCACCTCAAATAGAAATGATACCATTTATTTCTGTAGAATAATTTCAGTTACTATTAGATGTTAGATGAAATTTCACGAAAATAATTGTGTTTTACAAAACTGTAGATCTACACACAGCTGAGCGTGTATTTTATTTTTTATTTCATCCGCGTTTTGTAAAAAGACCTCCTATATCAATTGATTCTGCCTAATTTTTTGATAATTCTTTGTGATTGAAGGTTTTATTTAGATCAAATACATATTTTATTATTTCCTCGTACCGCAGAGTTTTATGGACGTCTTTACATTGTTCATGGTAAGAAGTTTGTCAAGGAAATATGTGTAATTGAATGTGTATTTGGCACGACTGCTATACCTTCTCTAAGTGAAATTTGAAAGGAGTTTTAAAGCCGTCATGATTTCATCAACATTTATGTGACTTTCATTACCTTTTATTTTGTTCAAATTATCATAGACTAACTTGTAGTCTTTATTTTTTAATTTTTTAGCATATTTGAGATGTAGTTTGAATCAGCCTTATATTTTTTTAAATGTTATCTCGCTTTATTTCTTCCGTATTGTCATTAGTTATATGTGACGCTCTGGGTACCAAAATGACCCTCTGGGTACAAGGGGAATTTAACATTAGTCCATTGATGTAACATTAGTATGACCCTCTGGGTACAAGGGAAATTTAACATTAGTTCATATGTCTATGATGGTTATGAGAATGGTTTTTAAAATGATTTCTGGGTACAAGGGGAATAGTAATGTTAAAAATGTTTATAGGAATAACATGATGGGACTGTATGGGTACAAGGGGGAATATAATGTTAAAACTCCACCTAATATTAATACGCCGTTTCGACTGACCAACACCCAGTCATATACTGACCAACACCCATACTTACTAATCAACACGCCTTTTGAATGACCGACACCCACACTTTCTGACCAACGAATAGGGTCGGAATATACACACACTATACACACAAACACACATATATACTATCACACAAATGTTATGATGTGAAAGAAGGGAAATAAAATATAAGTGACACCCCTTATAAACAAAACTAAAACTTCCCTTTCGACCCTTATCACCCTATAACTTCCTTACCATCCCCTTACAAACAAAACTGAAATACCCCTACCACCCTTATAATCCCTATAACCCTATTTGTGATGCGAAAGGAGAAAAAGGATGTACACACACTATGCACAAACATATTTATATGCTGTCACACACAAGTGTGTAAGAGTGCTCACGCTCACACACACACACACACATACACACTCACACACACACACACACACACACACACACACACACACACACACACACACACACACACACACAAACACACACACACACACATGGTAGGAGTGCTCGCGTTGTTATGTACATTGAATTTATTATATGTATCCATGAGGTAAGTTGTACTTTAGTCATTTTGCAAATAACATATTTACTGCATTTGAGTTCAAGGTCAGTTTTGTTTACATAGCATTTAACAATTAGATTGGAATTTTCCATATCTTGTTTTGAGAAAAGTCACGTACGCACCGGAAATTTCCATTAGAGTTACTCATATTCTAGAATATTCTCTCAGGTGATTTATCCTTATATTTATACAGGTTTGGTATACAAGATTTAATTCCTATCCTAAACTTTATATTATTAAGATCAGTCTATTAAGGAATTTATTTTAGCAATCAGATGTTACAGCTGTGAAAACCGGAGCAAATTCAGAGAGAGGAATTATTTATTTGAAATATTCATTGGAATTACTAAAAGTGCTCATTCTCATATTGGATTAATACTTGACTTTGGGATTTATGTGAATTTATTCAAAGATATTATGGATTACATCATTCAGGCATATCAGAACATTCAAGACTACTGACATATCAGGACATTCAAGGCTACTGGAATTCATTCGGAACATTCTATATTTAGGACTTGTGATTAGGACACTTAGGATTATTGGATTATTTGGATTTTAATTCACGTTACTGTAAGTGTCATTTGAATTTTCACCTTAATTGTCTACAAATAAATTGCCTCTTGATTTTACTCACATTGTAGGTTTCACTTTCTTTCTGTTACATTATTTTAAGACCTAGAGTCGTAACAACGCTCACACACACAAACACATACACTATGCACAGAAATATCCATGGGGGATTTAAGTTTTAGTTTCGCAAGATATACACGGATATGAAACACACAATATTTTGGAAATGAGTGAGTCGAGTTGTATCTCTTTTCCGTTAGTTTTGGCCACACTCATCTTAGTGTCCACACTTCCCGGGCCGGGCTCCAAAAGCACCACATCTACTTCTCCGTTCGTTTTCTCCACAAAAATTGACGGAGACAGAGGGCCTAAAACTATGCTTGTCTGCCTCCATCTCCCAGTCCTCAGTTTGAGGGATCATGAGTTGTTCTGGTTGTTGTTCCTGCTGCTCTTAGTGTCATTCTTCTTCTTATTATTCCCTTTGCCTCCTCCTCTCCTGTACCCTCATCCATCTTTCATTGAGGCGCGGAAATTTTCTCTCCCTCCTCTCTTGCGTCCGCGCCTGCTTCTCTTCCGCCCATACCCTATTTATCTTCTCTGTGTCTTCCTCCAACACTTCTCGGATCAATTGATTTGCCTTTCTAAAGGCTACCATCACCCTCTTCAGTTGCCTTCGATACGGATAGCATTCCATTATTCCACCCGGCACAGGAAGAGCTCCACTCTGTTTAGCAAGCACATGGCTTCAATCAACTTCCCGACTTGCACTGGCTGTCTCATTCTTGACATCTTTCTCGAGACGACGATGGATGGCAAGACCGACTTTATATGCTAGAGACGCGGACGACAAGGAAAACATTTCTCATATTCGGTACGCGGACGTGAAAGAAAACAGGTACGTAGAAAAATTCAAAGATCGACAGGGAGAAAGGAGAAGACTATGTCAAAATAAACGACAACAACATCAACCCCCTCCCCCAACCATCCAAACAAACGGCATCCATTTTTTTCAACATCAAATAAATTTAATACACCCTGCTCACTCAAAAGTCAACAAAGAATGAAGAGGAAGGATTAGGACTAGTCCGATTATCTTCATGTACAACTGCCAAATACCCAAACAAAACACTGTTAAAAAGAACGTATTTATAAGGTTGACAAAGTTGAGAAGTAAGACTTGACTTTCAATGATCTATTACATCGTCATTTTACCATCGATGGACACTACGTTTTTGAACTAAAGAAAACAGATATCCATAATGATCACTAAACCACATTTCTATTTTTGGCATCGTTTCTAGAGAAATCACGTCCAAAACAAGTCAGTAAATGTTCGAATGGGAACCCAAGACTGCAATAATGAAGAAAATACACACAGTATTGTCCACACACTCTCGAATCTGATCCTTGTAATTTCACATTATTGAATTGAGTGGATACAGCATTTCTTCTCATAAAGTCTATGATCTCGTCTTTGAGAGGAGGTAATCCATAGGAATAAAAATATTCCACAATGTGGTCGTTAGGAAAGTAAACGCCTACTGAATGGGTTTCTGGGTGATGACTGTCGCCCGAGTTGATGGCATAAACTCAAACGTCTTTAAGTATTTAATGAGGAAGGTCATCTTTAGCACACACCACTGGATTCCAAGGAGCTAGGTACGAGATTATAAAGATTTTTCAAGTAAGTCCATGAACGGGAAGTCTTCTTTTCTCTGTTGCAAGAGAGCTTTGATGCGTTTCTTCTCCAAGGAAGTCAATGGATGTAGGGGATGGTTACTCAAATTTGTATACCACTCTCTCAAGATATTCTCATCCAGGATGAGTGTCCATGCTTCTTGCAGATAGTCTTCCAACTTTCGTTCTTGACGCATCGTCAAACATTTGTCGTGTCGCATATGACGAGGATGATCGATTTGACAACCATAGGAATGTTCTCTGGTCAGGAGTGTGGTTCTTCCAGCCAAGTAGAGAGCAAATCAGGAGATTATGTGTTGTTCTTGTTTTGGCCATCATGACGTCATGGGTCTGTGGCTCCTATTATGGATGGAAACCATCATCGTTTTCGCCTATGTCTATGGCGTCGTGTTCAAGTTTGTTTTAAAAGTCTAGGATCACTTCTCTCAGACTGTTGATTTCCAGAGTATTATTAAATTCTGCATACAACATCACGTTTACTGTGTTCACGAGGGCTAGTGTAAACTGAAGTTCCACACGGAGTTGACCTGATTTTATAGGGTGGAAATGTCCCTCGTCGCTGCCTTGATCAGGAGTTAAGTCAAATACCCACAAAGCACATCCTCCTGCATAATCGTCGTACGAAATGCCGTGGCTACTGTTGGTTCCTAATTGTCCTGTGGCTTCAGATTCAAGTAAGATCTCGAGTAATTTTCTGGGCAACGATATGTTCAAACGGCTTGGTACACCACATCTGACCGTCTCTGGTGACTTCTATCTAGGACGCGTTTAAGTGTTGGAACTGGAAAGGAGTTTGATCAATAGTTCCCTTGAGGGCAGCATTGTGGACGATGCCAATGAACAAACGTTTAGGCAGTTGACTTTGGAAGACATGATCTTCGATCTTGAATAGGAGTCCAGAGGCAATCATGAAAATTATGAGTTTCATTCGTCACAGCGGATATTTGGCTGTAGTTCTGGTCAGAGTTTGACTGATATCGTTTCCCTCTTGAGGTAGGACTTCCACACAACGAACATATAGTCTGGCTTCTTCGATGATAGTTTTGTACTCGTTAGTATCAGCTATCAAATGGAACACGGTACTACTTCAATTCAGTCTCAGACGCACATTCACGCCATTCACCAAATACTTGTCTTGGAACCACATGTCCAATTGTAAACGATCAATCGCTTCTAAACTACGGCCTTGTTTGATTTTCTTTTGGCGGTCGTTAAATCCAACATTGTGAGGATCGTCAGCTTCTGTGAAGGCATCCAAGATGTCAGGTTTGCACACCACACAAGCATCGAGGTGTGTGTTCTTGGCTTCTTTTCCGTACATCAAGAGATTTTCGAGGTTAGCTCGGTAAGGGTAAGTGTCCATGCTACTGCTAACCAGTTTGTTGTTCAAGTACAAATCCACTTTGCTGAACAACGAATGCATGATATTGTCGACAGTAGCCACTCTGGCATCGGCGCCTGGATTGTTGTTGTCCGCTTTGAGAACTTTGACTTTCAGGTTGATTCAATACAAGCTGAGGTGATAAATGAAGACAACGGATGAAATTCTATCCGCTGTGATTCTTGTATCGTCATCATTGTCGCTGGTATTGCAAACAGATCGAGTTCTGTTTTGGAACATTCGCAAGAATCTCGGTGCATCTTTTTTTTTTTTTAAATAGTTTCTTTAGTTTTTAGTAAACAAAGAGGTCAAAATCTCTGACTGTTATTCTTTTCTCATTCTTTTTCTGGTCATGTCTATGAGGTCTATAAGGTTTTCGACGTCTCTTTCTGCCTTGTCTTTTGCTGTGGCGTAGAAGAGGAATCAATGCCTTCGTCTGGAGTGTGAAGCGAATTTATTGGGGTGTCTCGGCGCGTCATGAGTTATTTTTCTTTCTGAATCAGCACATTTTTCCTGCTTTCATTAAGGCTTGTTTGGGATTTTGCTGGTCGTTGAACACGTTGCGTCAAGGCAGCATCTTTTAAAGCATATAATCAACGAATCACCATAAGTTTCAAGACGGCTATTACCAAGGATTTTGAAGAAGATAGCCAATACAATTGCTGAGTCAAATAGTCCACAGTTGTTTATCTCGTTGTTGCAAAAATCAAATTCCAATCGCTGCTCCAATGACACAATACACCACAAATATATGACAGAAAAAGACCATTTTACTTTAGGAACACGTTCTCCACACCACAAACACTGTGGTTGTTGTTTTTGTAGTTCTTGGAGCGATGAACTCTAAGAAGGGGCTGAATCAGTGTTTAACAGCAAGTTTGTGACGTCTACTTCTTTTTATAGTCCATGACTTGTGAAGCTGCAATCCAAGAATCGAAAGTGGGTGGATATTCTTTCCAACGGACTTTTAACTTCTTGAAAACGATGTTTTTCCACTTTTGTGTTCTTCGATCCAGAATGCTTGGATATCGTACACGTCATCTTTCTTGGTCACTTGTTGTAACTCGGGGAAGTAAAAAGTTCATTTTAAAACTTCTCCGTTCACATCCTCCAATTTATAGACAAGTGGGTCACGTCCACGCGCTTTTCCTGTGACACAAAACAATTCTGTCGTCTAATTCGGTAAATAGTCCTTGTCAAAAGTGCGTTTTGCTTTTTCCAGTGCGAACGCAATCTCCGATGTATAACACTTCTCTCTTTTTTTCTGGTCTTCGATGTTCCAAACAATCGATCAAACACGGTCACTTCGTTTTGAAGTGTCACTTCTTCTGGAGCACATCCGATACTACGATGGTACGATTGATTTTAAACTTTGATCAAACGTGGTAACACGTCGATGTATTTGAGAGTATGCTGATGTGTAAATCATTTCCAGACACCTTCTTTCAAGGTTCTTTGAAAACATTCCATGACACTGGCTTTAGTTTCAGGATTTTCAGCGGTAAAAAAATGAATGTGTCTTTTTGTCAATTCTTTTTGAAAAGCTTGCTTAAGAAATTCGGTGCTTTTGTCTATTTGCAATCGCAGCGGATATCGACCACTTTGGTTCAAGACGATTTTTAAAGATCGCATTAACTCTGAACCTGTTTTAGAGGTCAAATGAACTCCTTAAGCCGATTTTGAAAATATATCATTGACACAAAACAAATATTTGTGACCTCGATTGTACGAAGCTAAACGACAGACATTGGCTAAATCGGCTTGGCACTGTTGATCGATTCCTGCTACTGTAATATGACGTCTTTGAAATTTTCGTCGAATGGATTTGTGTTACGTGTGCGTCGATTGTTCTTGTAACCATTATCGTACATCTTGCAAACGTAGACTTTTTAGTTTGGGGTTTTGCTGCACGATACAAGTTTTGAATTCCTTTGTAGCCAGCTGCACAAGCAGGATTGTAGTAAATGCTGGCTAAAAGTGCATCCATGTTGCTGCTCAATAAGTCACTTACTCTTCGGTACTCCTCTTAGGTTCTTGTAGTAATTTGGATTGTGATCCTTAACGTACCAAGGAGCAATAGGAGTAGGTAAATAAAGTTTCGGTTTCCACACAAATCATGAGTTCTTTTATCACCTTTTTCTTGAATTTTTTACTTCTGTCTTCCCCCTTTTATTTTCTTCTGCTAAAGAGGGTGTCTACGTCATCTTTTTGACCCAAGCTTTCATTTCTTCTCGCTTTGGAATAGGGGAAGGTGTCAACAAGGCTGCCACACTGGGAGAAAAAGTGTTTGAGCAGAGTTTTTTTTAAAAATACTTCTCTTGTTTCTATCTCTTCTTCTATGGCCGTGTCTGTCATCGTCTTGGAAACTTCTACTGCTGCTGCTGCTTTTTGTTTTTCTTCGCTTTTCCTGGCATTCTTGAAATCTCTCAGAGTAGGTTTAGGCGTCGCGTCTAAAGCTTTCTGGTGAAACAGTTGAAGTCTTTGCAATAATTATCCGTACTACTGCGGTTTTTTTCCTTCTGTTTCTGACAAATATGTTTGATCCGTCAACGATTGTAACTCTTGTTGTAAGTTTGACATCTCTGTGAGATTAGGACTAGGAGGTAAGTTTTCTTCTTGTTGGGAGAAGTTGATGTAGAGGGTGAACTTACTATACCTCTATTCTTTTTTGTCAGTCTTTTGGATTTTTTTAGTAGGTTTTGTTTTGTTTGCTACGGTACTATGATCCCATCGTAGAAGCGAACGAATAATGACACTTTCATGATCCACCTCCAAGCGGTTTCAAGATGATTTGTTTCTTGGTTTGAATATCAATTCTTGGATGAGCCAGTTGTTTCAAAGCTACTGTACGTTTTTTTTTTTTTTAAAAAAAAACATTTTGTTTGATGAGGAATATGAATAATTTCTTGTAGTAACTGACGTGCTGTCAAGCCGAACCATCGTAATACTTCTTTGATACTTTCTTTTAACAACTGTAAAGGAAACGGTGCATTTCTTTCGCGACTGATGGCATACAGTGCACAAATCAATTTGGCAGGAGGATGAGACTGCAAGGAAGTCATGTTGAATACTGTTACAAACTAAAGAAGTGATTAATGTTTTTATGTATTGTTTTAGACAGACAAAAACGAGGGAGGTGACGTGTAAATGACTGGACCGTCTTCTTGATACCAGTTGTAAAACAAATCCTTACAAAATCTCAAATAATCTGGAATACTAGGTTTTAAATCGATAGTAAATACGTATGTGGAAACTGAATGGCAACGGCAAGTGCTAGGACATTGTGTACGATGTACTTTCATTTTCCCCCTGGTGTTTGATATATCAGGCATGTTTTAATTTCTTGATTTTCAACTGCACCGTTGTCTCCACATCCGTCACATTGTAAAAGCTCATTATCTCGCAAAAGCTTAGAGTTTTCATGTTCCTTGATACACATAGCTCTGTATTGTGCTTTCTCCGTCTACGGAGGACAGGTGTGTCTTTGATACATCATTTATTTTAATGCAAAATGTTTTTAGCTGGTTCCAAACTGTTAAATGATTCAAAATATCATTTATATTCCATGATTATATGCTTTTTACCATTCATCCGTTTTGCTTTTAACATCTTTTCAACTTTGTATATGTCATCTTGTTTGTCGTATGGAGATAATCATTGCTCACAAAACATGACTTCTATACCCGCTCCCTTCAGGTCTTCCAGTTTGCAAACAACTGGATCACCTAAAATTACTTGCCTGATTTTAAATATTTCCTTAGTAAAATTATGAATGTAGCCCTTTGAAAAGATTGTTTTGTATTTTGAACTTAAATTAAGAATACTTATGATTGATAATTTGTTTTTATGTTTTATCAACAAGCTAACAGAAAATCTATCCACAGCAGGTACTTTCATTTTCAACAATTTGTAACGTTTCTACAATCTGTTGAAACGGATGAATGATTTAAGATTTAAGTGAAAGTTTACCATTCCTACGGTTGATTCTAAAAGAGCAACTTCATACGTTGCGTCACCATATGTTGTTTTAAATCTTTGTTCTGCATACATTCTGTATCTATTTTTGTTGAATCGTAATTGATTGACCATGTAAAATGTATGAGATGTTTAAAGTGTACTGTAAATTTAGCCGAATATAGATACGTGTCCTTGCTCAAATCAAAGACGTTATTTATTCCTTCCTTATACTGCGCTACCATTTTGATATCAGAGTTTAGGATGTTATTGTTATAATCATTAAATGTAATTTGTAAATCAGTATATTTTCTGAAGCTTTGTAGTATACATTTTTTTATGTCTTAAATATAAAAATCAACAGTGTTATTCTTCTCTATGCTATTTTGTAACAAAAATAGCTTTGAGAGCACTGTTATCCCATCTGAACTTGCAAACATATACACATTATATGTTGACATCGATATTGTTGTTTTCATTTTAAACTAATGAAATATTTCTATCGGCTCTCTGAAAATTGTTGATTTCAATAATGTACCATTATTATTGTACCATTATTTATGATGCGATAAAACAAAAATCAAATTACTGTTGTGTATAGCTAATTGTCTTCATAGTCTGAGTTGTCAGGTATTTTTAATGAATTTGAACAATTAATTGGTCAATAAATGTTGTCATATCCTACACGAGATGGTAATATACAAAAAATATCAGTGGACCAGAAATGTTGTTACAAGATGGCAACATACAAAATGTCAGTGGTCTAGTGATTTTTAAAAAATTATTTTTATTTTTAATTTCTCGTATTCTTACAAGGCAATATAATAATATTTTTAATAATGACTGGTCGAAAAGCATCCATTTTCACATTACTAACAACATTTGCCGACAGGAAAAAGTACCCCAAAATGCAACAGATTCTTAAAGGCTGCAATGAAGTTTAATTCATATTAGGACATACTACTCAAAATTGTACATCAGTAACGTTATATAGCCACTTAATTTTTAGATCTGCTGAGTAATTCTTCTGATTAAGCGATATTTTGTTTTCAAAATGTTTGACTTTTGCACATTGGAAATAATTATAGAGAGTGATGCCATTAGTTGTATATTTTTGTCAAATTTAGTGAATACAGCACATATGATTAAGTTAAATTATAAAGGATGTATATCTCTATTGCTCAAAAATTTGGGTGCCTGAATGGTCTAAAGCGCTCGCATTTTAGGATCACTCACACATCTCACATCTGTCTTCGAGTCTCGACTTGACCAACGTGTATATGTGAGAAAGCTTGCCAGTTTTAAAACTTGAAACTCAGTCACTGACTGGTCCTATAAACAAACTCATAAACTACAGCCTTGACCAAAACATTTTCCCTACAAGACTCAAGGAAGCCCAGGTTCTCCCGATATACAAGAAAAACTATCCACTTGATAAACAAAACTATCGTCCTGTCAGTATTCTCCCAACTGCATCGAAGCTCTTTGAACAAGCAATCTGGGACCAGATCACTAATTACTTTGACAATATCTTACACCCGTATATCTCTGCTTTCAGAAAGGGTTTCAGCTGTCATACAACACTAATTCGACTACTAGAAGACTTGAGCTTAGCCCTAGACAAAAACAAATATGCTGCAGCGAATTTTGATGGATTTATCAAAATCATTTGACTGTTTCCCCAACAAACTCCTCCTCCAGAAACTGGCAGCATATGGGCTTTCAGATTCGGTCGTAAACACTATGGCAGATTACCTCTCAAACAGAAGACAATGTGTCAAAATAGGAAACTCAACTAGTTCATGGGCAAATATCTATAAAGGGGTACAGCAGGGATCAATTCTTGGACCCATACTTTTTAATATCTTTATTAATGATATCTTCTCTTTCATAAATGATTCTGATCTCTACAACTATGATAATGACAACACACTTGCCTACGCTCACCACGACTTTAATATTATGAAATCTACTTTGGGAACAGAGTGCAGTACTTTGATTAGGTGGTTTACCAATAATAAAATGAAAGCGAACCCTAATAAGTTCCAGGCTATTACACTTGGGAAGAAAACCAGCGAACAACTTCGGACCTTCTCCTCCAGCGAGGCTTAATTATCTTGTGAAGATTCGGTAAAACAACTGAGAGTCACTTTGGACTTTATGCTAAACTTTAATCAGCAAGTCACTGAAATGTGTCAGAAAGCATCTAAACAACTAAATGTGCTCAAACGAATCGGAACATACCTTACAACCGAAGGAAGACTGACTGTGTACCACTCTTTCATCATGAAAAACTTCAACTACTGTCCCCTAACCTGGCATTTCAGCAGTCTCACTAACATGAACAAACTTGAAAAACTACATGAACGAGCTCTGAGATTTGTCTTCATTGATTTCAAGAAACGTTACTCTGAACTCTTCGATTTGCAAATGTATCAACTCTCCACAGCCAAAGAATGAAGACCATGGCACTTGAAATATTCAACATTTTAAACAAAAAATGTCTAGCATACTTAAATGATCTGGTAGTTTAAAAAAAATCTTCTTACTCTTTTAGGTAAGTAAACACTTTGGAGATCCCTAAAGTAAGAACATCCACATATGGGCTAAAATCTTTTAGGTATGCAGCAGCAAAACTATGGAATTCTCTCCCCAATAACTTACAAACACCCTCAGATTTTAATAGTTTTAAATCCCTCTTAAAGACCTGGTCTGGGAGCTTATTGTGTAAATGCTCCATATGTAAGCAAAAGTAAATTAGTTTTTGCTGCTACTTAAATCGGCTGATTGCTTAGTATTTTAGATTCTAGTCTTGTATAGATGCTGGTAGATATTGATTGCACTAAATGTTGTATACAGAACATGCTTGTAGTTATTGATTGCCATAAATGTTGGCTTGTGACGCTTACACGTGGTTTTGGATGGATTTTCCTCCATTTTAGAAGATACTTTCATTAATTATATGCTTCTGATGCAATAATACTTATTGTATATGTGTGCTTAGTATGTTTTGCATAGTCTATCCTTGTCCTTGTATATTTAAAATCGGTATGCATGTAAATGGTATCTCAAGGGTGTATTGGCCAGCCATTATTTTAACCAGTATATCTTAACACTGCATGTAAGCGTAGAGTATATCCTGTAAATTGACTTCTCTGCATTTAATTTTAAACTGAAATTATAAATTGGGGGAGGGGAATATCTTAAGTGTGTATTAGCCAGCCATTACGTATGTGTATTTGAACACTGCATATGATTGAAGAGAGAGTAGAATCTTTACATGTACAAATTTTCCTGCATTGAATATTAAAATATTAATTATAAATGGGATGAGGGGTATGCAGTTTAGGTCAGAATTATAATTGCACACACACACACACACACACACACACACACACACACACACACACACACACACTGCGACGACAAAGCGGTCCATTTTTGCGTCTGCTTTTTCTTTTTATTTTAGCAAATTTTAAAAAATCGAAGCCCCCTCACGCACTATTGCCCTTATTCAATATGGCCTGGCTGTTCGCAGTAGAAGATCGTGAACTATCAATATTGCTGTCAACATTTTCGTTTTGACGAGCCGGCTTTTGATGCGTATACACCCAGTCCAACCACAACCATGGCTGCTACAACCAAAGTTGTCAATACACATTTTAGCTAATGAACCTAATAGAACATCTCTAAATAAACGCCGGGAAAAAAGATTACAACTATAGTGGACAAAAGGACATCTGCTAACCCTAATCTGTAAATTCGAGACAGTCCTCCTCTGGTTTATGCACTTAGACCGTCCTGAACAGAATTAATTCCGTCTTCTTACGGCCAATTGCGCCGGTTGTTGCTTCCACTGATGACATATCTGTTTGTGTTCAGCCCTAGGTCGAAACGAAACGCTAGAGATTCCGAAGATATTTCAAACTATATACACAATCACGTATTTGAATTCCACCCCCATTGGAGTTCCTAGGGAGAAGAGAAACGAAACTCTGGAGATTCCGAAGATATTTCAAACTATATACACAATCACGTATTTGAATTCCACCCCCATTGGAGTTCCTAGGGAGAAGAGAAACGAAACTCTAGAGATTCCGAAGATATTTCAAACTATATACACAATCACGTATTTGAATTCCATCCCCATTGGAGTTCCTAGGGAGAAGAGAAACGAAACGCTAGAGATTAAGAAGATATTTCAAACTATATACACAATCACGTATTTGAATTCCACCCCCATCGGAGTTCCTAGGGAGAAGAGAAACGAAACGCTAAGAATTCCAGAGATAATTCAAACCTATATATAGCAGTTAACCCCAGAGGATGAAGTGCAGATTACTGCTTGTGTGTATGCAATCATTTTTCACTTAAGACCGCACCACAATTGACGTTCATACTAGAGAACAAATTAATAATGGCTAACAGTTGTCTCCAACTAATTAAGAAAAGACTTCAGTCAGCGTGCGAGCTTGACAACATAGTAGGTTGTAAACCTCTGATCCAGTTTCCAACTCATATAGTACCACGGCTAATAACTCGCGTACGATGCACCTGTTTAATTGTTAACAAAAGCTGTCTCGACTAACCCCAAAATGTACCTGTGCAAAAATAAAATATTAATTTTTTAAAAAACCTGTCAGTTTGTATCAACATCCGTCCCATTGTAGAAAATATAAAGTAATTTCAACCCATATATTCTCCACACTGACAGAATGTCTAATTTCTTTGTAATTCATATAGGGAACTCCTCTGGTTTGTGTACAATAATTCCCTACACGTACTGAAATTCAACTGTGTATATATCGAGCAGATAACACAGACAGCGCTGAATTTACTAGGGCCGTACATCCTTTATAAATTGATTATAATGCACAAGTAGCGTAAATGGTGCTGGCCGATTTGAATATGTCCTGTGTTTTCGTCAAAAATCTTTAATATGCTTGCATAATGATTTTAAAATTTAGCACATGAAAGGCTTAAATATTTACAAAAGTTTTATTACTTAGTAGACAGCCTAAATTATACAGTGTTTAAACCTTATGCATCTAGTCAAGCAAGTCGTTATTTGTAGGAAACAATAGACTTGCCTCTATCGATCGATAATTTTTGGAATGCGGTGGACTGGCTGGTTTAAAAATAACACATGAGTAATGTATAATCAACGGTCGGCCGGAAAAGAATAGCGTTGTGGGTCAGTCTATAGGGGGCTAACTGGTGCAAGTCAACGCTCTAAAAGCTCCCTGAGAGTTCGGACGGTCTCTGGGTGGGTGGGGGTGGGTGGGCGGGGTAGTGAATCAAAAAAACTTTTATTTCATATCAACTCCTTTACTTTAATGCGCGCTCTCTCTCTCAGTTAATTTCCCATGACGTCAGCGGTGCGATACCACCGATATATCACGTTCATATACACCAAGCCACTTAGGGATGTCATGGTCATCTTCGAACTCGAAGAACAAACAACACCACCGATATAGCGCACTTAATTATATTGATATCATAGATGTAGCACACTTGACTGTGCTGATACCAGGACAGAAAACATGAAAGATCTTGCAAATTCACCAAGCTGCACCTAAATCATGAAATAATGAACGGGTGTTACCCCGGTAACTCTAGAACATCCGTAGTTCGCTTTTAAGAAAACTTTATGACAGGGGCTATTTGTATCACGACTGAAGTTTGAAAGTGGTCCCTGTAATAAATACGATACTATTTAATGTGTGATAAAATTAGACTAATGAGTCACATCCCTTGGATCATGGAAGTAGCTCTGGCTTCATTTCATCTACATATTTAATCACTCCTTAACAGTCACCTCCCTTAACCAACAAAAATATATCCATTCATTGACTGCTCAAGAAAGGTGCTACTAGAATAACAGGTTTTTTGTTGGTTTCTTAATTAACACCTTTCTCACTCATAATGTTTGAGTTTGCATAGCATTTAATGTCCCTCTTTTACGACATATACTCTTCTTAAAGTTTGCAAATAATTGGAAATCAAATTTCTTCCTAAAAGTCTTGAACATTGCTTTATATTTGATTGGTATGTTAAAAACGATTGCATAGTGATCTGCAACAAAGAAATATGATCTTCCCAGTTACTAGTCCACCTAACCCACAACTTACCACTACCACAGTTCATTTGTATGCTCCCCCCATATTCTGTGGAGGAGCTTATGGTGTTACCCGTATCCGTCGCACAGTCTGTCTATCTGTCTGAGGCCCGCTTCGATAGAAGGTTTCCTAACAAGACAACATAGGTCTTGTTCAGTTGTCACCTTTTGTTTTAAAAATTTGAATTATGGCCCGTGTTGAGTGTTTTTTCAATTATAACCGTGACCGTACAAACCCCCCCCCCCCCGTGACCGTACAAACACCCCCCCCCCGCCCACCCCTTCCTTTTCTTTCGTAGAAAGCAGAGGATATTAAATTAGGCCTGTCCGTCCTTCAGTCCGCCAATTCCACTTTCGTTTCCGCATAATAATGCCTTTAATTATTATTATCTTACAACCAAATTTGGGATGCCACTTGATATTGGTGAGACCTCGACTAAATTCGACTGACAGCTTGCTTCATCATCTAGCAGAGTTATTGTTCCAAATTGACAGACCCACCCACTTTCGCTTCTGCACAAAAACTCCCTTAATTATTAGTAGATTTCAAGCAAATTTGGTATATAGCTTAATTTTCAAAAGCCCTTGGCTGATTTGGATTGTTAGAGTTCTGTGTCACCGTTTAGTTGAGTTATCAGACCACGAACTTATTTTTCCGCACAATAACTCCCTTAAATATTATTGGATTTCAACCAAATTTGTTTTGTTGCTTGATATTGACGAGTCCTTGGCCGGGGTAGATTTTCAGACTTCTATGTGATAGTTTAGCAGTGTTGTAGCCCTTACTTCGCAGACCCACCCACTTTCTTTTCCGCCCAATAAATCCTATGAATTTTATTTGATTTCAAGCACATTTGGAATGCAACTTGGTTGTGATGAATCCTTGGCTGAATTCGATTGGTAGCTTGCTGTATAATCGTTTAGCAGAGATATAGCTCTTGATTAACTGACCCACCCAGTTTTATTTTCTCAAATCAACCTTTTCATTTTGTGATTGGATTATTTGAACCAAATTTGGTAAACAGCTTGATATTGGTAGAAGCTTTGCTAGATGAGACCTCGGCTGAGTTCATTTATCAGCATTTTAAGTCACGTAGCCTACGGTCCCTGATTGTCAGACCGATCCACAGTTTAATATTTATGAGACCTCTACTTAGTTTGATGTTGCTTACGTACATGTTCCGCGATCAATGTCTTCTACAAGCGGAGTTGTGGGCCTTGAATGTCAGACTCACTCGCTTTCCTTTCTGTGCTAAAACTCCCTTTATTCCTGTTGGATTTAAATCGAATTTGGTAGGCAATTTAATGTTGATAACACCTTGGCCTTATCTGGTTTTTCAGCGTGCTATGTGCATCATCGTATAGCGTTGTTCTTGTTTGCACACAGTAATTCCCTTGATTATTATCGGATCTCAAGAAAATTGCGTACACAGACTATATTGATATATCTTCAACAGTAAGGCCAAGTGTGCTATGGTATGGTCCTTTTTCTGTCGTGCGTCGATCGTTCACAATTGGTATTTACAACCTCTTTTCAATAGCCGTTGACCAATTTCCACATGAATTTACAGAGAGCATTCTGGCATCAAGACCTTTCAAGTTTGTTCAGTGGATGTTGACCGTTATCCAATATGGCAATCGTTACTGAAAATGGCATTATTTTTAAAAACAATTTCTTCTCTGAATTTGACAAAAGGTGACACAAAGCAGCCCGGAATGAAGATCTTTCATATTTTTTTCAACTGATGCCTATCCGCCATCAAATATGGTCGATGAAACTAAAAGTAGATACACATTTAAATGACCCTGTCTCGATAACTGCTGAATAGAATTTAACTGAATGTCACAGAAAGCATCCTGACATAGAGGATTTCGATATTCGACAAATGATCCTGATTCACCATCAAATATAAAAAAGCAAAACCTTATAAACCACTTCATCTCCAAAAGAGCCAAACATAATTTGACCACATGTAACAGAACGCATTCTGGCCCAGATCGCTTTCAAGTTTTTATAAATGATGCAAATCGGCCATGAAATATGTCCACCATCACTGAAAATAGATAAACATTCAAGTGACCAAATCTGACTGAAAGCATCATGGCATAGTGGTGTTTTAATTTGATGCAAATGATGCCGATCCGCCATCAAATATGGTCGCTCTTACTAATAAAAAAAAACAAAACAACAACAACAAAAAAAAAAAAAAAAAAAAAAAAAATTAAAACTTTAAATGGCTTCTTCTCACAAACTGCTCTACAGAATTCAACACAATTTACAGAACGTGTCCTGGCATATATGGTTTATGCCTATGATGCACTTTCGCCGTCGGATAAGGCCAGACAACCATTACTAAAATAGTGAACGTCTGAGTGATTATTCACTGTTACTTTAGAATTCTTTATACGACGTCTTCTAACAACTGCTGAACAGATTTTCAGCAAATCTGATAGAAAGTATCATGGAATAGTGGGCCTTCAAGTTTATATAAATGATGTCAGTCTGCCATCAAATATGGCCAACATTACTAAAAATATAGAAACCTTTCAACGACTTCTTAAATACCACTCAGCAGAATGTGACTAAATTTGACAGCATTCTGACACTAAGCCTTTCAAGTTTCTACAAATGATGCCGATCCGCCATCATATATGGTGGACCGTTAATAAAAATCGAAATTCATTTAGATTACTTCCTCTAAAAACAATTCAACGCAGTGAGACCAAATGTGACATAAAGCATCCTGGCATAAAGGGCTTTAAATTGTGTCCAATTGATGTCGATCTCCTCTCAATTATGGCTGCTATTACTAAAAAGTAGAAAGAAAAACACTGTAATAATATGTTTAAATAATTCACTTAACCGAATGTGACCAAATTGGATAGAAAGCATTTAAGATTGAATGTCTTGCAAATTTATACAAATGATGCTAATCCGCTGTCAAATACAGCTGATGTTACTTAAACTAGAAAGATATTAAGTACACTTTTGTAAAACTGGTCAACAGAAGTTGACAAACTTTCACAAAAAGCATCCTGGTATTTTAATATTGGACAATTTGAACCGCTGTGGTATCAAGCTTGAAACAGTTGTCTTACAAAATATGCAGTCAGCAGCATTGGAAGGAATTGCTACAGAAAACATCTTAGTGGCCCAGATTTCTTAGCCAGCTGCTCTTGAATATGACTATTAGGCAGTTGTCATCCAGGCGAGCGATCTGAAGCCCACTTAGGCCCCTTGTTTGAGATTTAGGGTTGAAACTGAGGCAATGTTAACCCGTTAGTTGTGTAGTTAATAGTCAATGATAATAATGTAAAGACATAAAGCTGGTCAATACAAGAATGAATCAGTTGAAGAAAGTGTTTATCAAGTAAAAGTTTGATTGGCATAGAAGCTACAATATGAAGGGAGAATAAGGGGCTCTGCATTTCTAATATGAAGCACAAAATATACCAAATGAACAATTGCTGATGCTCTTTAAGTTATTTCAGGGTTCCCGTAGATCATGGAATTGCTAACAAATTAGTTTGATTAATTTGTATATACCTCAGTTGGCAGTAAGGACCAGTGAGTTTTTGTTATGGTCGTTCGTCACTCGTCTGTTCACTATTGTTATTTACAACTTCTTCTCACAAATCGCTCGGTGAACATTCTGGCATCAAGGCCTTTCAAATTTGTTGAGAGGATGACGATCTGTTAGTCAATATGACCGCCGTTATTAAAAGTATAAAAACTTGTAAAGATCTTCTCAAAAACAACTCAACATAATTGTCCAAAAGTTGACACAAACAGCTTCACAGAAATGTCTTTCATATTCATACAAATGATGCTGATCCGCCATCAAATATGGCCACCGTTATTAAAACTAGAGAACCTTTAAACCACTTCTCATAAACTGCTAAATAGAATTTAACCAAATTTGACAACAACAACAACAACAACAACAACAAAATTCTTGACATAGACAGCTTTCAAGTTTGAACAAATGATGCTGATGCGCCATCAAGTATGGCTGCAGTTGCTAATAGTATATAAACCGACTTCTTTTCAAAAACCGCTGAACAAAATTGGACTAAATTTGACAGCATCCTGGCATACAGAGTTTTGGGGTTTCTTCAAATGATGCCAATCCGCTATCAAATATAACCATCGTTGCTAAAATAAAAATAAATATATGTCGCTTCTACTCAAAAAATAGCCAAAAGACTTTTACCAAATTTGACAGAAAGCATCCTCTTGGCACACAGGGCATTCAAGTTTGCAGAATTAGAGCCAATCTGTCATTAACTATGATCACTGTTACTAAAAATATAAAATATTGTAATGACTTTCTCTCAAAAACCACTGAACAGAATTTGAACACATTTGACAGAAATCTATCTGGCATAAAGGTCTTTCAGTTTAGTACAAATGATACCAATCTGAGATCAAATATGGCATCTTTTAATAAAAATAGAAATTTCATCATGTGATTTATTCTCACAAACCACTGTACAAAATTTGACCAAATCTGCGACAAAATATCCTGGTATAAAGGTTTTCACATTTATATAAACGATGGCGATTAACCATCAACAGAGGCGGCGCGAGGGTTTGAGGCTCTCGGGCGCAATGTTCTTTAATGGTGCCTCCCTACCGAGGCGCCCGGGGGTTAAGTTTTTTAGTGGCGCCCCTTCTTTGCCACAGAGAACAGTTTTTATGTCAGTTGCCAACCTCCACCCCCTCCCATCTAAGCCCTGAAACCGGGGGCTTAGATGCTCAGATGTGTGTGTGTGTGTGTGTGTGTGTGTGTGTGTGTGTGGTGGCAAGAAAGCTACCCACGGCGCTCCCGCCCTCGCCTGGCGCCTGGGGGCAATTCTTCCCCCTCGACCCGCCCTCGCGGCGCCAATGGCAATCAAATATGGTCACTGTTACTAAAAATTGAACAAACTTCAAATGATTTCTTCTCAAACACTGCTGAACAGAATTTGACCAAATTTGACAGAAAGCACATCTGGCATAGATGGCTTTCAGATTTGTACACATGATATCAATCGGTCCTCAAATATAGCCACCATTCCCAAAACAGAAGAACTTTTTCACAATTTTATAAAAAAAAAAACAAAAAAAAAAACAAAAAAAACAAACCCACTCAATAGAATTGGGCCGACTTGGATTCGAAGCATCCTGGCCTAGAGGCTTTTCAATATGATACAAATTATGTTGATTTAACAGCAAATAAAAATGAAGATACAAAAACCAGAGAAACCTTCCAAAAATTGTTTTCATAACGAATGCATTGGAATACATTTATACAGTAAGCACCCTACTGATGCAGATCCCTTGATCAACTGTTCTTGTATTTGGTTATTAGGCAGATGTCAGCCAGATCAGCGATCTTAGACCCACTTGGACCTCTTGTATTGATTTCCGTGGTTGCTGTCAATCCCGAAATTAAAGAATCAGTAATTATTGACCCGTTCATAGAAATAATAAGACCCTTTCCCTATCTACGAATGTAAGTATCATCAGAAACGTGTTTCCAAATCACAAATATTGATATTTAAAAAACAAAACAAAAAAACAAAAATCAAAACTTAATCCATAGCAAATTATTATTAACAATAACATGCCCCATCGTACTTGCCCTTTGAAGTGTGGGAGTTTTACACTGAACTGACTTTGGTACCTGAATTTTCATCTTTCTTGTGTGCGTGTTTTCTGGGAAAGGGGAGGGGGGGGACTGCTTTTCTAATGACATTTTTCCAGTGGGAAACTCAACCCTGGAGGAAAGGTGGCTCAGTACCACCAATTCCGTGAATTGCAACCAGGACTGCTGCATAGGTGCAAAATGAGCTTCGTACTTCTTGTATACCAAATATGGTATTAAACCACAGCTGGAATTTACTCATTAAGGACAGCGTCGTCGAATGCGACAGGCAACAGTCCGCTCTGCTCTTTTATCACCCGTGGCTGCCTGCGATACGATTTCCTCGTTAGATATGAATATGCATAAATCTGCTTAATCAATCACTGCGAAAGCGAGTAACATTTACTCGCATTGTTTACCCCACTTGACCTTTCAAACTGTTTGGATGAGCCAATCGAAGTTTCTCTTCCAAACACAGTCACTTATCGATCGATACAAAGGACACTTTCATTAATGTGTAGGAGATTGTTACAGTGTGTTGTTGATGACGTATATTTGTTTATGTATAGTCATGAAAAACGAGGAAATCTAGTCGCAGGCAGCCAGGGGTGAAAAAGGAGCAAGACGGATTGTCGCCCGTGGCTTGCGACGATGTAAGGACAGGTCTGCTACTACTTTCAACTATTTTTCATGCGGTAGCAATTTTCATGCTTTCTTTGTTGCAACAGTCCAGGAATATAAAGACCCAGCAAACAATTATCATTATGCAAAATCAATAGGACCCCTTCCCAGATCCACAAATTTAGGTACTGATGAAAAGTTAATTTTCCTCAAAAACATTAACTTTCATACCGACGAAAATAAATGAATTCGTAGTAGATTTGTCTTATTCTGTTCATCACCATTTGGTGTCATGCTCTAAAAATGTAAAGACTTCTAGATATACTAGCCTCAACTGGAAATAAAATGAATTCCAGCAACATCAGTACTCTCTAAATGTTTTCTATTCAGATGACATACATACTGTAGTATCCGTGGAATTTTACATGTTACAAAAGCCCTTATCTATGATTTTAAAGTATCAAACTTAGGATAGGAGATGAATGCAAGCTAATACCAATAGTCCCTAACTACAAATATGATAGGCATGGTGTTACTGGTTAAAGATTTGATGAAAGAAGACAAAGAAATACAAAAGGTAAAACCTTAAGAAAGATTCAGCTCATCATTGATATATCCTGTTGATAACTCTATAACTGTCATACCTGGGATAAATATTAGCATCAATCGGATTATGCTTCGTAACCTTATATAGCTGACTAGCATACAGGCCTTCCTAGTTTGAACAATAATATGTCTTGTTACAAGAGAAAGTAGTCATGGATTAAAATAATTTGCCATCTTGGTCCCAATTGACAGAAAACTTACTACTATTACAAATTCCTTGTAATAAGGAACAATTACGTTGGACGAATGACATATCATGATAAATATATACTAATTCGTTATAATGAACTCTTCCCTTCAAAACGGGAAAAGTATTGTTATTATTATTGTTATTATCATTATTATTAGTAGTAGTGGTAGTATTAGTACTCGTAGCATTAGTAATACCAGACATATCAAGATCTACACTGTCTTTATTTTTCATAACTGTTGAACACAGTTCATTATTCACTACAATTCGCAAATATTTTTCCCCAAATTCAATTTTGTAAAGGGTCTTAAGCCATTATCTTTGATAATGAAATTTGCCCCGAGCATCGAGCAGACAGCATGATTGAACTCAATTACTTATAACTTGAATTCTTCAAACACTTTCTTGTATGGCGGCATGATCTTTTCGTGTAAAACATGCGCAACACATGCACACTGATATACATATTTCTCAGATAGTTTGGTTTGGTTTGGTATTCGGTGTCTTATAGATTGGTTTGGTTTGGTATTCGGTGTCTTTCGGTGTCTTACGGTATAGCAACACTTGACGATTACATTGTGCCTCAGCATGTTGTGTAAAGTGCCCTGCCTAAGGGCACACAATGGTGGCCAATTCGGGAATAAAATCCGCACCCTTCTGGTCATGAGTTCAATGCCTTAACCACCGAGCTGCCTCGGCCCCTCATATGAATTAGATAATAATAGATATTCTAATAAAAGTTCAAACCGAGATGATGTGGGTCAAGCTATACTCCCCCCTGTAAAAAGTGGAACAGTTTCCTCAATGAGAGATTAGTTATATTTTAGATAATATCCTAATGACATAAGATCTCATTTTGTAATTATTTTCCTGTTTTTTCATCATCATAAGACTGTAAAATAAATGTTAAGTAATTCTCACTCTATAATACGCGTGATCGCAAAGATAAAGCTCTGATAGTAATTGTACCTGAAGAGCGAGATAAGATCTAGTCTGGAAAAAATATAATGGAGCAATATAAATTAATTTTCATTATATCATGTGTCCATTCCATTTATATTTCTATATGTGTATTGCATTCCAGGACTGAACCATCAATGAACTGTTACAGTGCCAAGCCTGTCTTATAGCAGGAAATCTCTGTAATCTGACATGTAGTTGTATTGGTCTCTTCCTTGCAAGCCGTGTAGCTCTGTAACGAGCAACAATCACAGTAATGTCTACCCATCCATATATACGCTGAGTTTGAGTTACATCCCCTGGATCAGGTACCAGATTGGAGGCGCGGTGGGGTGGGGTGGGGTGGGGGGAGGGGGAATTTGCCATGGTGTAAGTAGCCCTGGCTTCATCTCATCCGCATAGTTAACTCTTCCTCAACAGCTACCTCCCTTAACCAACAAAATTGTGTCCAATCTTTGGCTGCTCAAGAGAGGCTTTACTGGAATAACAGGTTTTCCTCGCTTTCTTGTTTAGCACCTTTCTGTTAATACTTTTATTAGCTTGTATTGTATTGTATTGTAGAAATATAAGATTTCATGTCCCTCTTTTGCGACATTCATACTTCTTAAAGTTTGCAGGTAACTGGAAATTGAATATTTGCTAAAAGTCTTGAACATAACTTCATATTTGATCGGTATGATCGGTATGCTTAAAAATGATCAGATTGATCTGCAGCAAAGAAATCTGTTTTTATCAGTTACTAGTCCTCCTAACCATCCTCCCCCGATCCCAGATCCTGCTGCTTTTCGTAGAAAGCAGAGGATATTAAATTGGACGTGTCTTTCCTTAAGTCCGTCCATCCAACTTTCGTTTCCATGTAATAATGTTCTTAATTATTATTGAATTTCAACCAAATTTGGCATGCAGCTTGATATTGATGAGACCGTGACTACGTTATATTATCAACTTTCTTCATAATCGTCTAGCCGAGTTGTACCTCACATTGTCAGACCCACCCACTTCCGTTTCCGTACAAAAGCTCCCTTAATTATTAGTAGATTTCAAGCAAATTTGGCATGCAGCTTGATTTTTAAGCTTTTGGCTGAGTTCGATTGTCAGCGTTCTGTGTAAACGTTTATTTGAGTTATTGTCCCTGACTATCAGACCTTGGAACTTTCTTGTCCACTTAAAAACTCCCTTAAATATTATTGGATTTCAACCAAATTTGTTTTGTCGATTGATATTGATGATTCCTTGGCCGGGATCGATTGTCAGACTTCTAAATGATCGTTTAGCAGTGTTGTAGACCCTGTAGACCCTAATTGTGACCCCCCACTCCCACTTTTTTCCGCCCAATAAATCCCTTGATTATTATTTGATTTCAAGCAAATTTGGTATGCTGATTGCTTGTGATAAGTCATTGGCCGAATTTGATTGTGAGCTTGATGCATCATCGTTTAGCAGAGGTATAGCCCCTGATTATCTGATCCACCCACTTTCATTTCCTCAAATCAACATTTTGTGTGATTGGACTTGATTATTCGCTAAAATTGGTAAACAGCTTGATATTGACAGAACAATGGTTTGATTGGATGAGACTTAGGCTGAGTTCAGTTGTCAGCATTTTACGTCATGTAGCCTACAGTCCCTGACTGCCAGACCCATCCACTTTAATTTCTGCATAATGACTCCCTTTATTGGATTTTAATCAAATTTAGAAGACAGTTTCATATTTATAAGACCTCTGCTGAGTTTGATTGTTAATGTTGCTTACGTACATGTTCTGCTTTCAACGTCATCTAAAAGCGGAGTCATGGGCCTTGATTGTCAGACTCACTCGCTTTCCTTTTTGTGCAAGGACTCCCTTTATTCCTGTTGGATTTAAATCGAATTTGGTAGGCAATTTAATGTTGATAACACCTTGGCTTAGTCTGGTCTTTCAGCGTGCGATGCGCGTCATCATATAACGATGTTCTTATCCCTGATTGATGTACCCACCCACATTTGTTTGCACACAGTAATTCCCTTAGTTATTATTGGATCTCATATGGTACTTTGTCTGTCGTGCGTCGACCGTTCACAATTGTTATTTACAACACATCTTTTTAATAGCCGTTTGAACAATTTGCACAAAATTGTAAATAGAGCATTCTGGCATAAAGACCTTTACATTTGTTCAGTGAATGGTGTCCCGCTATTCAATGTGGCAAACGTTATTAAAAATATTTTTTTAAAAACAATTTCTTCTCCGAGTTTGACCACATTTGACACAAACCAGCCTGGCATGAAGGTCTTTCATATTTGTTCAGCTGATGCCTATCCGCCATCAAATATGGCAAGCTGTAACTTAAAGTAGATAAACATTTAAATTACATTGTCTCAAAAACTGCTGAATAGAATTTGACTGAATGTCACAGAAAGCATCCTGGCATAGAGGATTTCGATATTTGACAAATGATGCTGATTCACCATCAAACATAAAATCAAAAATATAAAAACCTTATAAACCACTTCTTCTCCAATACAGACAAACAGAACTTAAACAAGTTTGAAAGAATGCACCCTGGACTAGATCGCTTTCAAATGTTTAGAAATGATGGAAAACAGCCATCAAATATGGCCACCATTACTTAAAATAGACAAACCTTTAAGCGAGGTTTTCTCTAAAACCGCTTAACAGAATTTAACCAATTTCACTGAAAGCATCCTGGCTGAGGGCTTTCAATTTAATGCCGATCCGCCATCAAATATGGCCGGCCTTACTAAGAAAAATCGTTAAATGGCTTCTTCTCAACAACTACTAACAAAACCGAGTTGACTTGTCGCCATAATTTAAACACCCCCCCCCCCAAAAAAAAGAAAAAATACGAAGCCACTGGTAGCCAAAATTTAGCTACACAAAACCGAGGCCAATGGTCGCCAAAATATACTAAAAAACAAACCAAGGCCACTGGTCGCCAAATTGTTACTAAAAGGCTGAGGCTACTGGTCGTCACAATTTTACTAAAAAACCCTAAGGCCACTGGTCGCCAAATTTTACCCCCCAAAAACCCCAAGGCCACTGGTCGCCTGGCCACTAAATATCGTGGGCCACCCAACCTCTGACCTTCATGTGAGGTTACTGGACTATTAAATATTATTAATTAAAGAAACAAACAACACCTTTCCCCAACACATGTAGTAAGAAGGTTAAACAGAACTCTAAACATTATAATGTGAAATATTTAAATAAAAAAAAAATGAAACCAGACATCGTTGACGTTTTACAAATTTTAATTGGGGGATACAATAACAGTTAGTAGGAATCAATAGAGTTGACTGGTTGAAGCAAGCAAGGAAGAAAACAGATAAAAGTATAACTTAACCTATTTAGTTGCTTTACAACAGATACATTGAGAATTCCTAAATTTAAAATCAATGAAACAGTCAGAATTTCAATATACTAAACAATGTTTGAAAACTGATGCCTGCCTAACATGACCCCAAAAATATATAAAATCAGGCAAGCAAATTTAAGCGATCCAGATATTTACAAATTGGAAGACTTGAAGGGACTGGATGTAGAAAGCATGTTTTGTTTTATGAACAAAAGTTGTCACAGTATGACGAGCAAGATAACAAATACAAAACTGAAAAAGTTTGAATACTAAAAGAATGAACGGCAAAAAGTATTTACTGGCTAAATGAAAAGGGCAGAATTAACCTTTTAACAGTTAGGAGCCAGCTGAAAATAAACCATGTGCCAAAGATACACCAATCGATCTTAAACGAATGAAGTTTTTGAAAAATGAAGAGTTTGTAGGATGTGACAGATGTAAAACATAACCCACAGAAAAGAAACAAAACAAAATAACAACAGCACATTAGATAATGAAGAAGTTAAAACTTGTATGATTTATGACTTTGTCTGATTACAAAAGCTGACGAATCCGGTCCTAAAGTAACAGGATCTAGACCAAAATTAACATAATCTAGTTCTAAGGTGTTACTACTTCAGGTCTTAAAATAATGTAACAGAAAGAAAGTGAAACCAGCAATGGAAGTAAATTCAACAAACAATTTATTTCAAGACAATCAAAGTGAAAATTCAAAAAAGACACTTACAATAACGTGAATTAAAGTCCAAATAATACAACAATCCTAAGTGTCCTAATCACAAGTCCTAAATATAGAATATTCCGAATGAATTCAAGTAGCTTTGAATGTCCTGATGTGCTAGTAGTCTTGAATGTTATGATGTGTCAGTAGTCTTGAATGTCCTGATATGTCTGAATAAATGTAATCCAGAATATCTTTGAATGAATTCACATAAATTCCAAAGTCAAGTATTAATCCAAAATGAAAATGAGCACTTTTAGTAATTCCAATGAATATTTGAAATAAATAACATCCTCTCTCTGAATTTGCTCTGATTTTCACAACTGTAACATATGATTATTGAAATAAATTCCTTAATAGACTGATCTTAATAATATGAAGTTGAGTATAAGAATGAAATCTTTTTTACTAAATCTGAATAAATATAAAGATAGGTCACCTGACAGAATATTCTAGAATATGAGTAACTCTAATGGAAAATTACGGTGCGTACGTGACTTTTCTCACATCAAGATATGGAAAATTCCAATCTAAGTACTAAATTCTATGTAAACAAGAGTGGCCTTGAACTCAAATGCAGTAAATATGTTATTTACAAAATGACCACTAAAGAGCAATTTACCTCACTGACACATATTATAAATTCAATATACATAGAAAAGTAATGTAATGAATTGTATATTTAAAAAAAGGCATTTTATTATTGTCTCGCGATTCAGTTTAATGCAATAAAATGGTTAAGTGAAAACCATTAAACATAGTTTTATAACCGCACTTTAAAATTTGACAACGATTACCCAGTGAACAGATGCAGAGCTCTGTGTGAAATCAGACTTTGGCAGACTCAAATAAAGTGAGCCGCGTTGATGGCAACGTTGGTTACATGATGTCCTACTGGAATATAACAGATCCAAATGCTCCAAAGTTAGTTTATCTGTTTACAGATTTCACATTTATTTCCAGATACAAAAAGTACTGAGTGTGCAATATCTCTATCTTTTGATGATATATTCAATCTGACCAACAAAATCAAAAATTTGAATCAATTTAACATAGTGTGCAAGAATTGTTAACATTACAGAAAATCAAGACTGGAGATACTAAAAGGGAAAAAAACAAATACTTGCTTGGTAATAGGCCAGAAGAAAATAAAACTATACACAAAAGTTTTGTGGAGCCTACATCTGCTGTTATGCTAGCTCGTTATTAGAGGCATTATAACTATGGAGCATATACTGTTGAACTCTGGATAACATTGTCAGCTGATTAAATGAATAATATGGCTGTTACAATGATGAACCTACTGTCAGGACCAACTTCTTTTCTGCAATATAGGAATGGATTAACAGACCAAGGTATTAAAAGAGCAAACCAAAGCATTAGGATTTGTGTAATCGGCAAACATTTCCTGATCCAGCATCATCTGAGGGTTCTTTTACAATAATCAAGATAAACATTAATTGCAACGTATTTACATCCTACAATGAGCAGCATTTCAAGCCAGTGTCCCACAAACAAGATATTTCTCACTGATCGACCTAGCTATAGGTACATGTTCTGAAGTCTGGTTTGAAGTCGAAAAAAATATTGTAATTATTTTTTAAATTAGTTATGAAAGGAAAATCAATACTAGATCATAATTGAATCAAGGACTATATCAAATATTTTTCTCTGTGTCGTTTAAGGGATAAGAGTGGACTTTGTTGTTTTAACTGTTAACACTTCTACCATTTTTGTGCTCTATTTTAAGTTGAGGAAACGTTAAAGACATGCTTTGCTGTTGTAAAGTTGCATCAATATTCATAATAAGCCTAATCACCTGCATGACTGGGGATGCAGAATAGGCCCGATGCGATCTCCTACATGTCATAAGAGGCGATTAATGGAGAGGATCCACAGTGGCTCAGAGGTTAGTGTGCTGGACTTGCGACTGAAAGGGGTCGGGTTGCAACCCTACCATCGGCTGGCTATGGTCCTCGGACAAGGCACTTTACTACAACTGGCTCAGCACTAAATAACCTACTTGTGTTGCTGTGCCATAAAACACCAAACTAAACCACCAGAATAAGTCATATAGACTTCGACCAACTTTTTTTTGTTCAACACCGTGAGACAAATAATCCTTCATCATGCATTGGTATTCGGTATTAAAATTCCATCCTCGGTAACAGAATTTTCTATCAAGAACTCTGCAAAGCTTCATTTCGGATGCAAAATGTTGACCCTCAGATGGAATTTTCCTATACCAATGCATATGAACAATTATATTAGGCTTGCCATCACAGGTAAGACAAACATTAGTGGGACAATGCTGTGTTACAGCAAAATGTCTCATTTATAGCAAACCTCAAATATGAGAGTGGGCCTAACCACCACCCTGAGCGAAAGATATTAGGGGCAAATACTTGTAGGGGAAGATGCACTGGGAGGTAAATTTTAATGCTGAACTTAAATTTGATCAAAACACTATGACTATGTAAGAGAGGATCAGTTATAGAAAATACGTTTTTTGTTATGTTCTAACTTTTTACTTTGGTTAAATGTGATAAATTGGTCCCTGTTTGTATATCTGCTACATCAGTGAAGAAAATCAACTGTGGAAATGTTTGAAATGATTTACTGCTCAGTTTCATCGAATAGAGGAAATTACACTTATTATCAGTTCAGGAAACCTAACCTTTCCTTTAAACATTTTCTTTCCATGGGACCATTGTTCATGTATATGCAACACTTTTCCAACAAACTGGAAGAAATCCATCCACTACAACTTCATTTATTCGTTCTAAATGATCAATTCTTGACATACAAAAATATTTGGGTTTTGTCCTAATTATTTTATTGAAACTTGAATGCAGGAGTTTATACATTACCTTCAACAGTATCTGACACAGTGTTTTGTGAGTTATGCATAATTACTGAGAAGTCCTGATTCCTATTATCAAGATGAAATATTCATGGATGAAACAAAAATCTTAGTTTTAAACAAAAGCACACATTTGTCGCCCTAATACTGCGTCGCCATAATGCCTACACACAACTGTGATAGTCAAAACATCCTTATGGCAACAGAATCTTCACACACATATTCTATCTAACCCAGCATTAAGGCGACACTCTTTCTAAGGCCCCTTTTGTCATACCAAACAAAACAGGAAATTAAAGTGTATTTACCATGATCAGAATCATAAATATATGCCTTTTAAAACTTTTAAAACAAGCAAATTTTTAAATTTTTTTTATGCTGAAACATATTGGTTAGCAATATGTATAACAGATTGAAGTAACAGTATCACTGTATCCCACGCGATAATGTCAGCGGTTATCAGTTTACTTTTTGCTGTGTTTTGTGTATATTCGCACAGAAAATATCAGCAGCAACATAATTTTACTTCGCAATTCAAAGTAAAACAACACATAAAAAATATGAGAGATTGAAGAAAAAAAATTATATGCACATCGTTTGGTTTGAAGTTGGTTAGTCTACATGCCAGGCGGCCATACTTACCACTGGACCATGTCATCTTCTAAAAATAGCTCAAAATTTCTTCCTCATAATGTTATCGACGTGGCAGTGAAATATTATATCTATTATCAACATTAGTTCTCTTGGAAAATCCAGTATTTCACGGTCTAGCATAAAATAGATTAAATTAATGTTTTCCTGAACCAATGTCCCCCTCTCATTATTATTTCTGTTTGCCCACGTGTAACACAAACTAAACATATATGAAAGTTGAAGTTTGGTACATTTACTGGTATTTCCATGCTGATATGACCTAAATATAGGATATTTGGTTGAAACGAGTGAATAACGGATACGTTTCATCGAGTGTGTGATAAACTCTGTATTTTCGCGACTGGTGAAGCCACGAGTGAAACTACTTGAATCTTTCACCCACGAGATGAAATCTATTCATTATTCACTCTGAGCAAACACAATTTCTTTTTATTCATGATTTAAAAGCAGATTTCTTACTGTATCCCGGCGATAATGTCGGCAGTTTATCGTTCATGTTCTGCTGTGTTTTGTATACATGTTCGCCCACTACTCAAATTTCTTCGTCATAATGTTGTCGATGTCTACTGAGGGCAGTGAAAATTTATTTCTGGTATTCCACTCCAGTGCATTATCAAAATTATTTCTCTTAGAACATCCAGTAATTCATGGTTTAGCAGAAACTGGAAGTTTAAACTTTTATGTTCCAAATCTGACGGAGTTATAACCCTTAATTTATTTAGACTTCCACTGATATGGTATGTATGCTTTATAAAAAAAAAGATATTTAATAGAATATTTTCCTGATTTGCCGTTTTGATGAAATTAAAGAAAGGGAAAATTATGAAAGCAAGAAAAGTTAAAGTTATGTTTTATATGATTTTTAGGAAGAAACAAAATTACTGCTAAACAGAAAATCATATCGACATATTTTGTTTTACCATAAGACTTCTGATGGTGTCTAGTTGGTCCTAAATGAAAATCATGTTGATGTGGCAGCCATTATGTCCACCATGGCCGCCATCTTGAAAATAGTATCACTACTCCTCCTGAATAGATAGTTATATAAACATGGGATTTTCACCAAAAGACTTATAATGATATCTTGTTGGTCCTAAATGAAAAAGGTATCAATCTTACTTCCAATATGGTGCCACGGTAGCCATTTTGAAAATATTGTTATTGCTGAAGAATATCAGAGATGGTTGCAACACTAAGCAGTTACGATAAAGAAACGTTCTTATCTTTGATTAACTGGAGAAACAAATTGGCCAGTACAGAGCAATTTCTGTTAGAGTAACTATTGTTTTTGTTATACTCACAGAAACCAATATCAGTTTCAAGTTTAGGAAGCACTGACATTATTGCTTTTCAAATATCAATAAGAACTGTATAAATATCAAACAATTTGCTAAACAAAGTTTATCAAAGGTTGCTAACTACTGGTAAATCTGTATTAAAGATTATTGTCAATATGAATTTCTCATATACGTTTCTGTTGAAGATCGAAACCAGATCGGCGTTTGTAAAATATGTATGTTCACAATGTCACTTGTATAATTTTCAAAACCTCCAAAATTGTTAAAACTGTTTAAAATTGCTCGTAAGGTCTGAAACTCTAATCAAGTCATCTACACATCCCTATAAACATGCCTACTGAATCCCTGTTGTCTGCCTTGAGTGGTTTTTGTTCAGTCGTGCTCAGAATGTTAGGAAGAAAAAAGTCACAGTTCAAGAGATATAAAAGATGTAATAAACAAATTGAACAATTGCTATAATGGTCTTATGATCTAATCATGTCATCTACCAAATTTCATTTGTAAATATGGAATGGTGTTTACACAATGATGCTCAAAAGTTGTTTTTTAATTTTTGTGCAATCATGCTTACAGCAAAATGGACATGACCAAATCTAGATGTCCCCGCTGTAATAAGTTTGATGGTCTTAAAAGTCCCAAAAGTTAAAAAATGTGAATAAAATAGAATATTGCTATAATGGCCTGAAAGTCTAATCAGACCATCTATATACACAAAATAATATGCTACAAAATTTCATGGCTATATGTTTATTTATTTTTTTTTGCTATTGTGCTCGAACAGATTTGTTATGGGTGTACAGATGGACATCATTACAGTATTATACTCATTGCTACTTCTCTGAGGGCATACAAAAAATCCTTGAAGATACCTTTAGTTGATGAAGTACAAGCAAGGGAACGAGAATGATTTGGAAAACAAAACTGTAATTCTCTGTTCATTGTCAATTTCCATACTCAGATGCATACATTTTTGTTATGACTGACAAACACATAAACATACTATGATGGACAGGCAAATCATTTTCACCAACTACTAGTAACTGAATTTTTGATGTGATTGCAAATAAAAGGAAATAGAAAGTTTGTTAGAAATATATTCTTTATTCTTTAGTACAGATATACCATCTAATTATTTAGTACAAATTTCATATTACCTATAGCTTTTTTAATACCATATTCAATTTATGAATGAATTTTAACTTACATGAGATAAATCTGCTTTAAGAAACATAACCAATCGAGTCCATATTTTTGTGCTAATATAAGACACTACATAAATGCAGATAAAATGCAATTAGCAGCTTTAATTATTGATTTTGTTTGAAGTGGTGGGCATAAAGTGTATATTTTATTGGAGGCAATTCTTTTAAGTAAAATTTTATGGCAGTTGGCAACTTCTGCATTTGTGAAAATATAACCGCAAATATAATATAAAATGCCTGGACTCACATTTAAACATAGCTGTCGATCCCCATCTAAATTGTAGAGTGTGTTATTGGTGTATGCATAAATTCCCTTTGGTCTCATTTACATATAATTTGTCGCATTTGAAATAGTCATTAGAAGAGATGTCACTAGCAAAGAAAAAAACAAAACAATGGATGACCCATTTAATGAATGCCAAAAAGCTAAGTGTCTACTAATCCCTAACCACTTACTCCTCTTTTTACAAAGATAATAACATCCAAGTATGTCAAGTTACAAAAGATAGCTGACTACCTAAAAAAACAAACAAAAAAAAAAAACAACAACAAAAAAAAAAAAAACAAACACGTGGCAAATAATAGTTTGGTCAGGCAAAAAGTGAATTTCAAGTGACAATAAAAGAACCCCTCATGGACATCCGCAAAAAGGATATCCTATTATCTAACCAAACGGTGTTTAATATCCGATAATATAACTTATTTTGTCTGAACCAGAACTTTTAGTAGCAATATATGCTCGATCAAGTAACTACACTGAGAACATATTCAATCCAACAATGGATTGAACAATAGAACCAAAATAAAATTTAGGTGAATTCATCCAATTCAACCTGCTCCACCCTTACGTTTAGTTTCACCATTGACAACTGGAACTGGGAAACAGATACTTCATGTGCCAACCAATTGCATAGTCTAACGACCACATAAGGAATCAGGTTACATCAGCAACGTGGTACCCCAGCAAATTTTGAAACAAGTAGGAAGCTATACAACACCATTGCGGTTTTACGCTATTGTATTCTAACTTGAACAATAATTGCTTTCATTAACATAATATACCTCCATCCGCCCCCCCCCCGAAAAAAAACATTTTTTTATCACTAATGACATTATAACCCCCGTCTGCATTAAATGATAATATCATTTGAACCAAGTGCACCGGGTGTAAACCTTTGGTTTGTGATATCTTTCTCTACTACCAACTGCTTGTGTGTATGTCAAGTGGCCTAAAAGGCAGTTGCACCAGCTGCACCGACTCCTTGGTGATATATAAACCTCACACTGATGAGACATGGTGATCAGCTGAACCAATGCATCAACCAGAACTTTTCTCTCTCATAAGTTACACGGGGAACTTAACCGGTCATGGACCAGGGGTGACTAGACAACCTGAGCAGATGGGAGGAAATTCCTCGACTTTCCATCAGACAGCTTTTTCCTCCATAACCACAAATATACCTTAGCACACAAAATTATTTTTATCTTATCAATCTGTTCAATTTAGTCAAAAACCACCAAATTTACATCATATTAATATGTAACTTCTATTCATGATGATACATTTCTATCAAGTATTCCAACTGATTTTTTTAGCTATCATAAATATATACCATAAACATACAATAAACTGTCCAGGTAACTACAGTGTAATAACACTGGTATTTAATGATGCAAATTTCTGTTATTATGAGGACTATTATTAAACTTGTTCCAGAATTATATATTTACAATGACAGAAAATTATCCTTATTCAAGTTGAAAGAAACAATTGACAAAGTCAACTTGCCCAAGCTTTGAATTCATTGGACATGCACATTTCTTCAGCAATTCACCTGTCTGAAACAGCTTTTTAATATTTCTGTGTACTATTTTTTGTTAATTAAATACCATTTAATCTTATATGGTTGATCTGGCTTTAAATACGAATGTTTATTCCTTATTTCGATCTCATACACACAGAATGGAACTTTTTTAACTTATGTCTACACTTTAATATATTTCTATATCCTGAATCAAACTTTTAGCAATCTTACTGATTTAAAAATTTGATTTATTGTCTCTCTCACCCAGAGTTTGGATCCAAATCACTTTCTTAGAATAGTGATGTTTAGGCTTTTGTTAACGCTTTCCATTTGCTTACATTTACTATCTCCCTGTATTGATTGTATTCATAATCTGGATATATCATTATAGTGCAGAAAAAATACAAATAAACAGTTTCATTTAGTGACCCTGACTATTTGACCTATGGGGTCAAGGTCACAGTCTCTGAATATAAGTTTTAATATTTTGGTGAAAGTTTTAATTTATTATTTAATAGTTTAATATATTAATATTTTCTTAAAACCTCAATGTGTTCTGTTTGCACTGTGGCTGTTGAAGACAATATTTATTTGACACACCCATGACTATAACCTTGGCATCTTGGTCACAGTCTCAGAAAATCTTGAGTAAGTCTTTGGTGAGGTTATCATTTGCATCTATGTCCTAAACGTTTTGATTGTTTCTGTTTATTCTTTGTATTGTTCATTACTGAGTAAAGATAAATCATTATGCAATGTACTCAACTACCCCTATTACCCTGGTGTAAAAGTTAGATATACAAATATTTGTGTTAAGGTTTTGGTGAAATTTATTCTTTCGCTTACATAATTTTAACTATGTGATGGATTCTTTTCATACTTGGGTATTTTATTTTATAGCGAGGACAATTTATTTTGCATCACTTTTTTTCTCACCATTTGATCCTGCGTTAAGTTCAGAGGCATAGTACTTATGTACATATGTATACATATGCTTGACCTTAGTGTTATTACACATGTATGTAGATGTGCAAGTATATATCTCCAGATGGGCTGTTAAACTTATGAAAAAGCAAGGATGACAATCCTTTGCCATATCATCTTGTTAGTATGCTCAAATGTTGATTGTGATAACATTTCTCAAAGATACTAATATTACAGTCATAGATACTTAGTTTGATCAAATTTGCATCTCAAATGGTCAGATTCTAAATCATATGCAGATTTGTTGCTCACAGGTCAGTCTTACATGTTTTACATTGAAACTTGTATATAAAGGAGAATCAAAGGACCACAAAGATGTATCCCTTATCGTCAATTAAAAAGATAAATGGTCACAAATTGCTTTCACTAAAGTTATGAACATGCATTACTGAAAAGCCATAATTGTATTGCATTATTTTAAAGTATGTTGCAAATTAAAATATTATTATGTACTCTGATTTTGTCACACAGACTTAAGATAGGAGACAATTGAACAGGACTTCCCTGTATACGTCGTCGATATGGACGGGAATGATGACATTATGACATCATAGAATGTTCTACATTATGACATCATTCTACTCTCCTGATATATTCATGAGCGTCAGGATTGAAAGTATGAATGAAATTCAGTAAAGAAGCATCAGATCATACTTATTTCAATATTTGTAATTTCCTCCATTGAGTAAAGTTAAAAGATCTGTTAACTTAAGCTAATTATAAATGAAAGTCTGCAATAAATATGTTATTGTAGGTGTACTCTCATATCCCTGGTGGACGATTTTTTTCTCTTTGGTGTAGCTGACTTGCAAGCTCGTCGGTCACACTGCTGGAACAACTTGTTCACTCAAGAAATTAGACAATACACAAACAGTAACTTTCAAATATTTCATAGGAACAATCAAGCACAAACATTTGATAGGAACATAGAATTGTACTATTTTTATCACATAATTCTTACTTTTGTCGGGAGTTATAAACCAGTGAAACCCAGATTATCAACTACATCTGTTTGTATTGAATTGTACTCACAGTATCTGACTACACAAATGTTAACATAAAACTTTAGCATTGTTGAAAATCTCAACACCCAAAAAGTGATCCTGTATCTCTCAATGCTTAGAAAGGAGAGACAGATATGTTTTCAATACTGTTAACTTGGCAATGCCATTAAGTAATACAATATCCCTTATATAAGAATCTGAAACTAAGTATTAACCAATACATCTTTGCTGCTAATGCTGGCATTTTGTCATATATGAAATTATTTAACTTGTTTCATACATTTCATATTAATGATCACTGGTGCACAGCTGCATGACTACAAAGAAACGCTTCATGACACATATGATAATTTGTGATATTGCACAACCATTCAACGAGTTAACAATTTTGCAATAATATGAATTATTGCAAATAACATCACGTCATCCAAGAAACAATCTCTGTCACAGAGATCAATTAATAATTGTCATTGATGACTGATGGATTCCCGGCTCAACTAAAAATAGATTGCTGACCACTGGTATTGCTGGCTAGTTGCGAGTGTTATATAATTATGATCAGGTTAGCACACTGCAACTAACAATGGATTGCTGACCACTGGTATTGCTGGTTAATAGTGAGTGTAACATAATTGGAGCCCCGACTCAACTAAAAATGGATTGCTGACCACTGGTATTGCTGGCAGGCTGTGAGTATTACATAATGATGGTCAGGTTAGCACACTGCAACAAACAATGTATTCCTGACCACTGGTATTGCTGGTTAGTTGTGCGTGTTATTTAATTAGGGTCATGTTTGCACACTGCAACTAACAATGTATTGCTGACCACTGGTACTGCTGGCTAGTTGGGAGTGTTGTATAATTATGGTCAGGCTAAAAACTTGACTTCTAGCTTATCTCAGCAAATCTGACAGATTCATGATCACCAGTGTATAACATTTACTAATGTAAATAGTAATAACTTCAAAATATGACCATACTGGCCAAATTTAAATTTGTTTTGGATTAAACTATTGATTACATTTCAGCTTGTATTCTTTGTTTGCTGATGATTACTCAAATAAATGACCTAGCATGAAGTAGCAAAACTATTCAAGTGATCTCTTTTTCCCAACAGTATATTGGAAAGCAATGTATAGTGTGTGCACTGTGCGGCCAAGTATTGATTAACTCTATAACTGTTCATGGAGATGAAGGATTATTTTATATGATATTAATTTAATTCTACATCCATTTGATTGGCCATATTAAACACAAGTCTTTCTACTACCAAACCCTGATATATGTCAGCAGAAATACGAACAATTACTGTATCACATGATACATTCTCGCGATCTGATTGGCTGACTACCGGGATCTATTTTAGGACATGATGCATTTCCACATGACTATTATGGGCAGCCGTCACCGCCAAAATTACATTAATTTTTTCATCTACCGCTTTTGCTCTTGCTGCTTTAGCCAAAAAGTTGCATCTTCTACAACACATATATAAGACAGAACAAGCGTGCTACAAAGTGTACTGGATTTGTCCAAACACGACCTGGCACGATTTAGTATGTTGAGAACACCAGTAGTACCTAAATTCAAGTTAACACACGTCCCCTCAATCAGTGGAGACGAATTTCAGTATAAAAAGAAGATGTGTTGGATAAGATTCACTTCAGTTTTCCTCCTGAACAAAGATGTCACAAAGTTCACATCATCATCAACGTCCAAAGAGACCTTCATCGTTTAGCTCAACATTGTGATGTTTTGTCAGTACTTATCAAATCCAATGCCTCGATGCAAAAACAACTCATTCAAAAAGAACATAATGAAATCATCGATACCGTATGTGAATGTTGTTTGAATGCTTTGAAAGGAACTGTTCCTTTAACCAAGATATAGAAACAGCAATTAGGACTACATCGTTACGTTTCTGACTAGTGATGAAAAAGAAAATGCCAATCAGTCAAAATAAAAATGCTCGTTCGACAGGACCATTGTTACAAGTGGATGCTCCTTTGTTATGATCGATTACTTTACCTCTTTTAGGAGAAGTGTTAAGGTGAAGAAGATAAAAAAGGACACACTTTTCCGGAAAGACATCACACTCGTACCCTTGGATTTCATTGAAGGACGAAAACTAACTTTAGTTACTTACAAACGGAGAACGGAACTCCACAGTTGGTACGACCAACGGATACAATATTTACCTCCTAATCTTAATCTCACCAAGATGTCACATTTACAACAAGAGCTACAATCGTTGATGGATTGAACAGATTTTCCAGACACGTAAAAAGCGCAACTCTAAGGATAGTTATTGTGATGTCTTGAACTGTTTCATCAGAAAGCTTTAGACGAGACGGCTAAACATACGCTGAGAGATTTAAAGAATGTCATGAAAACAGAAGAAAAACAGAAAGCAACAAAGATGATGACAGTTACCTCCAGTGTGATAACCTTGTTGACACCTTCCCTTACTACAAGACAAGAAGAAATGAAAGCCTTGGTCAAAAAGATGATGTCGACACCCTCTTCAGCAGATGAAAAAAAGGAAAGAAGGGAAGACAGAAGTGAAAAAAGAAATCAATAAAAAGTGACAAAAGAACCTATGACATCTGTCGAAACTTCCTTTTTTACTTCTATTGCTCGTCAGACACTTCAAGCATCGCAAGCCAAAATTCTACAAGAGCAACCACAGAAGAGTATAGAATAATGGTTACCTTATTGAGCATCAGCAGCGGCAACATGGATACACTTTTGGCCAGCATTTACTACAATCTTACTCATGCCGCTAGCTATGAGGGAATTCAGAAATTGTACCATGCAACTAAAACTGAACTAAAAGAACTACTGCAAGAAGTACAACAATGGTTACAAGAACAATCGATGCACACGTTACACAAACCCATTTCAGGAATATTTTCCAGAAGTCATACTAAAGCAGCTGGAATCGATCATCAATGGCAAGCTGATTTAGCTGATGTCTTTCATTTAGCGTTGCATAATCGAGGTTACAAATGTTTGTTTTATATCACTGAAGTGTTTTCAAAAGTAGCTTGTGTACTTCCTTTGGCTTCTAAAACGAGTTCAGAGGTTTGAGTGAGCTTTAAACCTTATCTTGAAACAAAGTGGTCGACACCGTTTCTAATGCCAAACAAAGAAAGGTCCCGATTTTCTTAACTAAGCTTTTTAGAAAAAATTGAAAAAAAATACACATTAATTTTGTCACCACTGAAAATGCTAAAACGAAAGCCGGTGTCGTGGAAGGTTTCAAAGAGCTTTGAAAGAACGTATGTGGAAATAGTTTAAACATGAACATACCCTCAAATACATTGACGTGTTACCACGCCTAATCAAAGTTTACAATCTATTGTACCATCGTCGCATCGGATGTGCTCCAGAAAAAGTGACACCTGAAACGAAGTGATTGTGATGGATCGATTGTTTCGAACGTCAAAAATCAGAAAAAAGAATGAAGTGTTAATCACCCGAGATTGGCTTCGCATTGGAAAAACAAAAGGCACTTTTGACAAATGATATTTACCTAACTGGACGAGAGAATAGTTTTGTGCCAAATGACAAGTGTGTGGACGTGATCCCCCTGTATAATATAAATTGAAAGATATGAACAGAAAAGTGTTAAAAAGAACTTTTTATTTGCCTGAGTTACAACGAGTGACAAAGAAAGAAGACGATGTGTACGATATTGAAAGCATTCACAAAAGAAGAACACGTAAAGTGGGAATACATCATATCCAAGAAGTCAAAGTTCGTTGGAAAGGATATTCACAGTTTCGATTCTTTAATTGCAGTTTCACAAGTCATCAACTATGTAAGGAAGTAGAAGTTACCAACATGCCGTTAAACACCACTGCATCCCATTCTCATGGTTCCTCTCTTCCAGAACTACAAAAGCAACCACTTTGGGTGTGGGTTGGAGAACGTGTTCCAAAAAATCAAATCGTCTTTTTCTACCAAATCTTTGTAGTGTATTGTGTTGTTGGAGCAGCCTTTGAAAATTTGAGTTTGCAACAAGGAGATAAACAGTTGTGGACTATTTTACTCAGTACTTGTATTGGTTATTTTTTTTCTAATCCTTCGTTAAAATATATCGACAATAACAACAATGATAGCCATGTTAACGCCAGTCACAACTCTTCTAATCACACAAGCCATCATCTATAACTCTTGGAAAATCATCCTTTGACATCGATTGACTCCTCGGAGACTAAAACCATCGAACTATGAATAATTAATTTTATTTAACATTACCTGACAGTTATATGGATATGTTTCCAAACAACACATAATGCTGTTTCACAGCCCATTTATCTCTATCCTTACAATTGGATCACAAAGCTCATTGGGGAGCGGCTTTGGTCGAAATCATTTATCCTACTATAGTCTGAAATGTGGTCGAAGATCAAACCACTTTCGTCCTAGAAATACTAAATGAACAAGTTCAATCACACTTTGACAAAAATGATCATCTCGTCGAAACAATTTCAACTATGTTTAATGATCAGTTTCTCAAAGCACTGGATACACTTCACGGATGTGTGCTGATCGACTACCATCCAACTTCTCATCGTCCCAAATTAGATTGTTCCTACAGCAAAACGCTGTCCATCACTTTTTCTCCCAGTTTGTTTGACATTCTGGGTGGAAACACATCTCTCGTTCATTCGAAAGACATAATCAACAACAATCGATTCTACAAGAACTTAGGCTAGCCTATCAAATTGAACGAAGGACTGAATTTGATGTTTGTGTACTCTAATGTCGTCGAGTACAACTTGGTTTGAAATACAACTGCTCAGTTGCTCAGTATCATTCCTTTCAAAGTGAATTCTGCCATAGTTGTTTACGATAAAGGAGGAAACACGCATCACGTTAACCGAGATTTTGTACATCCTCATTACCTTTCTGTCAGTAAATCATATTTTGACAGTGCCAATATTAGTATCAAAGGAGATCTTGGACAAACTACTATATTCACTAAAGGAAAAGTCCCTGTGAAACTGTATATTCAAAACGATTATCCAGTAAATTGTAACAGATGTATCCTGTGTACTAAGGAGTGGTTCGACAACGAGGACATGGTTTAGGAGATATGTTAATATCTGCTTTTCGTACGGTATGATTCATCTTGAAACCTATGGTGACTCGAGGATTGCATACTTTAAATGATGCAGACTTAGCGCAAGGAAAATAATTTTTCCAAAACGTACTCATCTACCATGAAAGTCCTAAACAAGCGTTTAAGAAAGCAGGAAAAAATATGTTGATTTAAACACGAAGAGAATTCCAGGGCTCGCCGAGACACCCCTATAAATTCACATCTCACTTCTGGCGAAGACATTGATTTGACTTCTACGCCACATCAAGGACAAGGCAGAAAGAAACGTGGAAAGGTCTTCAAACCTCACAAACACGCACAGGAAAAGACTAAGAAAGCATAAAGAAAAGAACAGCAGTCAGAGATTTTGACGTTTGTGTTCACAAAAAAAAAAAAAAAAAAAAAAATGATGCACAGAGATTTTTGCAAATGTTTCCATTTCGAACTCGATCTGTTTGTCATGCGACCGACGATGATGTCGATGCAAAAATCCCAATGGGTAGAATTTCTTCCTTGGTCGTCTTTGACCAAATCGGTACCTATCGAGTTTCAAATCAAAGGACAATCCAGGCGGCATGGACACGTACCCTTACCGAACTTACCTGGAGAATTTCATGGCGTACGGAAAAGACACCAAGAATACACATCTAGATGCCTCATTGGTGTGGAAACCTGACACTGTGAATGCTTTTAATGACACAGTTTTTGCTGTGTATGATGATGCTCACAGTGTCGGATTTAACGACTGCCGAAACAAAATCAAACAAGAACGTAGTTTAGAAATGACAGATCGTTTGCACTTGGATGTGTGCTTGCAAGACAAGTATTTGTTGAATCTTGTGGATGTACGTTTGATATTGAATCGAAGTAGTACCGTGTTCCATTTGATGGCTAATACCAACGATTACAAAACAAGCATCGAAAAAGCCTGATTCTACGTACGATGTGTGGAAGTCTTGTTTAAAGTGGGAAACGACATCATTCAAACTCTTAGCAGAACGACACCCACGTATCCTCTACGATAAGTGGAAGTTTAAACCTTTATCATTGCCTCTGTGCTCCGACCAAGATCGAAGATAATGTTTTCCAAGGTCAGCTGCGAAAACATTTGCTCATGGTATAGTCAGGAATGCAACACTCAATGGACCTATCGATCAAAATCCTTTCGAGTTCCAACACTTCTACGCGTCCAAGATAGAAGTTTCGCGAGATGGCCAGACGTTGTGTACAAGACCCTTTGAACCTAGCTTTGCCCATAATAATTACTTGATATCTCACTTCGCTCTGTTTGAAGCCACACAAGTTAGGAACTATCAGTAGCCACGGCATTTCGTACGACGATTAGGCAGGAGGATATGCTTTGTGGGGATTTGATTTCACCCGAGACCAAGACAGCGACGAAGGACATTTCCACCCAAGAAAAACAGGCCAACTCTATGTGGGACTTCAGTTTGCACTAGCTCTGGTGAATACAATGAACATCATTTTGTATGCAGAATTCGATAATACTCTGGACATCAACAGTTTGAGAGAAATGATCCTAGACTATTAAAAACATGGAACACGAAGCTTTGGAGATAGGTGAAGATAACGTTTTCTATCCAGAACAGCAGTCACAGACCACAAGTGAACAAGAGAAATATACAGTGATGGCGTCACGATGGCCAGAGCAAGAAGAACATTGAGTCTTCTTGATTTGCTCGCCACTCACCTGAAAGAATCACACTCCTGAGCAGAGAACATTGTTATGGTTCTCAAATCGATCATTCTAGTCAATTGGAAAACGACAAATGATGATGAGTCAAGAGAATCTGGAGTAAGCATGGACCCTTATCTCACAAGAAAAGATTTTGAAAGAGTGGAATAAAGATCTAAGTGACCATTCCCTACCTCCATTGACTTCACTGAAAACGACACGCATTGAAGCTCGCTTGCAACAAAGTACAGAGACTTCCCGTTCATCGACTTATGTGACAGATCTTTTCAAGGAAAAAGTCAAGTATGAACTCATCACTTATCATTACCTCTCAAAATGAATACCTGGGAACTTCATTACCTTCTGACCAACAGCTCATACTTAGCTTCTTGCAATCCATTGGTGTGGTCTAAAGACGAACTTCCTCATCGAAAACCTAAAGACGTTCGAGTTTATGTCGTCACCACAGACATCAGTCATCGCCCAGGGACGAAGTGGTTAGCCGTCTACTTTCCCAACGATAATAGTGTTGAATATTTTAATTCTTATGGATTACCTCCTATGGAAGACGATATCATCGACGTTATGAGAAGAAACACTTTATCACTTCAATTCAGGAATAGTGTGTAGAAAATATTGTGTGCCTATTCTTCATCAACGCAGTCTTGGATTCCCATTAGAACATCACCTGACTTGTTTTCAACGTGATTTCTCTAGCAACGATGACAAAAAAGAAAACTTGTTTTGTGAACATTATGGATATCTAGTTTCTTTAGAACAGAAACGTAGTGTGTATCGATGGCAAAATGACACTGTACTAGATCACTGGAAGCCTAGTCTTACTCCACAACGTTGTTAACCTTGTAAATACGTTAATGTTTAACATCTGTTTTGTGTGTCAGTTGTACATGAAGAAGAAGGGACAAGCTTAATTCCCCCTCTTCATTGGTTTGTTGATGTTTGAGTTAGCAAGGCTTATTAAAACAATGACGATTTTTAAAAAAGTGGTGTGTACTTTTTTGCCAGAAAAAAAACAAACCTTGTACGTTCTATCTCTCTCTCTCTCTCTCTCTCTCTCTCTCTCTCTCTCTCTCTCTCTCTCTCTCTCTGGTTTGGCACAAGACATTCTAACGTTTAATGTAATGGTAAAAAAGTCACAACTATTGTTATACAAAATCTTACTATCTTTTCTTTCCATACCACTATAGTCACTCTGCATTTTCACAGACAAACAGAAGCAATTCTTGTAACAAGATAACCGGGTTGGATTTCGGATTTATAACAGAACACTGTTGATGGTGATAAAAATGCTATATTTATTGATGAATGACTTGAATGGGAAGAAGGGTTATGATTAATACGTGCGTGTATAGGGTCCAAATATTGGACAAATTAACATAATCCGCACGAACCTAATACGGTAACCCAAATATGAATACAAATAAATAAATACACAGTGCAATGATAAAGGCTAATGATTCATCTCATACGATGAAAGGAATGATGTGTTTTACTCAGATAGCAAAAATGATGTATTTTTACTTATATAGCAAAAATGTATACCCTCAAATAATGAAACATGAGGCACTTTATTCAAATAATAAAATGTGGTGCAAACAAATGGGATAGATATCCTGCAAAATATCTTACACTCCCAAACCATTGGGTATCACAAAAACCCAAAATTAGCCTACGGCTAAAAGATTACATATATGGAGTGACTCACAAACACTCCGTCACTAGCATACCTGGCTGCTAGTCGGACTGGTCAATCAAGCGATCCACGCCCACCAATGGGTCAACAACGCCCGATCACCTGGTATTCAAGCAACACACTGTTTATTCAGCTCCACGGCTGCTATGGTTAGCTTAACAGCTGCTATAGTCAACTTCTATTGTCCCCTCTATAGCTGGGACCTCGTCGACTCTGATCTCTACAGCTCTACAGCTGAAAATAAATCTAACACCGTGTAGTATGATTGACACGGGCATATACGATAACACGTAATGACGTTATATACGGTAAGTTATACAAATTATATTATCGGCACAACATTACAAAGCAATAAACAAGTTCAGAAGTGAACCTACACGTGTCCGATAAGAATCTTATGGTACTAAACGTTTCCTAAAAATGCCACTTTATATTGCTAATATAAAGCTCTTATTAAGAACAAACAAGAATAGAAAATATTTGCATTGTACTGCGCAAGTCGAAGCTACATAGAAAATATACACCATGAATTAATAAATATTTTACATACCTCTACAGCTGAAGACGTGCAAATCCTTAAGTAGACTGCTCACTGACAAGACGTTCCGTAATGTAAAGATTAAGTCTTACGGTGAGGCATTTATACACAGACGATGCATTCGGATTTTCCCATCGAAAGCACTTCGCACGTGCGGCATGGGGTGAACCGAACTCACTGCTTCGAAATATTGTAAAATATACATAACTCACTCTCGAGTATCGTTGTTACACTGAAAAACGAAACCCGAGTACATGTATTTAATAAAAGGGATTTATACAATTCCGTGACAATTCTTTTCTTAACAAGTACAGTAACCACCAAAGTGAATATTGATTTTTGTTACCTAGTGCTATTGCGCCAGTGAATATTTATTTTTTATTTTAGTGATGTCGTATCTCACTTTGAAAGTGTTTGTCTGTTTCACTACACCGCTAGAAATATTGGCATCTTTTTCTTTTATTGATCTCTATTTATCTCTATTCGATTTGGTTTGTGTAAAAAAAAATTACCCTGCGCAATATATGCATGTATTCACTACTTAGAGTCATCGCTGTAAAATTTTTAGAAAGAAGTCAGCAAATATGTTTAACGGTTTGAAAGTAATGAAGTTAAGGTATAATAGATTTTCATCTCTTTAAATATTTGTATGATGTCTCCGTTAACTGAAGAGTTAAACTGAGTTAAAGAACAAGAATAATTCATAAATCGGAAATCTATTAATTAATTAATTGTCACAAATTGTCATTCCTCAATTAATCATTAATTATAACACATTTACTCGCACCTTTCTGCTCTGGTTTCTCAATTCTTTCACCGGCTTTTTTAAGCACATTTTTGTTTTCTCTGTTCTCCACTATCATTCTTTTGATACGAATTTAATGTCTTTTCGTATTTTTTCTTTCATAGCCCTTGTGTATGTTCGTTTTATCATGGTTGTAAAAGGATATGAATTTTATTGTTCTGCCACAAAAAACATTTTAAGGAGTTATATGATAGATGACGAACTCCAATATCCTCAGTTTCCAATGGATTGTTTTTTTTTGTGGTATATATATATATATATATATATATATATATATATATATATATATATATATATATATATATATATATATATTTTAGATGACGAAGTCATCCACATAAATTAGTACACTTGAATAAAACTAGGGTGCCTAGGAATCATTGTCAATCTTGCTCCTAATAATTATGAGAAAAAAGAAAAAAGTCCATTTCCACTATACACGCGCACACAAAATCGGAATTTTCCACTTTTCGGGATAAATCCCAACTTGGATTGTAAAAATCAACCAATGCCTGTCCTTACGTGTGTGTGAGTTATTCTCTCCATCCTGTTTAATATATACGATGCATAACTTAGATGTCACAACCTTACAAGGAACCTAAACTTGACGCCAAATTCTGACTTAGTTTGTCAATGTGGCAAATTTAACTCTTGCCTATTTTCATAGGTCACCTTTCACTCATCGTATTAAATCTAAAGCGACAAACACACCTGTAACGAAATGAACTGACATTGGGTAAGGCCAGTCAGTGTACTAAATCTAGGGCGGCAAAAACCAAAACCATAAATTTGTAACAAACTGAAGAACCATATTTGCCTTTTAAAGCATTTGCATTGCAACAAACTTTTCTGCCAATATGTTTATCAATCAACAATGCGTATCCGTTTAGTGAAAAAATTAAGCCTAGGCCAGTAAAAAACAAATTCAGTATTACAACTTCTAAACCTTACTTACAGTGGCGTGACTACCGCCCCCGCAGCCCCCGCAATGCGGAGGGGGGGGGGAGGGACGCAAGGAGGGTTCCCAAAATCCCGCTTTACATTAATTATTTGACGGGGGTCCACTCTTAATGTTGGGGGGGGACACAGTTTGAAGTTATGCCACTGCCCACTTAGCTAAATGTGGGGGTAATGAATAGTAAATGTGTGGGTAATTAATAGTACATGACTGGGTATTGATAGTAGATAACTGAGTACAGATGATTACAGCGGCGAGTTGGATAGTAAATCAAGGTGTGTTGGATAGTAAATGTGCGGCGTTGGATAATAAGTGTGGGAGTAATGGATAGTACATGTCCGTGTGTTGGTTACTCAAAACGGCCTGTTGGATAGTAAATGTCACAATCTGTGGGTTGTCTATATCCCAACCATCCACAGAATAAGACCCAATCTTCTTTTCTGCGCTGTCGTTTCTAGCATGTTGAATCCTCATAGCCAGCGCAAAGCTTTTGCTAACTATTGACGGCTGTCAGATCAATAGGATTGTGGTGGTATGATGGCAAATGTGTTCTCGGGCTTGAACATCTTTCGGCACACTAATTCACACACTTTAACAATGGTAGAAGCTTCCTTCAAAGGATCGATACATTCGTGATCCATAAATAATTGTGGACATTTTCCACAACAACGTCGTACAATGTCCACATCGGATCGACAATATTTCAACATTTCTTCTTCTTGAGAATTAAGTGTCTGAAGAGTAGGTTTGGTACCAGGCGTAGAATGATTCTCGTTGCTTAATTTTCATTTTCAATTTTAGGGTGGTGATGTTGCTTTGGATATAAATTTTTTGGTTGTGCCAAACCAAAGACTGACAGAGAGAAAGTAAAATTTTCTGTTCAAGATTGAAAACGGTAAAACTTTAGTATCTATAATCTTCTATAGACCTAAAACAGGATGGAGAGAAAGGAAGCTATGCATCGTACATGTAGTGTTTGTACTTATTAAGAAAATAATTTTTTGTCTATTGGTAAAAATGCGAAGGATAGTCGTGCTTACCCACACTATACTTTCAAGCATACATATGATTTAAGGTTAAGTATTTTGTAAAAGACATTTACATATATAATCCTTTCCACAGCCGCTTAGATCACTTGGAAAAGAGGTACTACTCAAATGATTGCTAAATGAAACAGCAACAAAATCCCTCCATTATAATTGGCCATATTGTGTGATAGTATGTTTGTGGGTATATCGTGTGTAAGTAATGCGATTGTTTGAATGTTTCATGCATCACTGAGGGAGAAAAGAAATAAAAACGAAAAATAAAACAAAAAACAACAAAAAAAAAAAAACAGAGAAAAAGAAAAACAACAAAAAAAAAAAAAAAAAAAAAAGGAGATTTGGTTCGCGTTGGTAGAACAAAACTATGAATTGGAAGATTTGAACGGAGAAGTACTAAAAGGAATATTTTACTTGCCCGAGTTACAACGGGTGTCCAAAAAAGAAGACGGTGTGTACGATATCGAAAGCATTCTCTATCGAAGAACACGTAATGTGGGTAAATGTCGATTTCAAGAAGTGAAAATGAGTTGGAAAGGATATCCACCTAGTATTGATTCTTGGATTGCAGCTTCACAAGTTATCTTATGCTGGCACCGCCTAGCCCCATCCCAGCATATATAGCTGGTTAGGGCCTGGAGTCAAATTCAGCATTGGTTTTGAGCTATCTAAAACCTAAAGTAAAAGAATAAATAATATAATTATAAATAAAATAAAGTGTCTAAATGCTTGTGTTTTTGGATTTGGTGTGTGTGTGTGTGTGTGTGTCTGCTATATTCTCTCTCTCGGGTTATGTTTATTTCTAATAAGGTTGTGAATAAATTTTGGAATGGATTAAAAATTGTGATTACACGGACATAATTGAAAACTGTATCGATACTCGGGTTCTGTGTTGTATGTATAGCTGGTTGCTTGGAAAGGGCTTGAAATTAGTTTTTTGCGAGAACTTTACATCTTCGTTTTCGAAAGAAGGCTTTTAGTAGACATTTTGTGATATTTCCCCCCCCCCGCCAAAAAAAGGTGAGTTTTTCCTATCGATGCGATTTGTTAAACAGGATGTGTGTTTTTGAAATTTCTTAAATAAAACATACCATAAAAAAGTGTCTTGATATTTTTAAAAGTAGGAATACAATATTCTCTCTCTCTCTCGTAATGTCAGTTCTCTCTCTGTTTCACACAGACACACACACAGACACACACACACACACTTAAGTTTCTTATAAAATGATTTAGATTGAAATCATAATGGTGTCTGTTCCCGTTTATAAGATACCTCTCCAAAAATGTTGGCAGTAGTCGCAATGATAACGTGAAATGTTACTTTTGTAATTTTTTCAAAAACTTGCACTCCTAAAAATTTTAGAACGATTTTTCTTCAGTAGGTAAATTTCATGGATTATATAAAATCTTGAGTTTAGTTGTGCTTGTGCATGTCAGATATCTCGGCTTTGTCTTATTTTGGCACTGCAATGTGTAACGAGAAACATTTCTAACATTAGATCTACCGTTTTCTAAAGAAAAAAAAAAAAAAATAAGAAAAAAAATAAGAAAAAAAAATTTCACAGTGTAAGAATGACTTGAGTATGACCCGTCTTATTCTGCACTCTCATTCTAGAGCCAAAACATGAGTTAATTAAAAATGTAACAATGTATGCCCTATTTTATTCAGTCAGTCGATTTCAGACTGTCGAGAGAATAAGGCGTGTTTTTCTTACTGTTCTCCCCTTCTATAGTTTAGAGAAATATTGTAACACTGTTTTTATCCGTTTGTAACCGCAAGGAGTGTGCAGGAAAACATGACATATTTTAGTCATTCGACAAGAAATATAACACTACTTTTTTGAAACTGATGAATGAAAAAAACAAAATAAATTTAAAAAAAAACAATAAAAAAAGCAATGAACATTTCTATCATAGAATTTACCCTTGTCTTCAGAAACTCATAAAAAGGGTAACCTCTCTGTTTGAAGCAAACCATAGTTTTGGAAAATATTACTGCGTTCATTTGACAATATTTCATTGTGTGCACTATGCTCACAGTAGCTAAATATGCTATTCGCGTGGCTAGGTGAATCAGTACGAAACGGCGTGTATGCAAGGCAGCAAACGTTAGCCACTACTAGCTTTTAGTACGTAACTGTGTTGAAATTACTGTTTATCTTTATTATTGTGAAAGCATATTCAAGTTATGCTACTTTCGGTGCGCAATGCTAGCAGTAGAAGGTCAAAATAGTACGGTAGACAGGATAAATGTCAATAGAAATGTGGTTTTGTGATTAAATATATCATATCATGAACTTAATGTTGGACTTAGCCTAAAATAGCTTGCGAAAATAAAGAGCGCAGTAAGAAACGATTGCGGGGTCATACTGAAACCTTATCAGGAAAAGTTAACTGGAATTATTCCGTGTGGCTTACCCAGACACAATTTGGTCAGCTTAATGTGGCCAAACAAAAGAACACATCAGTGACATTACATTTATCCAAGTCAGAGGTGACACAAATACAAAAGATCGGTGGAATATTTCCATTCCTCGCGGTCATCCAGCGTTGTTAGCGGCTGCTGCTTACGCGGTTGCAAAAGCGACTGGGTCAGGGGCCGTCGGAACTGCATCCGTAATGGTTCTAAAAAGGGCGGTTGGAGGCCGCATAGTGTCTCGTAAACAAATATATATATATATATATATATATATATATATATATATATATATATATATATATATATATATATATATATATATATATATATATAAGCCTTTGACTACCCGGGACGACTCGCATAATTTACTCAGGCAGAGGTCTTCGACAACCTAGTACGACTCGCAAAAGGCGTCGCCGTTAACCAATCTTGACGCTATGACAAAGTCAGTCAAGCATTTCCGACGTGTCTTTGTGAGGAATGAACTTGCATCAACGATCCCCCGCATGCGGGATACTGGCATCATCAACCTGGATTGGACAACAGGAATTGAGACTCATTGGGTCGCTATCGTTGTAACACTTCGACATCTTTTGTATTTTGACTCGTACGGCCTTGAACCGCCACTTGAAGTTGTTCATTATTTACAAAGACTACAGAGTCGTCTACCGCTGTTTTATTCAACGCTGCCGTTGCAAACTCGTCTGGAATGTCCCATATGTGGACATCTTGTTCTTGAAGTACTGTGTGCACTCGAGCGTTCACCAACACCACAAGCGCTTTTGATTTTACATTGTTACTTAGAAAGTACGCTGAATAGTACACAAAATGCATATTAACATTTACTGGCGTTACTCAACCAGACGCGGCGCTGATATGGATCTGAGCAGGTTTGCCACCAAAGCCGGATTGTTGTTGACGTCGACCCGGGCCAGCTTGCGTTTTTCCAAGATCAAACTGGAAAATTTAAAACGTTTAACGTGGACATTCAGGATGTTGTTATAAAGCTGCGAGAGCGCCGTCGCAAAGAAATTGGCTGAAATCACCGAGAACCAGGGAAGTGTCATTGGCCTTTATCAAAGGCTACATTGATGTTTCTGAGGTTGCTGCGAAACAACATGTGAATGCAAAGATTGCAGAGGTGCCCTCACTACCACGCGTTGTAAATTCATTGGGTAGATTCAGTGGAATATTAACCAAAGAAGGATCTGAAAAATATGACGGTATGGCAAATGGTCGATTTCTTTTCGTTACTGTTGGGGATGCTTTTGATACACCTAATCCTAATATCTTAAAGGTGCGTGAGTCTGGATCGTATTTATTTATTATAAACGGATATAGAGGTCTGTTGGGTTTAATGATAATAGTTGTAAATAATTTCCTGCATCGTAAATTAATGACACGTATTACAGAAGACAATTTTAGAGAAAGTTTCATATATGTGCTATTATTATCATTATTCGCCGGAGATGAAATTCAGTTCCAAGAACTCAACGTGTATTCGGAAGGGCGCTTAATCGTCTTTGGCGTTTGTGTTTAAGATTTGTTATTACATGTACGCAATGGATTTTGAACGCGATGACGATGTTGCGGATGGGGTGTTGGACCAGCTGACAGAGGATGCTAAGATTGACAGTAATTTTGGTCCACTTGTTGATGAATATCTGCTTCAGAATGGTGTTACCAGACCCTCGTATGCACTGTAATATAATCTACGCAAAGGTAAAATAGAAATTGATAGCTACTACCAACTCGAGGCCAGCTTGTAGTCATAGCATTAGCACGCGAAAACACCAGACAAAAAGAGACATCACCATCAGGCGTGAAAACAGCCAAAGACTGTTTCTACAACGATGAAGTGAAATTCACCGCTGAATGCACCACGGTTACATTCCCCATCGATTATGTTAAACCAACATCAACTCAACTAAGAAGAAAAAGATCTCGACTGTTATTTAACAAGGATGCACTTGTCCGCGTAAAAGTCCTTGGACGAAAACGATCATTAGAGGCATAACACAGAGGCATAATCAGTGTGTTTCTAAATGAACGTGGTGCCAAACCCAGGAACGCACAATCGCCAGAGACTTAAAAGATTACGTCGGAAGATATTTTCTACGATTGCATGACGGTTGTACAAGTGAAGAAAAGTGATTGGTTGGAAGCGCGTGCACGTATTGCAGCTGAACAAAGCCATCATGGCGAGCAATTAGTCTCCACGATGACAATATAAATAGAAGAACTGTGATAGCCCCTCAAAGCTACAGACGCGAAAAATTAATTGAAGCGGAACAACAGCTGCGAGATGAAATAATCAAGAGAATCGCGCTACTCATGAAATACAAACGCGCGTGTATGATTGTAGTTGCTATTTGTGGACACGCCGCGGCAACAAAAGTTGGCCTTGGTGTTGCTGCGATTGTGACCACGGCACCCTTCATAGGTACACCAATCGGAATTGTTGTCGGAACTATATAAATAGCAACCGGTGTCTCTGGTGGTGCTGGCAAAATAATTTCGATACGATTACATTCACGAATACGTGTTTATTCAGAACTTCTCGCGGCAGCACAAAGTAGTCTCAATACAATCAGTCACTGTACTCCGTGGCTATAGCGTGGATGATTTTGAGACCGTATTGGTGGAAATGGAAAACCACCGACGACATCGCGCATCGTGCACAGATCCAAAACGGGCGCTAGCAACCCAAAACAAGTAATTGATTTACATGCAGTAAAAATCGAGGAAATGTTTGGCAGTGTAAATCAGTCTGTCTGCTAGCAGATTTTACTTCGCAAAATCGTTGACGTTTCCGAAGGATAAAATCATTTACGCTAGCAGATTTTCTTACGCAAAATCGTTCACGTAAATAATACACTCGCGAATGATGTGAAGGGTAAAATTAGTAAAGTCATGGGGTATAAAAGTCTGTGACCTAGGTGGCGCTCTCCAGTTTCGTACTTTGCATAGTGTTAAAAATTTAAAGAAAAAGAATTAGCCAGGGTTTCCTCACTGGCTGTCCTGGCTATTTAAAAAAGACCTTGTATATCTTAGGTATTGTTAAAAGAACTTTGAATTCCCTTTATTTTGGTGTATGATTGATGGGTGAAATTTGGGTTATAGAGTATACAGCTTGGTCTTACTTAAGATGTGCACCTCTCAAAAAACTGCTAGCTCCGCTTGGTCATTTTCACTTCCTGGACTTCAAAGGTAAATAAAAAAAAAAAAGAGCCGATAACTTTTTTTACTTTTCGGATATTTTTTAATTCATTCATAGTACTTTCAGAGGCTGGTATTGTCTGCTCTGGCAAAATTCTTTTCCCTATTTTAATAACTGCTGAAAATAGTGCACTTTTGACTAATTCAGGCTGATTTATCGAGTACTTTGGAGCGGCCATTTTGTCCGCTGTGTGCTTAGATCATGTCCAGTTTCCACAAGTACAATATGTAAAGAAATTTCAGCCACAGTACATGAAAGTAACATAGAGGTATGCCAACATTCTCTCCATTGTGCATGTTGCAAATGCAAAATACTTCATCTTACACCTGTCACTCACTCAGAAGCATGTATTATCTGTAGAGCGCCCCCTATATCAGAAACCTAAATTTAAAAGCCCCATTGTAATACTACGGATTCACAACACAAACACACACACACACACACACACACACACACACACACACAAACACACACACACACACACACACACACACACACACACACACACACACACACACACACTTGAACTTCCTATAGACACACACACACACACTTGAACTTCCTATAGAAATATTTATATTTAAATCATAATAGTATATGTTCCCATTTTAACATAGCACTCTAAAATTTGCAGTACCGAAATGTGTACTTGAAATAGTAATCTTGGCGATACATAGGTATTATTTTTTTTTACTGCATAGCTTGAGCCAAACGAAAATATTTCATTGTGCAATATGCTCACAGTAGCTAAAGATGCTATTCATGTGGCTATGTCAAACGGCGTGTTTTCGGGGTAGTAAACTACAACAACTGCTCACTTTTAGTACATGATGTAGCTAGGTCAATCAGTGCAAAACAGCCTGTTTGCTTGTAATAAAACACTTAGAGAGAACGGAAATCTGAATGGTATATGAAGATACAAACTGGATAAAAAAACCCCCCAAAAAACCCCAGTATACTTTTTCTGAAGAAAACCCATTTAAATGTTAAGCTTTTGATAGAATGTTTATACGGGCTAATGATTTGAAGCAACACATTTGCTCCCTTTAGAACGTAATGTAGTAAGGTCAGTCAGTGCGAAACGACATGTGCAAGGGACAGTAAACTTTAGGCACTACTCGCTTTAGTACGTAATGTAGCTAGGTCAATCAGTGCAGAACAGTTTGTTTAAAGGACCGTTAAAGCTATCCTGTACTTGTGTTATTCAGGGGAAAACACGATCATACACATATACGGGAATTTAAGAGAAGATATTCAAATTTTGTGAACATTATGGTTATCTCTTCTCTTTACTTCAGAAACGTAGTGTACATCCATGGCAAAATGATACTGTCTTAGATCATTGGAAAAAATTAGTTTGACTCAACATCGTTGTGTTACGACCCTATGGCTCGAACAAACGTAACAAAAAGAAAGTGAAACCAACAATGTTTGTAAAAATCAACAAACAATTTATTTTAAATAAATAATGTGAAAATCCAAATACACTTACAGTTTCGTGTATTAAAATCCAAATAATCCAACAATTATTAATGACCTAATCACAAGTCCTGTATATATATATATATATATATATATATATATATATATATATATATATATATATATAAAATGTTCCAAGTGAATGAATGTTCCAAGTTAATGAATGTTCCAAATGAATCTTCTTAATGAACGCATGTTCCGAAAGAATGAGTCTTCGTAATGAACGAATGTTCCGAATAGATGATTGTTCCTAATGAATGAGTCTGGACTGTGAGTTTGTTCCAACGATAATATAATCCAGATCATCTTTAAGAAATTCAGAGGCATCCGAGAAAGTCCTAAATAACTCCAGGTAGCTCTGATGAATGGTCCAATCATTAATTCCTTTTGAATTATTCATACAGCATGGCATTACATAAACATTACAGGATTCCAGCTCGGCTATTATTTCAAACGATCTGATGATTCAAAAGCTGATCATAAAAAAAAACAGTTCTTTTCAACTCAAGATCTAAAATGGAATGGAAATAATTCGTATTTCTAGGTCTTTTATACAACTTGCAAATGGCACATTTCACAACAGGAAACATGTCATATTATGACCCAGAAGGCAATACTAAATGCGTCTATTTCATCAGATACAGTAAACAACTCTGACCTTGAACAAAAGGTCAGTAAACATGTTGTTATTTGATTAATAGTACAACTAAACCTTACTTAAATGTGACTCACTATTTGACACAACTTTAAAGTAGAGTCATAGGCCAAAAATTTAATTACATTATAGATTCCATATTCATAATTCCGTAACAGTTGTCATACTTGTAAATATGCTCCTGTTTAATCTTTTGTACATGAAAAAGGAAGGGACAAGCCCTAATTCTTCCTCTTCATTTTAAGTGAGCAGGACTTAATAGGATAAATGTTGAATTTGAAACCTATTGTTGACTTGTTTGTTTCGTGTGTCTCTTTCAAAAATTATTAAAAAATCTCTCTCTCTTTCTCTCTCTCTCTCTCTCTCTCTCTCTCTCTCTCTCACACACACACACCTCACCCACACATTGACAGAAAGACATGAAACCAATGACGTCATACGACATTTTTATTCAAGTGCAGACCGTCGCCTATTGCTACACTGTTACAGACACTCACGCCACATGATAAACCTATGACGTCATATGGTATTTTCGTTCGAGTGCAGATCGTCGCCTATTGCTATAATGTTACAATGTAGCTATGAACTAGGATTGCGCCTATGTTAAATTCCAGTTTGTCCCCATAAACTTTGTCGCTCACAATTTATAGGGGCACATTTTCCCATGTTAAATTTCCGTAGACTCCTATAAATGTTCGACCTATTTTAATATGGGACTCCCGTAGACCCTCAATCGCCATCCTCCACTACTTATGGACAGTTTTGTCCATGTTAAATTCCCATAGACCCCATAAACTTTTTACCCCTTTTAACACAGGTTTCCCTTAGACCCTCAAGTGGCACACTATACTACTGTTATTCTTAGCTAAAAGGTGTTCAAGTTGAACACAGACTGCTCTTTCTAAAATCTTGGATGCAATACTGAGTATACTAACAGGACTGTAATTGTTGGCAGCAGCCCTACTATCCTTTTTGTAAAGAGGACTAACTCTAGCTAATTTCAGTTCATCTGGCACTAGACCAACAAGCTGATCTCCAACATTTTGTTTCTAACATGACTGGTGACTGGTCCGCCACTAGTCATATCAGGAAAAAAAAAAAAGGTGGAGAACAACTTGTTGGTCCAATCAGACACAATACCTCTTGATATATACAAGTAACAATGTATGTAACTGGAATCGTCAAAACACTAGCAGGGGTGGAGTGGGGTGAGGAAGCCAAAATAAAAATCAACGGAACGATCCTTCAAAGTGACGCGAATAGGGTAAAGGAGAGAGGCAAGCTCCCACAGTCGGATTTGGGAGATTTAATATTTTGGAGGTTTGTTTAAATCTCATTGCAGCCTTGCAGCTATATATATACTGCACAATGAATTTTGTTTTAAAATCGGGGTAGGGGTTTGGGGTGAGACCCACCCCCCCAGCGGACGCACTAGCGGATATCGTCAAGGCCTGTACTTTTACATTGATTAAGGTTACTTAATTCTTTGTAAACAAAATCCTCACTTAGCGGTTGACAAGTTGGAGTGTGTTATTATGAACATTTCTTACCCTGTAAAACTCTTGCTAAATTGTTGAAACTGTTATAAATGTTTTTGAAGGTTGTGGCAGTTTCTCCAAGAGAGTAGATGCTACATTAATGAAGAAGGTATTAAAACGATTAGCAATATCACAGGTATATGGTAGTTGCAATCCTCAATAGTCTGTACAATATTAGCATTATCGTACGGAAGCCCGTTAGCGCCAGGAGAAAAAAAAAAATTTGCGTTATTACGAGATAACATTGCGTTATAATAGATAACATTGCGTTATTACGAGATAGTATTGCGTTATTACGAGACAATATTGCGTTATTACGAGATAGTATTGCGTTATTACGAGATAGTATCGCGTTATTACGAGATAATATTGCGTTATTACGAGATAGTGTTGCGTTATTACGAGATAACACTGCGTTATTACGAGATAACATTGCGTTATTACGAGATAGTATTGCGTTATTACGAGATAATATTGCGTTATAGCGAGATAGTATTGCGTTATTACGAGATAGTATTGCGTTATTACGAGATAATAATGCGTTATAACGAGATAGTATTGCGTTATTACGAGATAGTATTGCGTTATTACGAGATAATAATGCGTTATCACGAGATAATATTGCGTTATTATGAGATAATATTGCGTTATTACGAGATAGTATTGCGTTATTACGATATAACATTGCGAGTAGTAGATGGGGGGTACTGGGCTACTGGGGGGCCTCTTGGGGTACCAACGGGAATTTAACGTTTTGGGGCCTCTATAGGTACTGAGGGGGCACTTGGGGTACAAAAGTGAAAAAGTTTATAGGTACTGGGGGCCTCTATGGGTACTCTACGGGAATTTATCATAGCGGGGGTCGCGCCGTATGTAGTGACGAAGACAACGTCCTCTACCATCAAAACTGGGGGGGGGGGTTTGATAGTAGAGGACGTTGTCTTCGTCACTACATACGGGGCGTGGGGATATGGCAATGATGGAAAAATAATTAATCTTTTCTTGTAAAATGGGTGGTCCTGATAAGGACCATGGGATTTAAAAAAAAAAAAAAGGAGTTCATCTAGAGGAGGTGTGGACACCTCCCAGGCTTAGCCCTGCACGCAGGGCAGCTCCCCCTCCATGTAGCTTTACTCTGTTTACACAGAGCTGTAAAGGCCGACGAAGGATGAGTCGCTTCCGGCTCCCAATTCTCTTTATTGGCGTCCTGCTCCTCCATCATCCGGTGGGGCCTGATATGGATTTTGTTTTCCCTCTCCTCCTTCTCCTTCTTTTCCAGATCTTGGAGGAGGTGCCACGCCACCTCTAAATGAACTCTAACTTGCCGAATGGTTTCTTGTTTATTCATGTTTGTTGAATAAATGGGATAGCTCAAGTGTGAAGGTGTTGTTTTAATATACTAGAAGCGCGGACGTGAAGGAAAACATCCCTTACACCTACCCCCCCAAACATCATTCCACTACCCCGCGTCTGACGTCATTCGTTTGACGTCATTCTTGGCTTCGCGGATTTTGCACTCCATCACCCCTTACCCCCGCAAGGCGCGGACCTAAAAGAAACTACTTTTGATAAAAATCAAACACACACCATACAATCCATATTTTTTATAAACCAAACACACACCACACAAACATTTTTTTTTTTAAATTTTTTTTTTATATCAAACACAAACTTACACACACCACACAACCATCTTTTTCTTTGTTAAATTTTTTTATATCAAACACAAACTTACACACACCACACAACCATTTTTTACTTTTTTAAATTTTTTTTATATTCAACACACGCCACAAACATACAAGGGAAAAGGGTTTTTTTTGTGGAGTGGGTTATCACAAACATACAAAACATATAAAACACAAATATATATGGCAATTTGAGAGTAGTGATCTTTTCTAGAGATTTGGGGTGGTCCTTAAAAGGACCGTTGGGTTTAAGAAGTTATGTTGTTTTTTTTAAACTTCTTAGGGGTGAAGTAGCAGCTCCAGCAGGGCGGCCACGTTTAGCAATGGGTCTCACAGCTTTAAGGTAGGCAGGTCTCTTTCGGGTGAAAGAGAAAGCAAATTCTTCACAGTCAATCTTGCAACTTACTTCGCCGTCAGGTAGTTTGTTGGACTGCATAAGTTGTTGCTGCTGTTGTTGTCTTTGCTGTTGTTGTTGCTGCTGCTGCTGTTGTAGTCGTTGTCCAACCTCCCATTCTGTTCTTTCCCGAAGTATTTCTTCTCTCAGAACCTCTTCTACTAGATCATGCGCCATTTGAATGTACGCCATCGTCTTTCTCTCCGGGTTGGTTTCCATTAAATGATTCTTCACCCTCTGAATGTTTACCATAGCTTCATTCAGCTTTGTAATCTTGGTTGCGGCCATCTTCTTTTTTTTTTTAGAACTGTTGAGATCTTGACGAGTCAACGAGAATGACTACACTGGCCAACGCACCGCTTTATATGCTTAACGCGCGCGACGCGATGGAAAACATGGAAGGGTTTCAGATCGACAGTGAGATAACAGATAGAGGAGAGGGGTAACTTTTTTTAGATCGATAGAAAGAGAGAGAGAACATAATTATTTTTTTTTTTTCAAATTCAATAAAAAAAACCACACAACACCATATTTTTTTTTTCAACAATAACAATTTTTTAATCGACAATAACCATTCTAACATAAAAAACTAACAATTCAACAGGAAATTTTAAACAGGAACATATTTACAAGGTATACAACGTTGGGAAGGTAAACTAAACTTCCACCTTTCTACATCGACATCATTCTGATGCACACTACGTTTGTGAGCTAAAGACAAGAGATAACCATAATGTTCACAAAACCATCGTTGTACTTTAGCATAATTTCTAACATAGTCAACTCTATCAAACCAAGTCAGTAAATGTTCTAAGGAATATCCAAGACTGCGTTGATGAAGAAAATGTACACAATATTGTCCACACACCATCGAATCTGATCCTTGTACTCGAACATTATTGAATTGAGTCGAGACCGCATTTCTTCTCATAAAGTCGATGATGTCGTTTTCCAAAGGAGGTAATCCATAAGAATCAAAATATTCCACACACTGATTGTTGGGAAAGTACACGGCAATCCAATGGGTTCCTGGTAGATGACTGTCGTCGGTATTGATGACATAGGCATGAACGTTTTTCGGTTTACGATGAGGTAGTTCATCTTTAGCACACACCACAGGATTCCAAGATGAAGTGTAGGAACTGCGAGTCAATAGGTAATGAAGTTCTCTGGTATCCATTTTCTTCTTCTTTTACCACTTGAAATAAAGAACCACCAATTCACACCTGACTTTATGCTTGAATTGATCTGTCTTGTAATTCCAGTAATATTCACGTCGGATAGGCTCTGCACTCTGTTGAATGAGTCTTTCGATGCGTCTGATCTCCAGAGGAGTAAGTGGAGGAAAAGAAGAAGTCTGCAAGACTTTATACCACTGTTTCAACACGTGTTCATCTGAGATTTGTGTCCAGGCTGTTTCCAAATATTCATCCAATTTTTCTTCACCTGTCAACATCATACATTTGTCGTGTTGTATCTGACTGGGATGATCGTTTTGACATCCATAACATTGATCTTTAATCAGACTGTTAATTTTTTCAGTCAATTCCTGAGCATAACAGGATACTAACTGTTTTTCTTGTTCTGGCCATCGAGAAGCCATAAATCCAGTAAACACAGGAACTGAATTGATTTCTTCTTCTTCTTCTTCTATTCGAGGTACTGAATGAATGACTTCATCATCCTTTGTGGTAGTTGGTGACTGTTCAAATCACTTCACAAAATCCCTCATCTATTTCCATAAGTTCTTCGTCTTGCTGCATCTTTTTTTCTTTTCTTCTAATAGTCTAGAATTACTTCTCTCAAGCTGTTGATCTCTAGAGTGTTATCAAATTCTGCAAACAAGATGACGTTCACTGTCTGGCCTAGAGGTTGTGCAAACTGAAGTTTCACTTGAAGGGGACCTGATTTTATAGGGTGGAAATGTCCTTCATCGCTGCCTTGGTCCGGAGTGAAATCAAATCCCCACAAGGCATACCCTCCTGCAAAATCATCGTACGAAATACCGTGGCTACTGTCGGTACCTAACTGTCCTGTGGCTTCATACAGAGTCAAGTAAGATCGTAAGTAAGTTTTTGCGTTGACGGCAAAGTCAGGTTCAAAAGGTCTGGTACACAAGGTCTTGCCATCTCGACTGACATCTATCTTGGAGACGTTAAAGTGCTGAAAGTTGAACGGATTCTGATCGTGGGTTCCATTGAAGGCTGCATTAGAAACCATACCAATCAGCAAACGTTTGGGGAGCTGCCCTTGGAAGATGTGATCTTCGACTATGGATCGGAGTCCAGCGGCAATGGTAAAGGTTTTCACCCTCACGCGTCGCACAGAATTCTTAGCAGTGGTTCTGCTCAAGGTTTGACTGATGTCGTTGACTACTTTTGGTAAGACTTCTACACGTCGCACATAAAGTTTGGCTTCTTGGATGACAGTTTTCCACTCGTTGTTTTCAGCCATCAAATGGAAAGTGGCACTACTGCGATTCAGTCTCAGGCGTACATCTACTCCATTGAGTAAATACTTGTCTTGCAACCACATGTCCAAATGCAAACGATCCATCAGTTCTAAAGGTCGATTTTGGTTGATTTTCTTTCGACGGTCGTTAAACCCCACATTGTGAGGGACTGCTGCAGTTATTCTTGCATTAGCAAAATCAGCACCATAAATCCTGGCCGGCACTGATATCTCTGTGTTTTCAAACAATGTCAGAGTGTCAGATTTCCAGACCACTGAAGCATCCAGATGAGTGTTCTTGGCTTCTTTTCCGAACGTCAAGAGATTTTCCAAGTAAGCACGGTAAGGGTAAGTATCCAAACTACTGCTGACCATTTTGTTATTCAAGTACAAATCTATTCCACTGAACAAGGAATGCATGAAATTATTGACTGGAGCGACTCTGGAATTGTTATCAGGAGCATTACCGTCATTTTTTTGTACTTTGAGTTTCAGGAACAAGTAGCTGCCATTCAGATCGATGTAATCTTCGGTTTGTCCTTTGATTTCAAATTCGATAGGAGCTGAATCCGACAAAGACGATACAGGTTGAAATTCCACCCATTGGGATTCTTGCATCGTCATCATGGTGGGAGGCATGGTAAACATATCTAGTTCTGACTTGGTACATTCGCAAGAATCTCGGTGCATCATTTTCAAAGGTGTTAATAATCAAACACGTCTAATTCTCTGATGGTTCTTTTTCTTTTCTTATTCTTTTTGGAAGTACCGTGTGTTCTTTTATGAACTTTGAAAGGATTTCGATGTTGTCGTCGTCTCTTTCTGCCTTGTCCTTGCTGTGAAGTAATGCCAGAGCCTGAAGCGTGAAGCGTATTTATAGGATTTTCTCGGAGGCCCAAAAGATCTTTACCAGTGTTCATACACATTTTTGCCTGCTCTCATAAAGGCTTCTTTAGGATTTTGTTTGTCGATGAGGACATTTTGCAAAAATTCTTTTCCTTGTGTCAAAGCGGCATCTTTTAAGGCATGAAATCCTCGAGACACCATCGGTTTCAAAATAGGAGCTACTGTCCGAAAAGCCGATTTTAACATATCTCCTAAGCCATGTCCTCTTTGTCGAGCCACTCCTCGGTACACTGGATACATTTTTTTTTTTGGGAGTTTACAAGACGTTAGAGAACTTGTTTTTTTCGAAAATGTAGTTTCACCGTGACTTTTCCTTTGTCAATGAATGGTACATCTTGTCCTAAATCTCCTTTTATACTAATGTTGACAGTGTCAAAATACGATTTACCGACTGGAAGATAATGAGGGTGTACAAATTCACGGTGAACGTGAAACGTGTTTCCACTTTCTTCGTACGCACCAGCAGCAGTATCTATTTTGAAAGGAATGACTCTCAGTAACGGCGCAGCTGTGTGTCCTACCACGCTGTACTCTACCACATCGGAGTACACATAGATTAAATTCATTCCAATGTTCAATTCCATAGGGTGTTTAAAAGCATCTGCGGATTCTATGTTGGTTGAGACTTTTCGATTGGTACTGTCTTTATTGCCACCCAAAATGGCATACAATCCAGGAGAAAATTCAATCGTCATGAATCTTCTCTCCTCAGAGGGTATGTTTCTTTCTTTAGCAGTTTTGTCGTTAATGAATTCGCCAGTAGCTTTATCCATCATAGCAAATTCTATGTGGAAACGGCATGCCACCTCATTTAAACCGATTCGTACAAGTTTATTGTTACTATTTAAGGCTTTGCTAAATTGCTGGTCAATGGCGGACTCAACGGTGTCCCACAAATGACGAGAACTAAAATAATACCCCGTAGGAATTCTCAGGGTATACTGCCCAAAGACATTTTTGTCAGAATCTTTTTTTGGATCTGAAAACTTTTTGAATGCTCCCTTCATGTCTGGATTATTTTTGTCTCCTTCCCAGCTTTTGGGATCGTTTTTTTCCAAGTCATCTTGTATTTTTTTGTTCAAGATTTCCACGACGATAGTGTTTTGACCTTTGTTGATGTTCATGATTTGCGTAGGATGAATGATTTCTACCAATCCTACTTCCCAATGAGCATTGTGATCCAATTGAATGGATTGAGGTAATTTGGTGGTGAAACAACATAAGGTGTTGTTGGGAAACAATTCATGGAACTGTCACTGGGTAACGTTAAATAAAATTGGTCATTCATAGTTCCAAAGTGGTTCTGGTGTCCGAGGAGTCACTCAAATGAACAGAAGAATGATGTTCAAAGGGTTCCAAAAGAGAATTGGTATTGTGGTGACTGGACGAAGAAGGTGGACTGATGTTGGTCGTACTCCCGTTGTTGTGGTGACTGTTGTCCGTTGTCGTAAATTTCAAAGAGGGACTGGGTAAAAGATAACCGATGCAACTGCTAAGTAAAACGGTCCACAATTGTTTGTCTTCTTGTTGCAAACTCAAATTGGCAATAGCTGCTCCGATGACACAAAACACTACAATGATTTGGCAGAAAAAGACGATTTGATTTTTAGGCACACGTTCTCCGCACCACACCCAAAGCGGTTGTTTTTGTAATTCTTGAAGAGAAGAACTCTACGAAGGAGTCGTTGAAGTCGTGGTTGCTGTGTTAATGGCATGTTGTTGAGTTACTTCTTTTTCTTTTTATAGTCGACGACTTGAGAAGCAGCAATCCAAGAATCAAAACTAGGTGGATATCCTTTCCAACGTACTTTGACTTCTTCTACTCGACGTTTGCCTACTTTGCGTGTTCTTTGTTCGAGAATGCTTTCGATGTCGTACAAGGCGTCTTCTTTTTTGGTCACTCGTTGTAACTCAGGCAAGTAAAATGTTCCTTTGAGTACTTCACCGTGCATGTCTTCCAATTTATAGACGGGAGGATCACGTCCACGGACGGGTGTAGTGACACGAAACAATTCGGTGGTCCAATTGGGTAAATAACCTTTGTCAAAAGTACGTTTGGTTTTTCCGATGCGAACCCAATCTCCCGTCTTTAACTCCAACAAGGTTTTCTTTTTTTTCTTCTGGGGTGAACCAAATAATTTATCAAACACGGTCACTTCGTTTTCAGGGCTGACCTCTTCGGGGGCACATCCGATGCTACGATGGTACGATTGATTGCACGCTTTGACCAAACGGGGTAACACGTCGATGTACTTGAGAGTATGTTGATGTGTAAAATATTTCCACATGCGTTCTTTCAAAGTTCTTTGAAAACGTTCCACGATACTGGCTTTGGTTTCAGGATTTTCGGTAGTAAAAAAATGAATTTGTCTTTGTTTTCAATTCTTTTTGAAAAGCTTGATTTAGAAATTCGGTGCCTTTGTCAGTTTGCCATCGTAAAGGTTGGCGTCGACTTTGTTTCAAGACCAATTTTAAGGCACGTACCAATTCGGTACTGCTTTTAGAGGTCAAAGGCACGACCCAAGCAAATTTGGAAAACACGTCGATGACACAAAACAAATATTTGCGGCCACGATTGTAAGTGGCTAAATGAGAGACGTCGGCTAAATCGGCTTGCCATTGATGATCGATTCCTTCCACTTGAGTTGTACTTCTAGAAAATTTACGTCGAATGGGCTTGTGTAACGTGTACGTCGATTGTTCTTGTAACCATCGTCGTACTTTGGGCAAACGTACACTTTTCAATTTACTTTTAGCAGCTCGATATAATTTTTGAACTCCTCCGTAACCAGCAGCATGACCAGGATTGTAATAAATGGTGGATAACAGTTTCTCCATGATTTCCTCAAGAATAAGTCAACCAAGTACCAATGCTCTTTTCTTCGTGCGGTATCTTTTTGGATTGTTTACGTGTCCGACGTGCCACTGGTGTAAAGGTGGATGTGGTTTGAACAGGGGTCATCTGACTTCATTTCTTTCTTTTTCTTTTCTGAGGGTAATGGGGTTGACATCATCTTTTTTATCCAACCTGGTGTGGCTAACTTTTTTTTTCTTTTTAAGAGTAGGTGGAGTTGGTAATTCTTCTTCTTCTTCTTCTTCTTCTTCTTTTACGGTCATTCCTGTACCGGTGTCTGTTTTAGTGGTGGTGGTGACTTTAGGTTCACTTTTCATCCGGGTTTTGAAATCTCTCAGAGTGTGTGGAGCTGTTTCGTCGACTGCTTTTTGGCGAAAGAGTTGCAGACGTTGTAAAAGTTGACCGTACCGTTGAGCTTTTTCTGTTTCTGACAAATCGCTTCGTTCCATCAGGGATTGTATTTCTTGTTGTAACTGGGACATCTCGTTGAGATTAGGATTGGGTGGTAAATGAGGTATCCGTTGTTCGTTCCAACGATGAAATTCCATCCATCGTTTGTAAGGTACTAAAGTCAGTTTTCGTCCTTCCATTTCATCCAAAGGTACCAAAAAGGTGTGGTCTTTTCAGAGAAGGGTGGTCCTTTTTATCTTCTTTTTTTTGGGAGGGGGGGGGGGTTATCGCATGACCCCTCCTAAAAGCGGTCCAGCAATCGTTCCTAACAAAGGAGCGGCTATTTTTAACAACGGTCCTATCAACATAGGTAGAAATCCACCTCGTTGCACCAACATTTTTTTCTTTTGTTGAAGAGGTATTTTCTTTTTCACCATTTGACGAAGAACGTTCCGATGTTTCCCTAATTTTTGTTTCTGTATCTTGGACAAAGGTACCGTTCCTTTCAACACGTTCAAACAACATTCATACACGGTATCGATGATTTCTTTGGGGGCTGTTTGAATGAGTTGTTTTCGCATGGGAGGATTGGATTTGGTTAGGACAGACAAGACATCCCAATGTTTCGCCAGACGAGGTGGAAGTCGTCCTTTTTTGGTGGTTTTACTTTTCTTCTTTTTTTGGTGGTGGTGGTGAATACGTTTAGGAGTCATCTTTTTTTAGTAGGGTAGAAAACAAGTCTGAAGTCTCTGACAGGGTACCCTTCTATTTTATACTGGAACACGTATCCACTGATTGTCTGCACGACTTACCATCTTCATGACAGGCCTCACTCGACGTTGAAGTGTTTTCAAAGGACTAAATCGTCTCAATTAATTTGGATAAATCCACTAAACTTTGTAAGATACCGGTTCTTTCTTGGACTTTGGTTTTAGGGGATGGTACTTTGTTGGTGGCTGCTGCCATAGCCAAATCAGCCGAAGTCGAGGGTCCCGAAGGGGTCACTTTTGAAATAGGTTTCCATTTTTGCATCAAATTAGGAAACACGGATCTTAAGTCTGGTTTGGCAGGCATCATCATGAAGGGTGGTGAAGAAGAGAAAGATGATGAAGTGGACGCAAAAGGAGACCTCGTCAACATTGGGGACTGCTGTTGTGGTGGTGATGGTAATGATGCTGGTGGTGTTTTGCGGGTGTACGTTTGCGTCCTGGCCGCAGTACCTCTCTTACGGCGGGTACCAGCGGTAGGTGTTGTTTTCTTCTTCTTGGCACGACTTTTCTTTTTCTGAGGGGTGGCTTTCTTCTTCTTTTTTTGGGTGGTTTTCTTTTTTGAACTTTTCTTCTTTTTGGGTGATTTGGGTTTTTTGGCTTGGGCATTAGGATCCCATTTCAAAAGGGAACGAATCATAACCCCTCCTAAAGAACCACTTCCACCAGGGGTTAAAATGATTTGTTTTTTAGTCCGTGAATCGATTCTAGGATCAGCCAGTTGTGACAATGCCCCTTTATGTTTTTGAAAAAAACGTTGAGTTTGATGAGGGATGTGAATGATGCCTTGCAGTAATTGACGTGCTGTCAAAGTAAACCATCGTAACACTTCTTTAAGACTCGCTTCTAACAAATGAGCACGGACTTGTGCATTTTTTTCACGACTGATGCCATACAAGGCACGAATCAATTTAGCCGAAGGATGAGCTTGAAAGGAAGTCATCTCTTGAAAGAGTGTGAGACAGAAATGACGTAGTAGGTTGTTTTTATATATTTTTTTTTTCTTTCAAAAATTGGCTGAAGGGGACGTGTAAATGACAGCACCACCTTCTTGACCCCAAGGGTGAAACAATTGAGCACGAAATCTCAAATAGTCAGGAGTGGTGGGTTTTAAGTCAATGAGTAAATACTCGTGAGGGGTTTGAGTGGCATCGTCGTACGCATAATTGAGCCAAGGAGCACCTAACTGTTTGGCTAACACTTGTACTTGAGATTTGTCTCTGGGGCTTTTAAACAAGACCAGGTAATGAGCGTTCAGACTGATGGTCCAATGGGCTTTACTTTCTTGAAATAAATTTTGAGTAATGTAGACAATACTAGCATTACGATGGTGTCCTTTTCGTGTTTACCTAAGTTTTATTTCTTCTTCGTCTTTTCCTAACATGTCATCAAAAATAACCAAATGGGTTTGACTCACGTCAGACACGATTCCATCGTCTTCGTGAGGAATACCATCCACAAACGAAATGGTTTCTCCTTGACTTTCTTGGAGTAGTGTGTAAGACGGTTGCCACTCTTTGTAACACCACACGATGCGTTGAGGTGGACGATCGAACAAATCACCTTTGTGTTCGATCAAACGTTTGACAAATTCGGTTTTACCTGAACCACTAGGTCCAGTAATCAACATGTTAAATGGATGGCGCAGATACAAAGCGTTCCAACTTTGGCGATCTAACTTTTCGTCAATCACTTTGACCACAGAAGAGGAGGTAGACGAGGTAGACGAGGTAGAAGAAGAAGATGATGTAGCCATGACTGAGGTAAGAAGATTTTTGAGAAGAAGACAAAAGACCCAAGACATTTTATACGTTTCATACACGTTTTTTTTTTAAAAAAAACCCCCAACACAACAAAAAAAAAAAAACAAACATATTTTACAAGTCATTAAAGCCAACGAGTCATAAAACAGCAAAGTAAAATCATCAGGTACACAATTAAGGCTCCCACTAAAACAATCAAAGTGTCATATAAACAAGGCAATGTACAACAATATTTTAGTGTCCTAGGAATGAAAGACACAGACACTGCTTGGTGTGGTATTCTTCTGGTCGTCTTTGTTTTGGTAGAAGAATGCTCTGACGACGGCGGTAAGGAAGGGTTATGTTCCTCAGGGGGTGGTTGTTGTATTTGGACAACGGTGGTATGGCCATCTTTTTCTGTGGTGTCAGGTTCTTCTTTTTCTTCTTTCAGGGTTTCCCATTGAGGTTCCCATTTTTTCACTTTTGGTCCCTTATGGACATGTTGCCAAATCTTTGGCAAACTGAGCCACTTCTTGTAGCCAAGATTGGAAACCAAGGTTTCTCCAGGGCCGTACATCTTTCCAATTGAAAAGTTGTTGGTGTAACTCACGAGCAATACACACTTCTTGAAATGTTTTATAGACAGATAAAGTGTGACGAATGTCTTCTTCACATGGAGGTTCCTCACTGATTTTCATTACCACTCTCAACGCTTTAAGTACAATGTTTCTTTCGTGTACTGATAAAATCAAGTTTTTATAGTCTTCTTCTTCTACTAAGTCCGAAGAAGAACAAAGGGTCATATTGTTTTTTTGAACTCAATAAATTAGTCCAAAACAACCACGGATCCTCCAAAATAATCCAAGGTAAACACTGATCCTCAAAAATATTCCACAACGAATGTCCTGGAAAACGAATTCCAAGATAAGCAGTCACTAAGACACACACTGCATAACGTCCAAAATTTAATGGAAACAGTTCTTGTATCAAGTCTTTATAATCCTCTAAGGTCTGAACACGATCGTTGACTTCCTTCCACGGAATCCGTTTCACGAGTGACAAGTAGAGCCCAGACATACCGGCACTTTATAGGGGTCGATGGCTAAGGTAGGTATCTTGGGTGGCATGTTTTTATAGCCAGGCTCCCAAGGTTGGTACCTTTTGAGAAAGTCTCCGTGAACGTAGCTATTGCAATACATGTTTCCCAGAATCAGTCTTCTTATACTTTGGAAGTAAGCATATCGTACAGCTCGAGAAATGACTTTGAGTTTACGTTTCACTTGGATCTTGACAAACTCTTGGTAAATCATTTGGCGCACTTCCAAAGGCAAGCCACGAATGTACTTTGGTAAAGTTTCCGACTTGGAAAGAAGTAACTCTCTTTTGTGTTCTGCACGATACTCGTGATAGTTTTTCTTCAAAATCAGACTTCTGATATGTCGAAAGTCACGGTAGTACGCAAATCGAGGAATGAATTGAAGTTTGCGTTTCACTTGAATCTGGACAAACTCATCTTAAATGCGTTTTCGCAACTTCAAAGGCAAGTCACGAATACGATCTTCTAAGCTAGGTATATACTGAAAAATGTGTTCTTGCAACTCCAAAGGTAAACCACCAATGTACCATTGTAAAGTAGTATCCTTCTCCGACATGGGTTTTTTTACTTCTTCTTCTGTTTGACATCTGGCTCATCGTACCCGTACTCTTTTAAGGCTACTAAAGGTAAGAACTGACAGTGCGGAGACCATCTGGCATGTTCAATGTAAGCTGAGTCGGTAGGCTCCCATTGGAAAAGTTTCACACCACAACTGAAACATTGAACTTTATCTCCTTCTCCCACGTATTTAAATCCAGATCTGGCTAAACCTTCCGGTTTAGGACCTTGTAGAAATTTTGGCCACTTGTCTTTGAATGACTCGAGGCGACTTTCATACTTGGAATAACCAGGTAAAGACACAGGTATTCTGACATGCGAATATTTATCAATGCCTATTCCCTTGTTGTCGTTATGGTTAATAGAGGTACCTTTAGTATTTCCAGTAAAACATAAAGGTCGTACTGCCTCTTTAGAGGGTTGTCGATGAGTGAGACTTCCAGAGGGTCCTGAATCCAAGATGTTACAACCTACGGAATCCGTTTGAACGTGTGAATCGGGAATGCCAAACCGTACAGAATCCGTCTCGTCGCATGGTACTGCATCACACTCCAAGTCGTGATAATGGTACTTGGAGTTTACACCACCACTAGATTTCTCCCTTGGTGGTGGTGGTGGGTGGGTGGCAGTTTGAGTACTCTTATTGTAGTTATGTGGAAGGATGACAAAATGACTCATCTTCTTTTTTTTCTTCTCTTCTTGCTTGGTCAACGTTGAAAGTCAGAATGAAGGGTTAGACTTGGAAGGGGTTCCTTTTTTATACCTGTCCACTGTACCATCCGAAAAGTATTGTAATGTGATCCGTGGAAACGCTAAAGAAAGGTAAGCACAGTTTGGTGACCATCTGACATGTTCCAGGAGAGCTAAATTTTTACAATCCATACGAATAGTGACACCACAACTAAAACACTGTACTTTGGTTCCCTGTCCAAAGTAAACAAATCCTGCTCTGGCTAAAGAGTGGGAAGTAGGTAATCCATTTTTTCCTAAGTTTTTTTTTTGAATGTGCTCCATCGATGAGCACAATAACAATAGTCAGGCATGTGTTTAGGCCAATTTTTGAACGTCTTCAAGCGACTGGTACACTCACAATAGTCAGGCAAGGCCAATGTTGAAGTCATCTTTGGTGTTGTCTTTTTTTTTCTGTTCAAGAGGGTTTCCTTTTTTTATACTCCAAATCAGCGTGTCCGTTAGGTAAAGTCGTGTGATCTGGAAGTCTCACTCGTTTTTGGTACACAATACGGTACACTTTTTGAACAGGACGAGTCACGATTTGATGATTAGGTAGTCGTACAATCTTGTGAGGTTCTAACGTGGGTACTCGAAAGTCTTCCACTTGTCCAGACAGTAAAGCATTTTTTAAAACCTCAAAGTTGACTACTTGGTTGGTTCGATAGTTGAGAGTCAAGCCTTTGACTTTACAGGAGGTGTGAAGTTGGCCTTGTGGGTCTCGGTATCGGTACCCATAATTTTTAGGGCCACCGCTGGCAAAACTCAAAATGGTGTCTTGAGGGTGCTCGTCTGTCCAGGCTCCTAAACGATCTCCTTGAATGGTAGGATGGGGGCAACCGGGGCGATGAATGTAGATGCAACTGTCAGTATCAAAGTACAGAACACGATCTCCCAAGACTTTTAACGCTTCGTCGTACAATTTCAAAAGAGCATGAGCGGCAATGACTACGTTACTAAACTTGTCAGGTTTGACAAACTTGGGTTCTTCTTCAAAATTGACTATGATCAAATCATCGCGGACGATTTCGACGTGTTTGACTAGTATACTTTTGTCGTCCACTAGTTGAAAGTAACGATAAGGTTCGGTGACGCATTCCGTTTTGGGTAAGATCGTACGTTGGGCCATTTTTCCCCACAAGCAATTGAGCATCACTTTCGCAAACGATCTTTTTCCTTCATTTTTTTCCACCTCTTCTAAAGTGATGCCTTCGATGTTACGGTACTCTTCTTTGAATCGTTCTTGGTCTTCGGGAGTTTGACACCACTAAGGATAACCACTAGCTTCTTGTTTCAGTTTTAAAAACTGATTGACATACCCCGAGAAAATGCCTGGATGATTGGTGGCATCGTCCTTTTGGTATTGGGCTGTAGTTGAAAAGTGCCAGATTTCGTACACTTTCAACAAACGGTATCCACGATCCAGAGCCCGAAACAATTCGGCACTGACCCACGTTCCTGTCAAAGACCGTTCTTCCTTCGTGTGGTGACAGGGTTGATCTTGGTTGCACGTTTCAGCACACGTCCGGCATAAAGGAAACATCAGTTTTCATTGACAATGGTGAGGTAAGATGGGATGGTACAAGTGGGTCGGAGGTAAGACTTTACATTTAATTAATCCTTCGTATTGACGAATGCGTTCCACGTCAATGTGTTCTGTCAAAATTTCAGGGTGTCCGGTGAGAAAACGAGCATATTTACACACCCTAGGATACAAAGAACACACGTCAATGTATTTGATTTCTTCTCCTTGGGATTCATTCACGTCGTACAGCAAGCGAGTGGCATTGGTTCGTCCTCCAAATAAACTGTGGCGCGGATCTAAAGGTTCGATGGCGGCCGCGTCGTAACTTTGAGTAATGTTCTTAAATTCAGGATCGGTTTTCAAACGTCGATCGTACTCGTGCTCCCACATTTCTACCACTTGGTATCCTTGACTTTCTAACTTGAGGCGTCGTTGGCAAGTCTGTTCGTATAACTGTTCCATGGTAGAATCTGAATAAGGGCCTTTCATCTCTCGATCAGGATAACAAGTAGGGCATCCGTGAAACAAACAACCCTGAAACTCGTATACTGTGTGCGGGTTTTCTAAATCAAATCCATCCACGGAATAACCTCCAATCTTCTTTTCTCCTCCTCCGTTTCTAGCATGTTGTATCCATTTGTCTTCTTTTTCACACAAGTAATGAAACCAACGTAAAGCTTTGACCGAATATTGACGACTAGCAAAGAGAGACGTGTTGGAGTCGATGATGGCCAGTTGGTTCTCGGGGATGAAATTTTGCCTGTAGACTAAGGAACAGGCTTTAGGTAAGGTGGCTGCATCTTTCAAAGGATCAACCTCTCCGTGATCGAGAAATAACTCTCGAAACTTTCCACAACAACGTCTTAAAATATCCACATCAGATCGACAATACTTCAACATCTCTTCTTGAAAGTCAAATGGATCGGTCTGGTGAGCGCAGTACCAAGTGTGAAAAGCTTCTCGCTGTTCGGGGCGCATTCCGTCGGGGTCGTAATCATGAAGGTCAGCAAATGAGGTAGGACAGCATGTTGATTAGCTTCCGTGTTGAAGAAGTGAGGAAAGTAGCCTTTAGCCATTTCTGTCATGCCGAACGTTTTTGGCATACGACTCAAAGGCATGGCCAAATAACTCATAGAATCTTTAAACTGTACTTGTCCTACTTTCATGTAGATGAGCTTTTTTCCGTTCATGGTGACTTCAGGACGTTCGGTCCCATGGTTCAAATAATAATTGAGTAAAAATTGACCATCGTATCCCGAAAAATTGTGAGCTATGACGGTGGCATACCGATGACAATCTCCATAACGTTGAATGTCTTCTTCGCTCCAACTGTCGTGGGTGGTAGGGTCTAAAACCCATTCAGCAAACTCAGACAAAGTGTTAACTCCACGAAAGATTTTTTCACGTCCTCCTGGAATTCGACTACAATGAGGGCAGTGAAAATGAATCGATTCTTGAATGCACTGATCACAAGCCCGATGCGCCACACAGAAATCTTGAATGTGAATGCCTGTTTCTTGCATGCATTCGAAATCAAAGAAGATGAAATCTACTTGTTTCTTGTTCTTGTTCTTCTTTATTTCTTTCTTCTCTGTCTTGTCAAACTTTTGAATAAAACATCGATGATCAAAATCGACGATCTGGTGACAAATAGAACATTTTTTCTTGCCAGCACAAACGTGTGCTTTGGGGTTGTTGGTACGAATTAGCTGTCCACACGTAGAACACGATTTCAATAAGTCGCAAGCACATTTTTGTTGGTGACCTTGTGTCTTGCGATGCTGTTGGTAACAAGAAGGACTGAGAAAACTTTGTCGACAGGTTTCACAATGGACATGGTGTTGTTCAGGAAGGCATGGTTGGTCAGCTAAACAGCCCCGACATCTTGCTCCGCAATGAAGGTGTCGCTCTCGACTATTAAACCCTTGGTTGCATTTCTCACAGTAGTAAGAGTATCCCAAAAATCCGGTAATACTAGTGATGGTATCAAAATGTTCTTGATGGTAATAGAGGTGAATGTATTTTCCTTCAGGAAAATCGGGGCCTCGAAACACCATATCTCCGCGCACTTCTTGAGGGTGAACTTTCAAAGTATAGTGAGGAGCCAAAACATCTTGAAGTTTCTGCATTTGAGAAATACCACACACGGTCTCTTTAGGGATCCCCGCCTGTTGTAACAGGAGTTCTGCCTCATTTTGTTGTTTGTATTTGTTAGATCGTCGAATGTTATTCCAGGCTTTTTTCCATTCTTTACTCTCGTTCTTGTTGGCAAGCGTACGCCCCACCACAATAGCTCGGGCCTAGCACATTTGGTCTTGAGTATTGTCAATTTGGACGACACTGCGTTTGGTAGTACGAAGATCGTCCACCAATAACGGTTTTCTGCTTCGTCCGCTTCCTCGAGGAGGAGCAACGTGTGTCATGTAGAGTGTGGCCTTTCCATCGGTGATGGTAAACTTGTCGTTGGATTGTTGCACATGTTCTATTTTGGACATAACTTTGTCTGGCGTTAATTCTGCCGGGGTGCTGAACTCGATCCAAACAGAACTCTTCAAGTTGTCATGATGGATGGCCAGTCTCAAGCGATCATCTTCTTTGGCTCCACATTGTTGTTTCAAGTTCTGTAACACAGAACTCCACAAATCGCTAATGAACCCCGCCGCTTTCTCGGGAGGTACTTCGGACTTGAAGTCTTTGAAGTGAACCGTGTGAGTGTAGACCGTGGTTCTAAATTTTCGAGAAGTTATTTTTTGAGTCTCTCGAATCCGATAGTAGTTTTCAGGAGGAGCCAAAGTACTAGGTTGTGTTTCTTGGTTAGGGGTTCTGGTGTTGGTAGTGGTGGATTTTGTTTTGGGTGGTTTTGAAGGTGGTAAGGTTTCAGGTTCACTCATCTCCTCTTCGAAGTCACTTGCATGGACTTGAGCTAGTAGTTCATCTAATGGTGTTTCAGGTGGCACGGAATGCCTTCGTCGTCGTGGCCTCTTTGTTTCTTCTTGTTGTTCTTCTTCTTCTGGTTTCTCATGGTTTGGGCGTGATCTTTTCATCTTAAAGTTTACTTTGAAACTGATTCGGTTTTCACCCCAGTACCTTTATATAGAGAGAGGAGAGTACATAAAGAGAGAGAGCTTCGTACCTTCAGAATCAGTCTTTGGTGATTGAACTTTCAAACTGTAAAGATGGAAGAATCAAGAAGAAGAAGAAAATTTCAATGTCCAAATAAAGGACATCCTCCTGCGTATTATTGGGATTATATAGCCAAAGGAAATACAGTGAGAGATAAAAGTCAAGATACTTGTTATATCTGCCAAGAGAAAGGTCATTGGGCTCCAGAATGTCCACAACGACAACATCAAATCAGAGATAAAAGTGAAGATACTTGTTATATCTGTCAAGAGAAAGAGCATTGGGCTCCAGAATGCCCACAACGTAGAAAACCAAAAAAAGAAAAGAGAGACAAAACAAAAGATATCTGTTATCATTGTAAAGGACCAGGACATTGGTCTTCGGAGTGCCCTCAGAAAGAAGAAGAAGAAGAAGAAAATCTACCAGAGGAGAGGGAGGAAACCGAAGGATCTTCAAACCTAGAAGAAGAAGAAGAACATATCATCAAGAAAAGTAAGAAGAGAGTAAGAAGAATGGAAGACAGTGAGAATGAAGAAGAAGAAGATATGATTTCTGTGACGATCAGGGTCCCTATGAAGAAGAAATTCAAGAAGAACAAAAGAGACAGACAGTGAAAAAAAAAGGAACTTTTTTTTGTTTTTTTTTTGGTGTTATATGTTATTGGTGAATTATTTTGTAAAAAAAAATAGCAGAATACACCAGACTGGAAAAAAAAGTAAGTGATTTTGTGTTATTTTGTTTTTAGAGTATAGATGCACGCACGCACGCACTCACACTTATATACAACACAATGGAATTTTTTAAAGTTTTACTTGATTTGGCAATTTGATTTCTTTTCTAGAAATCTGGGTGGCCCTTAAAAGGACCGTTGGGGTGATTTTTTTTTTTTTTTTTTTGTTGTTAAAACAAACTTATGAAGTTTTTTTTACATAATCAACTTCAATTGTCGTAGTCCTTTACCACGACCCAATCCAAATCCTGCTAATGCTGCTGCTACTGCTGGTGTTTTGTTTATGGTGGTAGTCACTGGTGGTGGTGGTGTTTGTGGTGGTGGCATCTCACTAGAACTGGTAGGTTTGGAATGTTTAGCCCGTGATGGTCTTTTTCGTTTAGGTGGTTGAGCCAAAGAATATTTGTATAATTCCCTCAGATATTTCAACTCTGATAATATCTCTTCTAAAAGACTCACCGTTTTTTCTTCAGGACTGACGACTTCCTTTGCTGTTTCCTTTTCCTCCTCTTCTAACTGCTGTCTGATTTCTTCCTCACTTGTTCTTTTTCTCTCTTCTTCTTCTTTCTGCTGCTGAAGAAGAAGAAACATTTCTTCATCTTCTCGTTGTTTCTTTAAAAAAATTTCCATCTCTTCCTGTTGTTTCTTTTTAAATTCATCCATCACTGGTGTAGCAACAACAGTAGCAGTAGTAGTCTCAGACTCAAAATTTTGATTTAGAAAATCTAAATCAAAGTCTTCCGGCCGGAAGTTCAACAAAGCAGCAGCATTAATCATTGAAGGCTCACACCAATACATACTTGTCTTTCCAGTCTCCATGAAGGCTGTCGAAAAAAGTAATAAGCCGTACGAACGCTACGATACCTTTATACCCGAGATGACGTCATACCCCTACTCTCTTCCCATTGGAAGAAAAACCGACCAACTTGTAACGCGCGTTTAGATTGGTAGTTCATTTCGATGCATTTCAATCCGATCGTAAGGTATATATACCACCGCTTGTCTCATAAAGCTTCACCGGTTTTCTCCAAGACCACTCATAAAGAAAAAACATGATGTTGTTTTTTAACACAGCCTATCCCATGTATATCAGAACTTCATGGGTCATCACCAAGATGACAGAGACTGCTTACTGGAAAAGGCGGATGTATGTGGCAAGACAAGGCTGTTTGAAGAGGGTACTTCACTACGGCCCGGAAATCAGAAGAAGTCTGAGAAAAAGAAGGTCTCCTAGGAGATTTGAATGTTAAAAACCCAAAAACAAAAAATCCAACGGTCCTTTTAAGGGCCACCCATTTTTCAAGAAAAGATTAATTTTCTATGATTGCCATATATAAAATTTGTATGAATGAGGGTATGCTTGTATAGAGTATGTTTGATAAAAAATATAAAAAAAGGATTAGTGTGTTGTGTGGTTTTTTTTGTTTTGTTTGTATGTATGGTTTTTTTTTGGAAAAAAAGGGGGATGTTTTCCTTCACGTCCGCGCTTCTAACATAAAGAAGTGTCTTCCACAGTTACGCCATTCACACTTTCACTCTACAAGAATGATTGACATCATAGAAAATCTACAGGAAGCCTGGGACTGGATGGTGGAAGTTAAATATTATAGACAAAGAATGATGTGGTGGTATCCAGTAAACCTCCACTGGGAAATAGAACACTTAACCTACATTAACTTGATTATGGGTTTAATTCAAGAAGTGAAGAAGGAGGAGGAAGTTAAGAAGAGCAAGAACTCCTCTTCACCTTGTCGAGTAGGACTTCTTAAAGAAGTCTTGGATTGCATAAAAAAATTAGATGATAATTTAAAGTGTCCAATCCTTACTCGACAAGAAGCGGCCCTGCTCCGAGTTGAAAACATTGTTAAAAAAATTATGGAACAGGAAGTCGCCAAAATCAAGTTAATGTGGGTTAAGGAAAAAAAAAGAAAACAATTCAATCGTCTGAACTTGAACTGGATGAAAATTCAGGACAAGTTCAGACAATTGAATCATCCCGACTGGATACCCGAGAAGAAGAAGGAGGAGGAGAAGAAGAAGAAGAAAAACAAGTTCCACCTCCCAGGCTTCCTAACTCAATGTTGGAGGAAATAAAATATTCCTCCTCCAACGGCTCTTTTAAGAGCCACCCATTTTACAAGAAAAGATTAATTATTTTTCCATGATTGCCATGTCCCCACGCCCCGTATGTAGTGACGAAGACAACGTCATCTACTATCAAAACACCATCTCCCCAGTTTTGATGGTAGAGGACGTTGTATTCGTCACTACATACGCTGTGCTAAAATTCCTTTTGTACCCCAAGTACCCCCGCTATGATAAATTCCCGTAGAGAACCCATAGAGGCCCCCAGTACCTATAAACTTTTTCACTTTTGTACCCCAAGTGCCGTACCTATAGAGGCCCCACAACGTTAAATTCCCGTTGGTACCCCAAGAGGCCCCCAGTACCCCAGTACCCCCCATCTACTACTATTGCGTTATTACGAGATAGTATTGAGTTATTACGATATAGAATGGAGACTCATTTCTTATATATATATATATATATATATATATATATATATATATATATCTATATATATATATATATATATATATATATATATGATTTACGTCCAGATTGATTTATAGAACATGGCGGATATATTGGACATATACACTTTGATAAGATTCTATTTTAGATTAAATGTTTCACAAAAATATATATTAGAAATTTTAGCATATAATCATCAAATCGTAATAAGCAGACGCACATTGCAAAGAAAACTGAAGAATATTCAACTCTACAGGAAGAAAAATGACAGATCTCATTCAGGTGGCCACATTTCTTCAGAAAGAGATAGAGAAGTCTGGTTGTTTCATGGATACAGGTGGATGTACACAAAATGTTTTGGTGAGGGTCTTGTTGTCGATCGTGAAATTGTCAGAGTTCTGTTAACAATTATTGATCCTCAAGGGGTCGAAATGCGGAGAAGCCGCCGCTTGAGACGCCGCACGTACTTTAGTCATGGGCCCAACTACACGTGGCATATAGATTCTAATGATAAACTAAAACCCTATGGAATATTCATTAATGGATGCGTTGAGGTGCCGTTATTTGCTGTGTGATTCGGCAACTGACAGTTTATACCACGATCAACTCAGAAAAAACAACATTAAACTATTATAACTGCTATTGCTACTAATTGTATTCATTTTTTGTTGTTGTTATTTTGCTTATATTTTATTACTTAGCATCCTTTACGACGCTTCATTCAGCGTATGAATACAAGTTTTGGGTTACTTACTTACTTACTTAAATTATGCTCGCGTGCAACCAAACTGGTCATGTGCGAGTATAAGTTTTGGGTTCCTGGTACGTAGCTATTTATAGAACAGGGATTCTCCTGCACTGGCATAATAAATACGTCATCATCAAACAAATAATTCAACCAATGGTATCCTATTTAAGGTTTTGAACATTCCCAGCATTGTCTACATATTTTACCAAAATGGACATATGTATTCTGAGTGGAAGGTCAATATTCAAAGTAAAGCGATGAAGTTGTTTTAGACATAAAAATGACATAGATTTTAATGCATTCATGGACTGATTGAAAGTGATTGGCAGATTCATTACTGTCCAGACTTGTGAGTAACCTATTTTCGTTTCTGTTGAACCTATTTTCGTGATTATAACAGGCTAGGCTAATACGTGTAGACGCATTAGGTTATAGAAGCCATGTGATCCGTTTTGTTTGTCCACACACATACACACACACGTTTGTAGAATAATGATCAGCTATTTTGTATCCATGTAAGTATTCCAGGATCTCTTATCAGTTAAAAAAAATTGCTTACAACCTGATCCCAACCCCACCCCCAGTCAAATATGTGACATCAGTGTAAAAATTAAATACACAGACACACAGAAGAATAGATAGAAATTGAGACTAATGGTTGATGTAAAATGCTGTTGGTGTAAAAAGTTAAGTATTTCACTCAGGAAATAATAACAGCAAGCCTAATTATTTTGTTTATTATTAACACACATTTCTAGCATTATTGTAATTAGAATTACAACAAAACATTGAAATATACCTGTAAAAATAAAACAATTGTATGACAAATTCATGTATTTACTGTTCTAATTTGTACTTGTATAGAACTATTTGTTCGGCATTTTCTGAATCCCAGCAATAATTATTAATTGGAAATTGCCATTAAATTTATAATAAAAACCTGAAGTGATAGATGTTTTATATTATCATACATTTGGCATGGATAGTTGACATGGGTTACTCAACTTGAAAACCAAATATTTCCTTAACTGATTGGGGAAATTGAATTTTATTAGCTGGGATTAAAATGGAAGGTGCAGTTATTGAAATGGCAGGTGGAGTGTGTGATGAAACCTGTCATAGAGTTCATTGTGTGTTGCCACAGTGCTTGTAGAGAATTTTGTGCAGTTGCATGACAAATTACTTGAGTGGTACTGGTTGTGTCTGCAGGGGTCATTTGAACATTTACAGAGGTCTGTGAAGGTACTGCATTAGAATCTGGGGGAGAGAGTGCCACATTTGAACTTACATTGGACAGAATGTTACTTATTTGTTGCTTATGTTGAGTACTGGGCCTTGTGTAGGGTTTTAATAAAAGCTCACTGGAGTGGTCAGACAGAGACATAATGTGCCTAGCAGGAAGGTTGGCATCTGTCACTGCATTCAAAGCTGTGGCACGAAGAGAGTGGGCAGTATATCTATGCAGAAATGTTGGCATATGTCAGGCATACAATTACTAAATTGCCTCTGCCCAACACTTACCCCAACATAAATGTCCAAATATCAAAAATGGGGTGTGAAGGTCAGAGGAAACTCGGACTAGGCTTCTGATAGTTCTTCCACTTCATAAGTGTTGTCAAATATTGATGGGTCAATGTTTTCAATGTCTTCTTCCAGGAAATCTATCTGATATGGTAAACTTAACGAAAATTCTCCATATTTTGCCATTTCGGATACAGGAGTTCGATGGTGAATAAATTCCATATCATTTTGTCTACAGACTGATCACTGACCTTGACCTAGCGAGTTTGCAACGTTTGCATCCTGTTTTTTCACCATTTTAGAATTTCAAATAATTATTTTTTGATACAAAAATTACAGATATGTGTTTAGTCTTTCGAATTCAGTTCTTTCAAATGTTTTGCAAAATTTTTAACATATTTGTTTTCTTTTGAAGGCATATATACTATACGTTGTTTATGCCTTCATTTGCAGTGTGTACCTTTTGTTTTGCACGTGACTTTATTTATCGAAGCAGGTATTTTTAGAAAAGTAGTTCTGCTCACAGTTTATACAGAAAAATAAACGCAGCTCAAGCTGATCACGTGGTGACATTCTGACCAATGGAAATCCTAGTTACTTTTACCCGCTAATGCTATTGCAATTATTAAAACATTTCGCGCGCAAATTTTAGCCTTAATCTCGCAGGCGCCATATTTGGAAAACGGTCATTCTTAGTAGTTAATGCGTTGGGAGGAGTTAGCCACAAGTGAGTATTTTAAATGATTTATACATTGATTTAGAACTATGCTGCCAATAGAACGTATTGTCATGTCAATGCAAAGTTTTGGTAATGAGAATCTTAAATTTCAAGGTATGGACGATGTTGCACGTGCATTTACAATTTGAATATGGAAATCACATTTGCTCGTCTTCGAACTGTAGACTTTCTTGATGTAATACAGATAGTATTAAACAAAGTCTGCAATTTAAAGACGAACATTGTGCATGTATATAATATAGACCGGGCCGGCGCAAGGGTATTTGGAGCCCTCGGAGAACCTACAGCCTTCCGCCATCACCCCCCCCCCCCCCCAACTAACTTTAGAAAATGAATATTGTACATTTATTCTTTTCTTGTGTTTCTTCTGTCTATTTTTAGATGCCTATTATCTTCTAATTTACGCTCTTTTTCTTTCTTTTTTAATTAGTCTTTTTGCCGCCTCCACCCCCACCCCCTCCAATTTTGCCGCAATAGGCGACCGCCTAGTTTGCCTGGCTGTTAAACCGGCCCCGAATAAAGATTTTAAAAAAAGTTATTTAGTTACATTTCCCATGTACGCAACACCAGATTACACTGGTAGAATTCCCATGAGCAATTTCAAAAAGCACCCCCTCTCCCAAAATAAATGAACACCATAAATTTAAAAATACTTGCATTGCGGGGGCTTTGGAGCAACTGCTGCATTTGCACCACCTTTAATCTGTTCTCGCATTCATGGAAGTATGTATAATGCAAGGGCGGATTTGAGGAAAAGTCTGGGCCCCTCCCAATTTCTCTAACAAAATGAGTGCCAGACAAACGGAATGATTCTTTGAGCAAGTTTTCTTTAAAGTTAAATAGTTAAAATTATGCTTTGGAAATGCTTAAGGGCTATTTGTAATGTGCAGTTAATTACTGGTGGGTGGGAGATGGTGCTCTGAAGAAATGGCTATATATTTTGGTAATAGTGATATCCTGTTTCCTTCAGTAAAGTACTTGGCAGTGAGTTTGTGAAAGAATAAATTCCATACCATTTTGTCTACAGACTGAAGCAGTGTGCATCAATATGGAGTTTGTATGTGCTGAAACAAAAATGTCACTGAGGCTTGTAAATAATCCATTGAGTGGCAGGGAGAAGTAGATTTTGTTTAAAACTTGGAGCAATTGAACATAAGCTGTTTGTCTGTAAAGACTGTTTGTAAATCAAAGACGTTTTAGTTCTTAGAGAAAACCTGGAAAGTAGAACCTAATAAAAGGTATGGAGGTCTGTATTAGATGTAAGTGGCATTTTATGAGAAGCACAATGACAGAAATGTCTGTTGGTAATATTAATAATGAGAATAATCTCAGTGATGATGATCCCCAAGCTGAACAGTTTGGAATATTTTTATAATTTCTGGTCATATGTCTTTCTGTATATCTGTCTGTATCTATGCCTGCCTGGCTGTATTCAATCAAGGTTGAAATTTTGTATTGCAACCATGGCAAATGCACCATAAAATGCTCGCTAGTCCCCTTTTATGACTTTCAGAAAGCAAAGTTACAGGACTGCCACCATTCTCTATCATTGGGGCTCCCTGACATAAAGCAGAGCAAGTTGAGATGTCACTGACATGCTTTTTAACACACTCTAGGTTTATCATTCTGTAACCATCCAGAATGTCTACAGACCGTTTTATTTGAAACCAAGCATTTTTACTGTTTTGAAGATGGCGGTCGAAAACATTTTGAAACTAGTTTAAACAAACTCCCAAGGTCCTCAATAGACACAAATCCTTGGCTTTGACGCTTGGAATTTAAATTTGACCCATTTTTGACACATACATATTCCAACCTGTGTGTTTTTATGATGCATGTTGATTTAGCTGGATCATCAGTCTTAATTATCCTTGATTTGACTGCCATCATAATTTCCTACTGAGCACACGCTGTCCATAACAAATCGACTATGCACCAGAAATTGACATTTGCTAGACTACTGTCTACACCTTATCTGCCAATAATATCGCACCTACAGTACATGCATCATGTTTAATGGAAAATTCACATTCCCACAGTGGACTTGAATCTTTCATGGATCGGATATTAGGGGTGAAACGATATACCTCTGCCACGTATCGATACGATTCTTGATACAATGCCTATGATACACCATTCGATCAGATGCATGGCTTATCTTGGTCACCATGTCCTTTGTTTTGCATTAAATGAATGTGTTTAAAACATGTTATTACCAATTTCATGTCTTCACTTAAATTTTGAAGGCATTACGGTGTTATCTTAAAACAGAAGAAGCAGTGCAATTTCCTTGTGCAAGGAAAATCTTGTCATCTAGAACAAGTCCGAGTGGGGGAGCGGAGATGATTAACAACCAAATCTGTCACATCTGCATGTTTGGTCGCTGATTACATATTTCAGTGTAAAAGGAGACATTCCAAACTTATTCCTCATATACGATTTAAGTACTTTACAGATCATTTACAGTATATGTTGGGACACCATAAATTAATTTTTAAAGTAATTTTTTGTGCACTGTAAGTTCTGGGACAGATCGTTTTTTTAGAGTCGTAAGTTGTGGGACACCTTTTGAATCATAATATCGATGCTTGGCTGGTAAAAAAAAATGCACTAAAACATATATTTTGTTAAATAAATAAAATAAAAACCACTGTCAGTGTTGTTTGTTTACACTTATCTTCTTAACTGCAAACTTTTGAAGAACAAAATTTGATAAATCTATGGGCAATATAGGAGACTAGATGCTTGCACTACATACAAAATACGTGCAAGTCGGAGCAACCCGTACTTGTATTATATTTTGTTTTGCTGTATAAACACTGTTTGATGCAATGAAAGTTTTGAGTTGATTTATATTTGCCATTTTCATAAGCCCGATCTAATTCCCAAGTAATATTTCCTCAGTTATCTGCCAGTGCAAATCCTTTAGCTTGTAAAGGCAGCCTTGCTTTGTTTTCCCAACCATTGATCGAACCGCAGAGTTGATCCTTGTTCAGTGCCAAGTAGAGTCCTATATTCAGCTGATCGAATTTATTTGAACTTCCCGTCATCATGCCGCACAATTGACACCTGTTCAGTTGTGGCAAATCCTTTAATACCGGTACATTTCACAATGTATGCTCAAAGTGTCACTTACAGACCCTGACTGTTCCACTGTTTCAATTTATTTTCAAAATTCCTGTGAATACTGCTAAAAAGAAACCAAAGCCGGCTTCCAGAGTCTGCTTGCTTTGTAATAAAATAATAGGCAATGTGACTTCCAATGAGCACAGGAGAAATTATAACTTAAGTAAAATATGTGGAGAGAGAGAGCGAGATTTATGGATGAAAGCTACTGAGCTAGACAGTGAAGGTACAGAGTGATAGATAAACATGCTAATTCCGAAACCCAAAACCTTTTTATTTATACGGCAATGATCACTGAACATAGTCCAAATACCGCTGAACAGACATGCATATCGGTACTATATTTAATCGAAATCCTTTAAGCTGTCCAAATTCTTAATTGCCCACTCGACCTCCTCAGGCTCAAACCCATCAAACTCGTCATTTTCACTGTCACTGACAGTTTCAACACATTTAGTATTTCTTATCACATTGTCCTCACAACCGTTCAAGTTATTGTTAATACAGCATGCTTTAAACGATTTTCTTATCAGATATGGCTTGTCCTGAAGCGATTCGACTGCTTTCACAATCCAATCCACAACTGTTTATTTGTTTGCACTCTTAACATGAGAAGTGTTGTCATTTTGCTTGGAAAGACCCTCTGCTGCATTACGAATAAAGTTTGACCAGATTTTCCTCATGTCGGACTTGACTTGTTTGTTAATACAGACGTCTAGTGGCTGCAGCTTGGAGGTGCATCCACCCAGAATAACTGCAGGCACAGTGTTACCCCTTCTCAAAGCCTTCTTTGCAGCATCCATAATATGCACCTGCAATGAATCCATCACCAAAAGAGATCGTTCCTTTCTGGTGTACTTAAGATAGATCTCTTTAATCCACTGCAGCATCGCTTCATCATCAACCCAACCCTTCTCCTGCACGATCCATCCTTTCGGTGCCTTAATATCCTTTAGCTCCCTCACGCCATGAAAAATTTTCATTGGAGGCAACACATCCCCTGATGCAGAAACTGCAAGGACTAAAGTTATGCTTTTTATCTTCACCAGTCATGCGAATTCTCGCACTTTTAACCCCCTTTAAAAATCCGGTCGCCCAGTTCCTACTGGCTTGAAGGTCAATGTGTGGACGTTCAGTTGACACCAATTCCTTGGCATAGCACATATAGTATCCACGCTGATGGGGATCTGCAGATCTCATTGGATGAGAACCCACTTTGCTATTTTTCCAACTAAATCATCGCCATAGGCTACTGGTCTCCCACTCCTTGGTATATGTCCCCATTCATTCAGCTGTTGAGAGAAATCTATTTTTGACCAATTGGCGATTGTTGATTTAGGGATTTTAAAATGTCTTGCTGTTACTTGAATCTCGTGTGAAGTTGAGAAATTAACTACTTCCTGCTTTTGCTTTAGGGTGAAACGCTTGTAATGCCCTCGCCTGACAGCATCATTTTCACAAGCATCATCTCTCTCTTCCGGGGTCGGCTTGCTTTGTAATAAAATAATCTTTGTATTTGATAGCCGAAGTCTCTACCAGGTGTGTTTATTCACCACCCAAGCATCTATTGTTTGCCACCTGTCATTATTATTGATGTCTGCAGGGTAAATACATGGGTACAACATCATACACAGCATTAATTGTCTTTAAGAATATTTTTTTTTGTACCAGGGTAACCCATGGTAGCAAAAATGTTGCCATTTGCACTCACAGGTAATGTATTTACTAATAATGATTTTTATTTTGCGAAATATTCTATTCTTAACCTGCATATAATACACTCTTGGTTATTTTGCACCATACACCGGGTCATGCGTGAATTTCTGGTGCCTTCAAGCAATCGGTTGTTATTTCTCTGTCTTGTGCTTTTTCTAATGTTTGTGATTTTGCTGGATCCAATTTTCAGTTTGATAATTTACGGGTATTCAAACTTTTGAGGACAACCAAACATGATTCGTTTATCTATATTCACGTAAATAAGACAATGTGTCAATGTTGTTACCTGACATAAGCGATACACACGACCAGTATTCTACATTACCGGACCATGTGGTGTCAGTGGATGTTTGTGTCTTTTATACATAAATTGCTTATGAAGAACAAAAAGAGAATGTTTAATTTACCTACCTTATTGTAACATGAAGTGCGGGGGGGTGGCAAATTCAGCACAATTTGTTTCGGTTCTTAAGTTTTGGGACATATGATCTATTTGAAAAAAAGTTTAACCATAAGTTATGGGACAGGAAGAAAATCATTAATTTTATCTTGTCCTAAGATATAAGGTAAATACGGTAATAGTTAGTTTTGTGTGAACTTTCTATGTTGCTTTGTATCTATTTGGATAGAGTTTGGATGCCGATATTTCCGGTATGTCACGCAACAGTTAGTTATGATTGGTGGTTATTGTTTGAACTTGAACAAACATTAACCACTAATCAGAATTGCATGTAACATATTTCACTGCGTGACACACTGGAAGTGTAGCCTTCAATTCGAGCCAAGTAGACCAGATGCAATACAACAAATATATTTCCAGTAAAAGTGGTTATTAAATGATCAGTAAAGTACTTGAATCATACATGGGGAATAATTCTGCAATATCTTCTTTCCATTGAGATATGTTATCAGTAGCTGAAGATGCAGACGGGATAAACGAATTCGCACGGAATTGGGGCTGCGGAAGGGGGCAGTTTTCGAACCATGCGAGTTGGTCACCTTGTTTTAATTTGTAGAAGGTGAGTCGGTCTTGTCAATAGTTTTTATTTTTTACTGACAGAAATGTGCATGTACTTGCTACAGTCATCTCAGATGAATTCTCAATTTAAAGAATGAAAAGGCAAATGACTAATAATTATTCACGACTGCTGAAGATTAAATTAACTTGGAGTTAGTATCATTTTGTATCAATTCTTCCACTCTTGTTTCGATATGGGTATCAATATATTGGTTAATTTTAAGTTGTACACAATGCCATGTAATATTGAAAGAATCCCCCACCAAAACGCATTCACATACATGTATTTTGAGAGATAAATGATAAATTTCCAAGCAAAGAATCCTGAGACTATTTAGTTGCTTCACAAAATATAGTTTAATTATAGCAATTTTAATGAGAGAGAGATGAAGAGAGATTCTGCTTTTAAACAAAGGAAAAAGAAATCATATGTAAGTATTAGCGGGTTTCATTCCATTATTAAAATAAATGTGACAAACGCAGTGATTTATTTGTTTCATTCCCCCAGTCACTTTTAAATTGTTTGCTTAACATGTTCCCACACAATGAAATATACACAGCACTATTTGTATAGAACTTTTACTAGTCCTGCATGTTTAGCACTTTTGACCCAAATATTCATATCCAAGCAACACATTTTCTCAGGAACTAGACATGTGTTTGCTTTTACCATAGACCTACTGTTTTTATGCAGACTCTATGAAGCACGTGAAGCTGCTTTCTATAACCAACAGCTTAACAAATATACTTACGATTGCTGGTTTGGTCATCTAAGTTTAATATTACCAAATGGATGGGTAAAAGTGATGAAGTATACTTAAATATTTTCGGTAGGAGATAAACTTGTATGTATTATTTTCATCTAATGCAGATGCAATTTATTTGGTACTGTACATACTATCAATCCACATAACAAACACTGCAAACTGTACCCGAATGTCAAGCAAATAACGTAATTACCAGAAAGTTCATCACTGTTCTTCTGGAGTGCACAGAGCATTTTCATATCAGACAGTGGTTTTCCAAAATGGGATAGGGTGTAGGCTGCAGTAAAGATAACCATCATTTTGTTTTTCAATTCATTCACATTCACATTTAGTTTTAAAATGTACATTCCCTGTGGATTTTCTGCATATGCTGGATAGTGGCTGGCATATACTGTGCCGACAGGCCTTGTGAGGTCCAGAGCTGTAATGAAACTTGATTAGTTCAGTCCTGAATTTGTCAGTATCATTTACAAAAACTGGTTGAATTTCAAACCTGTACCAGTTTGGGATATTGTTTTTGGTGACTGCTTATGTCTCTTTGGAGAAATAGTTACCTCTGATTCGGTGGCAGCCTTTCATTTTATCCCTCCACTTTCATGCGGATGTTCCTTCTCTGAATTTCCCCTAAAATCTTCCTTGCAAAAATAATTAAGTAAACTCCTTTTATCCACATAATAAAGATGATCTCACTTGGCAATTACTTATAAAGTTGTTATTAATACATTTTGCAGTTTAAATATAAACAAGACAGCTATTTAATTAGCATAATTGATTTGCTTCAAAAGGAATATCTTGCATGTAAGCTAATCCTGTGTATAATCAATTAAAAATTAAAGAATCGTCACTGTTATTTAATCAGTTAATAAAGGAAATCAACACTAATGTTGGTAATGCGCCTTTCATTAATTTGATTGCATCGAATCATTGGATTGAAATCAAAGGGTGATCCACTTGTGAGTATCTGGGTTGAGTAAACAAAAAAAAAGCCATTTAACCGCTGCTAATTAACCATGTCGGAATTGTCTTTAAGTAGTTGATTGGCCGATAATTTGGACGCTTAGCGCAATATGCATTCAAGTGGTAATAGAACGTGCACACATGCAACAGTAATCAACGATCACTAGCTGTAGTATCGAAGGATATGAATGAAGAGAGACGTTGATTCAAGCATTCACTATGCCTGGGGTGGGTGGGGGTGGTGGGTATGAATGGCCAGATAAAGGTAGATAAAGTGATTAAAGCATTAAAATTGACACTTGCCTGACTGGTTTTAAAGTAGGAAATAAGCACTTGTCCTGGAAGAGCGTCTTGCAAAATTTTACTTGTATTATTTCGAAAATGAATACTTTGGGGATGTAGGCCTATGGGATTTGATCAGCCCCGAGTAAGTTTTGAGATTTTGTTTAGATGGGTTACTTCTAATTTCTGTTGGTAATGTCTTCCACTGTTGAATTGTGAAAGGCAGGAATTTATTTTGATATAAGGTGGTCATAAAGAAAGGGAGCTGAATGATTGAGTGATGTAGGTCTCATTGTTAATAACAAAAGGTCGAATTACATCTTTTTTAGTAGTTTGAAGCAAAACCATTGTCCATTTTAAACCTCTAATCTTTATTTGAGTTCTCTCATTGACAAATAATCTTTAGATAGATGATCTCAGACTGACACAAGAAATGGAAGACAATAAACATATAATGCACAAATTTGATACTAGCTGTTTGGATTAGTTTAGAAGTTCTCTCTATCACTGATTTTTCTTTTATGAGAATCAAACAATGGAATAGCTTGTGGGTTATACAATACGATTCAACGAAGTGCTTATTCTATCAAATAAAAACTATTTACTTAACCCCGAGTACACTGTTTATTGTCAACATAATGGCAAAGAAAATAAACCTGCAGAACAGCTACTGTTGTTCTTTTAGGTTATCAGTTCACGCATGAAATTAACACGTCTGTGGCAAAGAAACAAACCGTGTTGATGGCTTCTGTTGTGTTATTAGTTTGCACATGAGCATCTGTCTTCAAAAAGTGTACAAGTGAACCTACATGTATCTAGGATGATTTTTGCAACCATTTGTGATTTAAAAAAGAAAAACGTTACTTTGATAATTAATACAGAATAGTACGGTTTAAACTAAAGTATGGATACAAAATCATAATAATGCTCTCTCTCTCTGACACATATATCTGAGACTAACATACATCTATGTAGTGCCCCTTCCCATGCACACAGATCTGTTATTAAGTGTGTATTGAATGCATCTTTTTTTTTCACAATATATAGAAATTCAGTATGAGAATGAACTTGACTTCGTCATCGTCCTTATATTTCTGGAACAGTATATGGTTAGTTGACTTTTAGCAATTATATTTGTTTTTATATGTTCATGCAGCAACTGCCAGAAGTAAGCTTTCTCAAGTTTTAATTACCCCTCTATAATGCTGTAATTGGATGTCAGAAGAAATCATAACATTATGTTAAAGAGCACTCATACATGGGGTAACTATTGAAACTTTTGCGATTTTGTTTCACTTCAGTCCGGTATGAATGTGATTTTGTTATTAATATTTTTTTACGTTTATCGTTCTTTTCACTGCAGGGAGTACAATATCACTGACTTTAATGTGATTGTTTAAAAATAGTGTGTTGTGCGAACTGCAACAGAAATAAGGACGTGAATGAATATGTAGATTCTGGTAGAGTAGTATTAAAGAATTTTTTTTATAGATTTATTGTGCAAAATGTATCGATACAGTTTGTCGAGGCATTGTCAATATGCTAATATTGTCTCAAATATGTATCATACATTATCTTTGTTAGAACTAGCAAATGTTTATCATTAAATAAATGATCAAGTTTTTTCAGTATAAAAAAGTAAGCAAACTGCCCCTGAAAGAAATAACGATTTGCATAAAACTGCCATGTCCACTCTGCAGTGGTTATCAAATGCGAGAAAGTGTGGTGTGCAGAGCTATTCTCCACTATACACCGCGGCAACTCCATCAGGGTGTGTGATGTTTTTTTTCTTTCTTTTCTTAATCCTCTCTACTCTCTCTACACCACCAATCGTGTAAGTAGTACTGTATTTCACAAATGTTCTGGAATTTTCTTCTCTATGAACAGTATCGTCCACAACTGTACTTTCTACATGGAAACTTTGATAGCCACGTGGTTACAAATGACTCACTTAGGGGACTGTTGATAGGAAGAACAATATGGCAGCCTTCATTACATTATTGTATCGGGTTATTTGCCACATGCAGTGTACTTGAGGCCCCATGTGTATGCAAAATGTAACACTCATTGCATCTTCTTCGATCTTTTTGCAATATGATAATTACAATACAATAGCTCAATCATAACTGTGCTTATCTGTTGTGTATGCTATACAATATATTGCATATTTTAGCTCTTATAAATACCTTTTCCTCAAAACCGCTTGTATTTGCACATTCCATTGACAGTTTTGTAAGTGAATAATGTAGGATTTTCCACTTGCTTTATTCTGTACATGATATTTGGCTACAACACACCTACTTATTCTATGAGCCTGTTCACATTACCAATAGCCCTTAAAATGCAGGAGCTTCCGGTGCCTTTGCCTCCTCTGCCCCCACCAAGGGTTCTGTCCCTCAGACCTCTCTCCTACTTGTTTGCCCCCCCCCCCCTTCCCCCGTGCACACGCACAATATTTCTGGATCCATCCCTGTGCTGGGTGGGGGTGGAGTACTATTGTTACGTTTGATAGGCACCACTAAAAATGGAAGTGGTACCTGAATATACTAGTAATTTGCTGTTTACAGGGTTAGAAACGTTTTTGAAAATCCATGGTTGTCACTGTAAGATACCATAGGGCTTTTCAAAATTTCAGGATAGAGTCAGAACTAATAGAATATGGACAGGTAAATAAATTACTTAAAAAAGCTTGACAAACTTGGGAATAAAGTTGCAGCAAATTCCCAAGTCCATATGCATGTAAAGTATTAACAGGCATATATATATATATATATATATGCATGTATGTATTCTCTGATATTCATAAATACCATTGAAAATACTACTGCTGCAACTACTGTACTATTATAATTACTATTGTGTAGCATTATTTCTAACCTTTTTAACTTGTTACAGCTCTGTGCAATTTCTGGGATTATATTATTTATTTATTCTCTCTCTCCAATTTCTGACAGCACAACATTCCTGTAGCTCCAGCATAGGTGTTAGTCGGTTCCTGCTGTCAGTGTGTTACTCTTGCCATGGGGTGATGCTCTTCTCCACACGTGACCAGTTCAAATCCATGGTCAACAGAAGCTGAATACACAAGTATTCTGATGGGTATTAATACTAAAAAGTGAGTGTTCTAAAGTATTTAATGCCATGAATCAATAGAAGAGATTATACTTGCTATCTGGATACAAAGGTAAGTTGAAATTAATTTATTAGTATTGAGCAGCCCAATGATCCGTAGTTATAACAGATCTGACTGTTCGTGAATTCAGCCTAATACGGTTGCTCTACACCACCAGTCATATCAGGAAAAAAAAAGGCAGAAGAACTTTTTGGTTTATGAGGTTACCTGATAAATTACTTCAGCCTTGTTGCCCCCAAGATATCAATATATAGTCCTAATTGCACATATTGCCTGTAAATATCATCATCAGTCCAAGTAATGGAAAGTGTCAGACTTTCCAGTTTAAAGGATTTCAGAACAATATCCATTGCAGAGAAGGTGCGCCCACTACTGAACAGGCTCTATATATGTGAAGATGCATTCCTGTCCATGGAACGGAATAAACACGAAACAACACAGGTGATCCAATCAGAGGGATTCCATGGTAATGTCCATTGCGGAGAAGATGTGTGCACTACATAATAAACCCAACCTACATGAATATGGCATCATGACCATGGAATGGAAGAAACACGAATGAGATGACTGTTAGCGATCCTCTGTCAATAATAGGGTTAGAAATGATAAATTAATGAATGAATTGACTAGTTTTGTGCATTTTATTACATCCTACAGGCTTTTTGTATTTGAAATTGGAAGGGGGTACAAACTGCTGGGGGGGGGGGCAATTAAAAACAATCTATAAAAAGCAGATGCAGCCACTAGTCCTGTGGGTTTTAGAACCTTAACAGTTAAGTAGTCTGAAAACATTTGCTAGTTCCAGGTGCACTTTGAGAGTGGCCAACTAACCACAGAATGTAGGTCTCAACAACCTAGTTTTGATATGTGACACAACTGATTTCCCATATACACTTGACATGTATTTTTGATAGTAAACAGGTTAAAAGGTGTTATAATTTGAGCACAGACACCATACATACATGCCAACCATTGCACTTTTGGTGTAATAGTTACACTTTTTTTCACCTAATTATGTCTTACACTTGCCTGTATGTTGAATATGCTTTTTTGGTACATTAAAAGATAAAAATAAAACAATAATAAGTTGCGTTTTTAATTTTATCACCTCTTTAATCAAATATATAAATTCGAGAATATTCTAAAAGAAGACTGCTACTTAAGAATAGCGCAGGAGTACATTTGTCCATTGTAGACCTACGTGTACTTATTTTCTGTTTATAGCAGCTGTATATGATACATTTCCAAGAAAACAGACAAGTTTCTTCAAATCAATAGTGCTTTACAAATTTAAAAAGAATACGAGTGATGTAATACAGCACTCAGGTTGAGCACATTGTCATGCTTATTGTAGAATTTGTGGACTTTACTTTACAATTCATTCAGCAAAAGTTCAACATTTAGACTAGTTAAAGTGTTGTATATAAATAATTTGTCAATATGTTTTGCGTTTGTATTTTGGTACTAATCCACACAGATTTTGACATTTGCGATAAGAATTTTAATCACCCGCAGATCCAGGTTAGTAGGAAAACTAAATGTACATTTTTCATACAGTTTACTGTAATAATGGCATGTATTATATAGATTACACTTTTTATGCTCAGATTATGCTTTTTTGCCACTTAAGTTACGCTTTTACCTCTCTAGGGGTTGGCAGGTATGATTCTGGCTGGAGAGGTAAATTAATCCAGATATTAGGGTCCAGCTTGGACCCTGATCTACTATGATTAAATGCACTTAAAAGCAATGCCAAGCGTTTGTATGATTAACATGACTTCTGGTAAGGAAAAAAGTAAAAGTATGGTTGTGATCTAGCAACACATGTAACAGATATGAATGGAATAATTAAGGGAAAAGTTCAGGCAAGCAAGATTTACTAACTTTCTGAAAGTGAAAATGTTGATCTATGATCTTAACCATGGTGAAATACTGTGAAAAATAATGACACATTCAGGAGTTGTACCTTCAATGGCTTTAGTGTTGCAGTCCTAATACAACAAGTAATTAAGCTTTGCATGTGACTTGGATCTTGCTGATTGTACCATGCTGTTGATACACATGATTGGTACAAGATGCACCTCCAAGCTATGATTTGACGGGGTGAAACATTTCTTTCCATTATCTGTAATAATTTGATTGCTTCTGGGTGACAGTTTGGACACACAAAAAATGATAATGATTTGATAGCTGGCCATAAAGATGCCATAAAAGTGCAAAGCGACGACATCAAGTCCTTAGATGTAGCTATACCAAGCTTTAGGTTTATTACTTTATTTAAAAGTTTGTGAGTTACATCTCCAAACAAATATAGTAATGTCCACCTTTCATTGAAATGAAAACCATGAAAGTGGTAGATTTGACACTCTTTGTCTTACATATATGTAAAAGTTTACCAATTTTCCTCCCATTAATTCTATCCTTTTCAGATTTGAAAACCGTACATCCACTAATTCTATCCTTTTCAAATTTTCGAAACCATACACTAAAAGTAAATGTAACCTTAATCTGTGAACTTTACCTTCAAGAAAGGTGGCAACACGCATACTAGTTCCGCTGTGTAAATTTGCAAATATCATCCAATTGGCTGGTTTCATGAAACCCTTCCAAGCAGAATAATATTGGAAGATTTTGTACAAAATTACACAAGTATCTACCGGTATACAGACTGATTCCACGTTTTCTTCAAGAGCATATGGGCAAAGTTATTTGTATAGTTTTCACACTGGGTGATGTTATGTATGATGTTTATATAAAAATTATAAATGTTTCTTGACTTTAATATTTGCTTAAACCTTAATGTTAAGTATAATGTTGATATGTTAGCTATTGTCCTTGAATTAGGTTTTTCACTTAGTATTTGAGTTCAAGGACAGTTTTGGTAAACAAGTTGTTGATGCAGTTTGAGGTCAAGGTTGATTTTGTTTACAGATAAAACAAGAATTTCCCTTAGAGTTGTGTGTTAAGAGTCACATACACCATAATATTTTAGAACATTCTGTCATGTGACCTTTCTTTATATATACTATGTTTAGTGGCCAGTTTTTCAATTTTCGACCTTAACATCAGTCTTTAAACAGCCATTACAGTTGTGAACAATCATTCCAAATTCAGAGAGAGGAATTATTTAAAATATTCATTAGATTATAAAAGTGCCGTAGACTTTTGGATTTTGGATTGATGATTTTGGGATTTATGTAAACTTATTCAAAGATATTCTAGAGTACTTCATTTTGGCACATCAGAACATTAAAGACTATTGGCACATCAAGACATTCAAGGATATTCATTCATTCAGAACATTATATATTTAAAACTTGCGATTAGGACACATAGGATTTTTGGATTATTTGGATTTTAATTCATGTTACTCTAAGTGTCTTTTGAATTTTCACTTTAATTGTCTAGAAATAAATTGCTTGTTGATTTTTACTTGAATTGTTGGTTTCACTTTCTTTATGTTACATTTTTCTAAGACCATAGAGTCGTAACAATGATTTCTTGGGTAAACATAAAATTCTGTGTAATCCAAAATGAGATATAGAAAGAAAAAAAACCTAGAATTAGGTAAATAACGTGACATTGCATATCACCATGCTTAGAATCTATGCCACCAGGGATAATTCCTGATCCAGGTGCAAATTAATCCTAACATCACCCTTGTAATAACTGATTAAAAGGAATATTAATAATAATAATCATAATACTTTCTTTATTTAAAGAAGAAGCTCATATGGTCAACAGACCAATCTTCCATGAGGCCTTATACAATTGCATGTACATGTTGGGGTAAATACATTGAGATAGAGAGAGAGAGAGAGTAGCAGATGCATTAAATAACCAAAGACTGGTGAGGAAATCGGATGAATTTGGTATCTTTTCATGATAACTTTGTATTCAAAAACTTTTATCATTGATTTAAAAATCACAATCTATGAATTAAAAAATGAATTACCAAACATGCATTCAGATCTCCTAAAATGAATACACGAGACTCCATTTACATAAATTGTTTCATTTGTGAACAAAACGAAGCAACATTTCAGTTGCATTTATAATATGTTTAAATTAAGAACTAAAGATTAGGAAGAAAACTACAAGAAGTGTGAATAACTGAAAAAAAATCAGTGGTACTTGTGCATGCAATGAGTGAGAAATATCTGATAAAGAAATGCTTAAAATTGTCAACAAATGAAATAAACCTTCTAAATTCTCTGAAACAAACATAAATTCCAGATCTTTTACACTTTTGATCAATAAAATCCAAGACAGAAATCGGTTAAAACAATGTACAGTTGTGGGAAGTTGAAACCAAACTGCTCTGATCCTTGAAGGCTTCACACATGTAATCATTGTTGCACAAATTCACTCCAGTTTCCTTCAATTTAATGAATTCGTAGGAAAGGGTTGTGGTGGTGGTGGTCCAAAACAGTGGATGTGCATTGCATTACAGTTGGCGATGCACATTTATAGGCTCGAACAGCTTTATTAGAGTGAAGGCCAGTCCTCCTTTACTGATGAAGAGGCCAGGTTTTCAAAACATCAAGTCAAAGATTGAAATCTAATTCAGTCAGTGTTAGTCTAAGTTAGTCTAAAAAAATACAAAGTAAAGTTTTTTTTTGCTCAGCTGCCTGGAATAGCATATTATGCTCTTCAATATATGCTAAGTAAGAATTTTTCAGTATTTCTGCTATTTGTGATAGCTGACATCTTCATTGCATGCACTTTCAGTTGTCAAAGACATGATGCCAACTGACAATGTTTGAAAAAGTCCTTCAGTACCTGGTACAACTTTTGATTTGGTCTTACCGTTTGCGCTTAGGTTTCTGAATAGTGGCGACTACTTAGCTATCTTAGTTAAGGCTTTACAGTAGGTCTTTTAGATTAGATAAAGTTTCTGGTAAATAATAATCATCATCATCATCACAATGACGATTTAAAGAAGCTCATTTGGTCAACTGACCAATCTTCGATGAGGCCTTCTACAATGAATGTATATGTTGTACAATTTACACAAGTTTTGGTGTCTTTAGACAACAATGCTTTTAAAAACTAGATAATTGATCTACTGCTACTATAAAATATGTACAAGGCATTAAAGATGGCATATTTTGTTTGTCATATTCAATGTGATGGCCATTCCAGATTGGTTAGGGCTATATATTTTTCCACATTTAACATGGTACATACCTGTGATTCTACTGGCGGTTGGAAATAAATACCATTTTAAAGGTTGCGATAACTCTCATACATTTTATAGTTAAAATCTACCACTTTTAAAAAAAAAGGTACAATAAGCCTGGTATTATTATGCATTCTATCAACTACTTGCATAAACCATTGGGCACCAGTGTATTGGGGGACTGTAAATGTTACAGCACAATGACCGGTGCAATTATGTGTGGCAGAGTGAACAGATTGAGAAGGCCAACATGAGTACACAACAGTATGTTAATTGATTTCATTATTGTTGTAATCTGGACAGTTTAAAGCCAGATGGGGGATGTTTTATGAGGTGTTGTAAGTGAGGGATGAAAAGTGGTACAGGATGGCTTTAGAGTCTTAAAATAAAAATCAGCTGACCTTTGGCGGAAGTGAGATAAAAAGGAGAGACCAAGCAAAAAATGATTTCAGTAGAAACATTTAAGTATTTTGATTGTTTTATTGTTTAATTATTGCGTTCAAGATGTTTTTAGAAGAATATTTAAGAGAAGTTCATATATTTTTTAGTTCACTTTGTCAATATGGTGAAATGTGCACTTTCTTCCAAAGCAATAAAAACACCAGCTAAGAAATATGAAGCTGAGGAATACATATTAAGTTGAACTGAGAAGCTTCCTGCTTGGAGTGAATTTAGCTTGGAGGAGTATTGGAGAGCAATCGGCAGGATTAAAAACCCAGCCACAGAAAAACTGAAGTTTGAACTTCTTTGCAGACTGAGCATGGTTTGTTTTATTATTGTCACTTTCGAATGCTGATAGTAGAGGACATTCTCCATTCTTCACAAAGTGCAAAGTGATTCAAGGGGAATTCTGGTGCAGAAAACTATTGATAGCCTGTTAAGTGTGAAACTTGATTATCACAGTGTTATCAGTGGTCATCAGTCAATGATCTTGTGCGGGAAATAAAAAATGCTTGCGGATTTTATAAAAAAATCTTTGCAGTTAACCGTGAGATATACAATTCTTGCTTTTTCATTTCATTGACGATATACTGTCTTGTATTAATTATTTTTGTAACATTTTCCATCAGAATCAGATTCATGTTAAAACTTGCTGTTTTATTATAGTATGATGAGAATACATATTATGGCAAACCATACACTTGTTTACTTTGTTTACCTTACAATCCCCATAAAACATGTAAAATTTATGTAGATAAAAAAATCTGCTGGTTTAGAAGCCAATCTGCTAATCAAAATTGATAAATCTATTGGTTTGATGTCCAGGTTCTGTCACATTATGCTGGTTTGAGATATCCAGTTTCAGGTTTGGTCACATATGTCAGGATCATCCAAGAGGTCAACAGAAATGCCAGGAGACATGCCATAATTTTGGTCTATTTTCAACATTTAACTTTGGTCAGATATTCCCAAATTTTCTGAAAATTAGTGAAAATGCCATTAAAAAGCCCACAAAAGAAATTCATGAATGAGACTATGCCTTGCCAACACATGAACATGGATTTTCAAAATTGTAATACAGAATTTGGTCATATTGTCACTGTTACTGGTATGGACAAGTCTATAAATTCATCGATTTTACAAATACTGTGTTTGGTTATGGTGTTTACAGATAGAGCACAAAGTAGGTATGCATTATGTTTGTTTGAACAAATTTAGAATATTTTGACAACTATCCTCTTTTCCCAGTCCATATTTCATCGTAATTTTGTAATGCAGGTTTAGATTTCATGTGCATATGAAGTTTAACATTTTGGAGCTTGAGCATCAGGCTGGCATTGTGATTTAAAAACAAAATCAAACTGTTGGGGATCATTGTAGCTTCCTTTTAAGGGTATGAAGAATATTTTGATGACCTTTTCAATCCAATATTTTGTTGAAAATACTGTTTAATAGTTGTTTTATATAGTAAAAGTTTAACAACTACAACATCACTAATACACTGCACGACTCAAATAAGTAGCTCAGTCCTAATGTAATATACTCTAATGTCAGCGACATTGTAAAAGCAGAAACTACAGTAAACACCATCTAAAAATTTGTTCCTGGTGCAGATTCAGTTTTGAATTTAGTATATTATTATATTAAAAATAAATAATTATTATAATATAAAAATGCATTATTGAAGGATAATGTATGCACATTAGTTTTGGAACAGTTATTAAATAGTAATACATGGCATATGTTTGGGCTATTTTCCACATTTAAGTTTGGGTCAGATATTTCCAAATTTTCTAAAAAATTTTGAAAATGCTGTAAACAATGGCTGCAAAAGCAACTGAAGTTCTGCATTAGTAGGAGAAAAATGTTGACCATCCTATAATAAATTCACCAATGAGACTATGCCCGCCTGCCTCTATACCTTTCTTTGCAAATGGTTTTCAAAGTCTCTTAAGTCAAAAAGTTTGAGTATAGAATGGACAAATGAAATGAATGCCTTAAAATCTCTCTGACGGGCAAGCAGATTGGTTGAACATGCCTGGATGGAGGTATTTTTTTCTCTTGTGTTTTCTCTATTAAAAATCCATGTCTTGCTTGTGGTACACTGCAGACAAGACAAAAAAATTCAGATAGGATTCAATACATACTTTGACTCTCAAGCTCAAGGAATTATCTTCAAAGCCTCTAAACATATCTGTTCAGAAAACATTTTTCTTTTGGAGAAAATATAGCCCTCTTAGATGAGCTCTAGATTTATCAAGATGTCTTTCAGTACAATATAGTTTTGATCTTGCAAACAGATGAACATGGATTTTCAAAATTGTAATACAGAATTTGGTCACATTTTCACTGTTGCTGGTGTGGATCAATCTCTAAATTGTTTGATTTTACAAATATTTGGTTATTGTGTTTACTGAAAGAGCACAAAGTCAGTATGCATTACATTTGCTTCATGGAGAATTTTACAATATTTTGACAACTATTCTCTTTTCCAAGTCCATATTTCATCGTAAAATTTTGTAATGCATGATAGGTACAGACACATAGTACAATTAACTCTATAATACATTTTAAATATTGATGTTTGATTTGAAATTGGTTGAAATGGGCTTGTAATGTATTTCTTGAGCATAAGATTCAAGTTGTGATTGATATCCTGTCTGGATTGATTTTTAATAGCAAGAATGGAAAAAATTACTTCAGTGTTGTATTTGTTTACTATATGTATTTTCACTTGGGTCAGACCAATATCTAAATATATAAAATTTGGCATTTTTTTTCTACATTGATTTATTTTATTGGCTTCCATTATATTTAAAAAGTGAACATTTTCAGTTTGTTGTCCAAAATGTAAGGAATGTGAATCTATGGTCAGATCAAAGAAAGATGCATTCATGGAAACTTGTCCAAAGCCTTACACTCTTGGAACAATATGAAATCAGATTTGTGATTAAATTGGACCAGGATAAAGTTCACAATAAAGTGAAAAACTCGATACATTTTTACATTGTGTTGATTTTGTTCTGATTTGTGACATTTGCTTAATTACACTATTAATTCAAAATTCATAATGATTGGGTAACAATATTTGGTCATTGAATTTTGTGGTCAAATTTGGCAAAAAATCAATATTCTTGAACTCGGAGGTACTACAGGTTTAGAGTTCATGTGCATATGAAGTTTGACATTTTGGAACTTGAGCATCAGGCTGGCATTGTGATTTAAAAACAAAATCAAACTGTTGGGGGGTCATTGCAGCTTCCTTTTAGGAGTATGAAGAAGATTTTGATGACCTTTTCAATCCAATTTTTTCTTCAAAATAGACTGTTTAATAGTTTTATATAGTAAAAGTTTGACAACTACAACATCAATCACTCTAATACACTGCATGACTCAAATAAGTAGCTCAGTCCTGATGTAATATACTCTAATGTCAGCGACATTGTAAAAGCAGCAAATACAGTAAACTCCATTAAAAAATGTGTTCCTGGTACAGATTCAGTTTTGAAGTTTGTATATTATTATATTAAAAATAATTATTATAATATCAATGCATTATTGAAGGATAATGTATGCACATTAGTTTTGGCACAGTTATAAAATAGTAATACATGGCATATGTTTGGGCTATTTTCCACATTTAACTTTGGGTCAGATATTTCCAAAATTTCTGAAAATTGTTGAAAATGCTGTAAAAAATGGCCACAAAAGCAACTGAAATTTGGCATTAGTAGGAGATAAATTGTGACTATCCTACAATAAATTCACCAATGAGACTATGCCAACCTGTCTCTAATAATTTCTTTGCAAATGTTTTTTTTAAGTCTCTTAATTTAAAAGTTCGAGTGTAGAATAGAAATGCTTTAAAATCTCTCAGAAGGGCAAAAAGATTGGTTGAAAATGTCTGGATGAAGGTATTTTTTTCTCTTGTGTTTTCTCTATTAAAAATCCATGTCTTGCTTGTGGTACACTGCAGACAAGACAAAAAAATTCAGATAGGATTCAATACATACTTTGACTCTCAAGCTCAAGGAATTATCTTCAAAGCCTCTAAACATATCTGTTCAGAAAACATTTTTCTTTTGGAGAAAATATAGCCCTGTTAGATGAGCTCTAGATTTATCAAGATGTCTTTCAGTACAATAAAGTTTTGATCTTGCAAACAGATGAACATGGATTTTCAAAATTGTAATACAGAATTTGGTCACATTTTCACTGTTGCTGGTGTGGACCAGTCTCTAAATTGTTTGATTTTACAAATATTTGGTTATTGTGTTTACTGAAAGAGCACAAAGTCAGTATGCATTACATTTGCTTCATGGAGAATTTTACAATATTTTGACAACTATTCTCTTTTCCAAGTCCATATTTCATCGTAAAATTTTGTAATGCATGATAGGTACAGACACATAGTACAATCAACTCTATAATACATTTTAAATATTGATGTTTGATTTGAAATTGGTTGAAATGGGCTTGTAATGTATTTCTTGAGCATAAGATTCAAGTTGTGATTGATATCCTGTCTGGATTGATTTTTAATAGCAAGAATGGAAAAAATTACTTCAGTGTTGTATTTGTTTACTATATGTATTTTCACTTGGGTCAGACCAATATCTAAATATATAAAATTTGGCATTTTTTTCTACATTGATTTATTTTATTGGCTTCCATTATATTTAAAAAGTGAACATTTTCAGTTTGTTGTCCAAAATGTAAGGAATGTGAATCTATGGTCAGATCAAAGAAAGATGCATTCATGGAAACTTGTCCAAAGCCTTACACTCTTGGAACAATATGAAATCAGATTTGTGATTAAATTGGACAAGGATAAAGTTCACAATAAAGTGAAAAACTCTATACATTTTTACATTGTGTTGATTTTGTTCTGATTTGTGACATTTGCTTAATTACACTATTAATTCAAAATTCATAATGATTGGGTAACAATATTTGGTCATTGAATTTTGTGGTCAAATTTGGCAAAAAATCAATATTCTTGAACTCGGAGGTACTACAGGTTTAGAGTTCATGTGCATATGAAGTTTGACATTTTGGAACTTGAGCATCAGGCTGGCATTGTGATTTAAAAACAAAATCAAACTGTTGGGGGGTCATTGCAACTTCCTTTTTAGTAGTTTGAATAAGATTTTGATGACCTTTTCAATCCAATTTTTTTCTTCAAAATAGACTGTTTAATAGTTTTATATAGTAAAAGTTTGACAACTACAACATCAATCACTCTAATACACTGCATGACTCAAATAAGTAGCTCAGTCCTGATGTAATATACTCTAATGTCAGCGACATTGTAAAAGCAGCAAATACAGTAAACTCCATTAAAAAATGTGTTCCTGGTACAGATTCAGTTTTGAAGTTTGTATATTATTATATTAAAAATAATTATTATAATATCAATGCATTATTGAAGGATAATGTATGCACATTAGTTTTGGCACAGTTATAAAATAGTAATACATGGCATATGTTTGGGCTATTTTCCACATTTAACTTTGGGTCAGATATTTCCAAAATTTCTGAAAATTGTTGAAAATGCTGTAAAAAATGGCCACAAAAGCAACTGAAATTTGGCATTAGTAGGAGATAAATTGTGACTATCCTACAATAAATTCACCAATGAGACTATGCCAACCTGTCTCTAATAATTTCTTTGCAAATGTTTTTTTTAAGTCTTTTAACTTAAAAGTTCGAGTGTAGAATAGAAATGCTTTAAAATCTCTCAGAAGGGCAAAAAGATTGGTTGAAAATGTCTGGATGAAGGTATTTTTTTCTCTTGTGTTTTCTCTATTAAAATCCATGTCTTGCTTGTGGTACACTGCAGACAAGACAAAAAAATTAAGATAGGATTCAATACATACTTTGACTCTCAAGCTCAAGGAATTATCTTCAAAGCCTCTAAACATATCTGTTCAGAAAACATTTTTCTTTTGGAGATTATATAGTCCTGTTAGATGAGCTCTAGATTTATCAAGATGTCTTTCAGTACAATAAAGTTTTGATCTTGCAAACAGATGAACATGGATTTTCAAAATTGTAATACAGAATTTGGTCACATTTTCACTGTTGCTGGTGTGGACCAGTCTCTAAATTGTTTGATTTTACAAATATTTGGTTATTGTGTTTACTGAAAGAGCACAAAGTCAGTATGCATTACATTTGCTTCATGGAGAATTTTACAATATTTTGACAACTATTCTCTTTTCCAAGTCCATATTTCATCGTAAAATTTTGTAATGCATGATAGGTACAGACACATAGTACAATCAACTCTATAATACATTTTAAATATTGATGTTTGATTTGAAATTGGTTGAAATGGGCTTGTAATGTATTTCTTGAGCATAAGATTCAAGTTGTGATTGATATCCTGTCTGGATTGATTTTTAATAGCAAGAATGGAAAAAATTACTTCAGTGTTGTATTTGTTTACTATATGTATTTTCACTTGGGTCAGACCAATATCTAAAAATATAAAATTTGGCATTTTTTTTCTACATTGATTTATTTTATTGGCTTCCATTATATTTAAAAAGTGAACATTTTCAGTTTGTTGTCCAAAATGTAAGGAATGTGAATCTATGGTCAGATCAAAGAAAGATGCATTCATGGAAACTTGTCCAAAGCCTTACACTCTTGGAACAATATGAAATCAGATTTGTGATTAAATTGGACAAGGATAAAGTTCACAATAAAGTGAAAAACTCTATACATTTTTACATTGTGTTGATTTTGTTCTGATTTGTGACATTTGCTTAATTACACTATTAATTCAAAATTCATAATGATTGGGTAACAATATTTGGTCATTGAATTTTGTGGTCAAATTTGGCAAAAAATCAATATTCTTGAACTCGGAGGTACTACAGGTTTAGAGTTCATGTGCATATGAAGTTTGACATTTTGGAACTTGAGCATCAGGCTGGCATTGTGATTTAAAAACAAAATCAAACTGTTGGGGGTCATTGCAACTTCCTTTTAGTAGTTTGAAGAAGATTTTGATGACCTTTTCAATGTAATTTTTTTCTTCAAAATAGACTGTTTAATAGTTTTATATAGTAAAAGTTTGACAACTACAACATCAATCACTCTAATACACTGCATGACTCAAATAAGTAGCTCAGTCCTGATGTAATATACTCTAATTTCAGCGACATTGTAAAAGCAGCAAATACAGTAAACTCCATTAAAAAATGTGTTCCTGGTACAGATTCAGTTTTGAAGTTTGTATATTATTATATTAAAAATAATTATTATAATATCAATGCATTATTGAAGGATAATGTATGCACATTAGTTTTGGCAGTTATAAAATAGTAATACATGGCATATGTTTGGGCTATTTTGCACATTTAACTTTGGGTCAGATATTTCCAAAATTTCTGAAAATTGTTGAAAATGCTGTAAACAATGGTCGCAAAAGCAACTGAAGTTTAGCATTAGTAGGAGACAAATTGTGACTATCCTACAATAAATTCACCAATGAGACTATGCCAGCCTGTCTCTAATAATTTCTTTGCAAATGTTTTTTTTAACTCTCTTAACTTAAAAGTTTGAGTATAGAATAGAAATGCTTTAAAATCTCTCAGAAGGGCAAAAAGATTGGTTGAAAATGTCTGGATGAAGGTATTTTTTCTCTTGTGTTTTCTCTATTAAAAATCCATGTCTTGCTTGTGGTACACTGCAGACAAGAAAAAAAAATTCAGATAGGATTCAATACATACTTTGACTCTCAAGCTCAAGGAATTATCTTCAAAGCCTCTAAACATATCTGTTCAGAAAACATTTTTCTTTTGGAGATAGTATAGTCCTGTTAGATGAGCTCTAGATTTATCAAGATGTCTTTCAGTACAATAAAGTTTTGATCTTGCAAACAGATGAACATGGATTTTCAAAATTGTAATACAGAATTTGGTCACATTTTCACTGTTGCTGGTGTGGACCAGTCTCTAAATTGTTTGATTTTACAAATATTTGGTTATTGTGTTTACTGAAAGAGCACAAAGTCAGTATGCATTACATTTGCTTCATGGAGAATTTTACAATATTTTGACAACTATTCTCTTTTCCAAGTCCATATTTCATCGTAAAATTTTGTAATGCATGATAGGTACAGACACATAGTACAATCAACTCTATAATACATTTTAAATATTGATGTTTGATTTGAAATTGGTTGAAATGGGCTTGTAATGTATTTCTTGAGCATAAGATTCAAGTTGTGATTGATATCCTGTCTGGATTGATTTTTAATAGCAAGAATGGAAAAAATTACTTCAGTGTTGTATTTGTTTACTATATGTATTTTCACTTGGGTCAGACCAATATCTAAAAATATAAAATTTGGCATTTTTTTCTACATTGATTTATTTTATTGGCTTCCATTATATTTAAAAAGTGAACATTTTCAGTTTGTTGTCCAAAATGTAAGGAATGTGAATCTATGGTCAGATCAAAGAAAGATGCATTCATGGAAACTTGTCCAAAGCCTTACACTCTTGGAACAATATGAAATCAGATTTGTGATTAAATTGGACAAGGATAAAGTTCACAATAAAGTGAAAAACTCTATACATTTTTACATTGTGTTGATTTTGTTCTGATTTGTGACATTTGCTTAATTACACTATTAATTCAAAATTCATAATGATTGGGTAACAATATTTGGTCATTGAATTTTGTGGTCAAATTTGGCAAAAAATCAATATTCTTGAACTCGGAGGTACTACAGGTTTAGAGTTCATGTGCATATGAAGTTTGACATTTTGGAACTTGAGCATCAGGCTGGCATTGTGATTTAAAAACAAAATCAAACTGTTGGGGGGTCATTGCAGCTTCCTTTTTAGTAGTTTGAAGAAGATTTTGATGACCTTTTCAATCCAATTTTTTCTTCAAAATAGACTGTTTAATAGTTTTATATAGTAAAAGTTTGACAACTACAACATCAATCACTCTAATACACTGCATGACTCAAATAAGTAGCTCAGTCCTGATGTAATATACTCTAATGTCAGCGACATTGTAAAAGCAGCAAATACAGTAAACTCCATTAAAAAATGTGTTCCTGGTACAGATTCAGTTTTGAAGTTTGTATATTATTATATTAAAAATAATTATTATAATATCAATGCATTATTGAAGGATAATGTATGCACATTAGTTTTGGCACAGTTATAAAATAGTAATACATGGCATATGGTTGGGCTATTTTCCACATTTAACTTTGGGTCAGATATTTCCAAAATTTCTGAAAATTGTTGAAAATGCTGTAAAAAATGGCCACAAAAGCAACTGAAATTTGGCATTAGTAGGAGAGAAATTGTGACTATCCTACAATAAATTCACCAATGAGACTATGCCAGCCTGTCTCTAATAATTTCTTTGGAAATGTTTTTTTTAACTCTCTTAACTTAAAAGTTCGAGTATCGAATAGACATGCTTTAAAATCTCTCTGAAGGGCAAAAAGATTGGTTGAAAATGTCTCAATGAAGTTATTTTTTCTCTTGTGTTTTCTCTATTAAAAATCCATGTCTTGCTTGTGGTACACTGCAGACAAGACAAAAAAATTCAGATAGGATTCAATACATACTTTGACTCTCAAGCTCAAGGAATTATCTTCAAAGCCTCCAAACATATCTGTTCAGAAAACATTTTTCTTTTGGAGAAAATATAGCCCTCTTAGAAGAGCTCTAGATTTATCAAGATGTCTTTCAGTACAATATAGTTTTGATCTTGCAAACAGATGAACATGGATTTTCAAAATTGTAATACAGAATTTGGTCACATTTTCACTGTTGCTGGTGTTGACCAGTCTCTAAATTGTTTGATTTTATAAATATTTAGTTATTGTGTTTACTGAGAGAGCACAAAGTCAGTATGCATTACATTTGCTTCATGGAAAATTTTACAATATTTTGATAACTATTCTCTTTTCCGAGTCCATATTTCATCGTAATTTTGTAATGCATGATAGGTACAGACACATAGTGCAATAAACTCTATAATACATCATAAATATTGATGTTTGATTTGAAATTGGTTGAAATGGGCTTGTAATGTATTTCTTGAGCATAAGATTCAAGTTGTGATTGATATCCTGTATGGATTGATTTTTAATAGCAAGAATGGAAAAAATTACTTCAATGTTGTATTTGTTTACTATATGTATTTTCACTTGGGTCAGACCAATATCTAAATATATAAAATTTGGCATTTTTTTTCTACATTGATTCATTTTATTGGCTTCCATTATATTTAAAAAGTGAACATTTTCAGTTTGTTGTCAAAAATCTAAGGAATGTGAATCTATGGTCAGATCAAAGAAAGATGCATTCATGGAAACTTGTCCAAAGCCTTACACTCTTGGAACAATATGAAATCAGATTTGTGATTAAATTGGACAAGGATAAAGTTCACAATAAAGTGAAAAACTCTATACATGTTTACTTTGTGTTGATTTTGTTCTGATTTGAGACATTTGTTTAATTACACTATTAATTCAAAATTCATAATGATTGGGTAACAATATTTGGTCATTGAATTTTGTGGTCAAATTTTGGAAATGTCAATATTCTTTAACTGGGAGGTATTACAGGTTTAGATTTCATGTGCATATGAAGTTTGACATTTATGAGCTTGAGCATCAGGCTGGCATTGTGATTTAAAAACAAAATCAAACTGTTGGGGGTGTCATTGCAGCTTCCTTTTAGGAGTATGAAGATTTTGATGACCTTTTCAATCCATTTTTTTTTCAAAGTAGACTGTTTAATAGTTTTATATAGTAAAAGTTTGACAACTACAACATCAATCACTCTAATACACTGCATGACTCAAATAAGTAGCTCAGTCCTGATGTAATATACTCTAATGTCAGCGACATTGTAAAAGCAGAAACTACAGTAAACTCCTTTAAAAAATTTGTTCTTGGTGCAGATTCAGTTTTGAAGTTTGTATATTATTATATTAAAAATAATTATTATAATATAAATGCATTATTGAAGGATACTGTATGCACATTAGTTTTGGCACAGTTATAAAATAGTAATACATGGCATATGTTTGGGCTATTTTCCACATTTAACTTTGGGTCAGATATTTCCACAATTTCTGAAAATTGTTGAAAATGCTGTAAACAATGGCCACAAAAGCAACTGAAGTTTGGCATTAGTAGGAGACAAATTTTGACTATCCTACAATAAATTCACCAATGAGACTATGCCAGCCTGTCTCTAATAATTTCTTTGGAAATGTTTTTTTTAACTCTCTTAACTTAAAAGTTCGAGTATCGAATAGACATGCTTTAAAATCTCTCTGAAGGGCAAAAAGATTGGTTGAAAATGTCTCAATGAAGTTATTTTTTCTCTTGTGTTTTCTCTATTAAAAATCCATGTCTTGCTTGTGGTACACTGCAGACAAGACAAAAAAATTCAGATAGGATTCAATACATACTTTGACTCTCAAGCTCAAGGAATTATCTTCAGAGCCTCCAAACGTATCTGTTCATAAAACATTTTTCTTTTAGAGAAAATATAGCCCTCTTAGAAGAGCTCTAGATTTATCAAGATGTCTTTCAGTACAATATAGTTTTGATCTTGCAAACAGATGAACATGGATTTTCAAAATTGTAATACAGAATTTGGTCACATTTTCACTGTTGCTGGTGTGGACCAGTCTCTAAATTGTTTGATTTTACAAATATTTAGTTATTGTGTTTACTGAGAGAGCACAAAGTCAGTATGCATTACATTTTTTTCATGGAGAATTTTACAATATTTTGACAACTGTTCTCTTTTCTGAGTCCATATTTCATCGTAATTTTGTAATGCATGATAGGTACAGACAATCAACTCTATAATACATTTTAAATATTGATGTTTGATTTGAAATTGGTTGAAATGGGCTTGTAATGTATTTCTTGAGCATAAGATTCAAGTTGTGATTGATATCCTGTATGGATTGATTTTTAATAGCAAGAATGGAAAAAATTACTTCAATGTTGTATTTGTTTACTATATGTATTTTCACTTGGGTCAGACCAATATCTAAATATATAAAATTTGGCATTTTTTTTCTACATTGATTCATTTTATTGGCTTCCATTATATTTAAAAAGTGAACATTTTCAGTTTGTTGTCAAAAATCTAAGGAATGTGAATCTATGGTCAGATCAAAGAAAGATGCATTCATGGAAACTTGTCCAAAGCCTTACACTCTTGGAACAATATGAAATCAGATTTGTGATTAAATTGGACAAGGATAAAGTTCACAATAAAGTGAAAAACTCTATACATGTTTACTTTGTGTTGATTTTGTTCCGATTTGAGACATTTGTTTAATTACACTATTAATTCAAAATTCATAATGATTGGGTAACAATATTTGGTCATTGAATTTTGTGGTCAAATTTTGGAAATGTCAATATTCTTTAACTGGGAGGTATTACAGGTTTAGATTTCATGTGCATATGAAGTTTGACATTTATGAGCTTGAGCATCAGGCTGGCATTGTGATTTAAAAACAAAATCAAACTGTTGGGGGGTGTCATTGCAGCTTCCTTTTAGGAGTATGAAGATTTTGATGACCTTTTCAATCCATTTTTTTTTCAAAGTAGACTGTTTAATAGTTTTATATAGTAAAAGTTTGACAACTACAACATCAATCACTCTAATACACTGCATGACTCAAATAAGTAGCTCAGTCCTGATGTAATATACTCTAATGTCAGCGACATTGTAAAAGCAGAAACTACAGTAAACTCCTTTAAAAAATTTGTTCTTGGTGCAGATTCAGTTTTGAAGTTTGTATATTATTATATTAAAAATAATTATTATAATATAAATGCATTATTGAAGGATACTGTATGCACATTAGTTTTGGCACAGTTATAAAATAGTAATACATGGCATATGTTTGGGCTATTTTCCACATTTAACTTTGGGTCAGATATTTCCACAATTTCTGAAAATTGTTGAAAATGCTGTAAACAATGGCCACAAAAGCAACTGAAGTTTGGCATTAGTAGGAGACAAATTTTGACTATCCTACAATAAATTCACCAATGAGACTATGCCAGCCTGTCTCTAATAATTTCTTTGGAAATGTTTTTTTTAACTCTCTTAACTTAAAAGTTCGAGTATCGAATAGACATGCTTTAAAATCTCTCTGAAGGGCAAAAAGATTGGTTGAAAATGTCTCAATGAAGTTATTTTTTCTCTTGTGTTTTCTCTATTAAAAATCCATGTCTTGCTTGTGGTACACTGCAGACAAGACAAAAAAATTCAGATAGGATTCAATACATACTTTGACTCTCAAGCTCAAGGAATTATCTTCAAAGCCTCCAAACATATCTGTTCAGAAAACATTTTTCTTTTGGAGAAAATATAGCCCTCTTAGAAGAGCTCTAGATTTATCAAGATGTCTTTCAGTACAATATAGTTTTGATCTTGCAAACAGATGAACATGGATTTTCAAAATTGTAATACAGAATTTGGTCACATTTTCACTGTTGCTGGTGTGGACCAGTCTCTAAATTGTTTGATTTTACAAATATTTAGTTATTGTGTTTACTGAGAGAGCACAAAGTCAGTATGCATTACATTTTCTTCATGGAGAATTTTACAATATTTTGACAACTGTTCTCTTTTCTGAGTTCATATTTCATCGTAATTTTGTAATGCATGATAGGTACAGACAATCAACTCTATAATACATTTTAAATATTGATGTTTGATTTGAAATTGGTTGAAATGGGCTTGTAATGTATTTCTTGAGCATAAGATTCAAGTTGTGATTGATATCCTGTATGGATTGATTTTTAATAGCAAGAATGGAAAAAATTACTTCAATGTTGTATTTGTTTACTATATGTATTTTCACTTGGGTCAGACCAATATCTAAATATATAAAATTTGGCATTTTTTTTCTACATTGATTCATTTTATTGGCTTCCATTATATTTAAAAAGTGAACATTTTCAGTTTGTTGTCAAAAATCTAAGGAATGTGAATCTATGGTCAGATCAAAGAAAGATGCATTCATGGAAACTTGTCCAAAGCCTTACACTCTTGGAACAATATGAAATCAGATTTGTGATTAAATTGGACAAGGATAAAGTTCACAATAAAGTGAAAAACTCTATACATGTTTACTTTGTGTTGATTTTGTTCTGATTTGAGACATTTGTTTAATTACACTATTAATTCAAAATTCATAATGATTGGGTAACAATATTTGGTCATTGAATTTTGTGGTCAAATTTTGGAAATGTCAATATTCTTTAACTGGGAGGTATTACAGGTTTAGATTTCATGTGCATATGAAGTTTGACATTTATGAGCTTGAGCATCAGGCTGG